>JBAMBO010000281.1:0-111742 GCA_037044535.1 Lordiphosa magnipectinata | reverse complement strand
TCTTCACAAAAAATCATTATAAATCGCGGCCCACAGAGGAAATTTTTTCCGACAATATGTTTTGCAACAATAATCAAAATCAATTATTTTTTCCGACCCTCATTTATGAACAAAATTTTCATCGAACATCTTATTTTTCAAAATTTCAGGATTTTTTCTTTTTTTTTATCAAAAGATTTCAATAAAGGTTAAAAAATGTTCGACATTTTTCTAAATATTGCTTTTGAAAGGGAGCAAAATATTTGAAAAAATTACAATACATAGAAGTTCTATGATAGAACTGTTGCACTGATTCAGATACTAGCTAACAAGTTTGCTGAAATTTTGAGAAAGTCTCAAAATTTCGGTAAGATGGTTCACGTCCTGACAACAACAAGTCATTCCGAAAGAAAAACCTTCTCCTCCTATGTAAAACTATCGTTTTTATACCCTTGCAAAGGGTATTATAATTTTGCCCAGAAGTTTGCAACGCATAGAAATATTCATTTCCGACCCCATAAACTATATATATTCTTGATCAGGGCGACGAGCTGAGTCGATTGAGCTTTGTCTGTCTGTCTGTCTGTCCGTCTGTTTCTACGCAAACTAGTCTCTCAGTTTTAAAGCTATCGAGCTGAAATTTTGCACAGAGTCTTCTTTTTACTGCACGCTGCTAATATGTCGGAACCGACCGGATCGGATGACTATATTTTATAGCTGCCATAGGAACCATCGGTCAAAAAATGGGTCTTAGTGAGAAAAACTTTTTTGTTCTTAATGTTAGCGTACCCAAACACTGTCATTATTAATATTATATGCTTTCAAACAGATTTGCAAACTTTGGTCAAAGTCGGATGACCATATCTTATAGCTGCCATAGGACTGATCAGTCGGAAAATGGGTCTTAGTGAAAAAAAATTTTTTTTTCAAGTAAATCGTTCTTAAGGTCGGTGATTATTAATATTAAACGCTTTCAAACCAATTTGAAAAATTTGGTCGAAATCAGATGACTATATCTTCAGGCTGCCATAGGACTTATCGGTCGGAAAATGAGTCTTAGTGAGAAAAACTTTTTTGTTTTCAATTTTATCGTTCGTAAACTTGGCGATTGTTAATTTGATATGTTTTCAAAAAAAGATTCGCGAATTTTGGTCGAAATCAGATGTTTATCTGTCGGAAAATGGATTTTAGTTACAAAAGTTTTAGATTTTTATCTAAGCGTTCTTAAACTCTGTCATTTCAAAAACAGCTTTTGCAAGGGTATAAAAACTTTTTAAATTGGCGCAAATTCCAATAAGTTCGAGTGATTTTTCCTTTGGCTCAACGACGATTGATTAGAGTGAGCGAAAATCACCTCGTATGAATAAACTCTTGCAAAAACGCAAACTCAGATATGGAAAGAGAGAGAAAGAGAGAGAGAGAGAGAGGCCAGTCAATTCTGGGATTTGTTCGATCGAACACACAATGCGTTTGCCGATATGCATCTGATTATATTCGACGCTGAGTTTTGTTCGATGAATAAATATTAACAAATTTGAATATATTCACCTCTGAGTTTTGTTAATTTATTAAATGTGAGTAAAAATTTTTGTGTATGAGCCAATCAAGAAAAATGTGATTTTTGCTGCCTACCTACTATTATGCCGTTGTGAGCGTGGCGCATATGCCCAAGTTGCCCAAACTAACACCATTGCACAAAAGCACCTAGTTACAAAATCTAGGTGGATTTCGATTTGAGCAAAAACAGAAACATGAGAAACGGAAAACGGTCCTAAAAAGTTAATATTTTACTGTAAAAGTAATTGTTTATATATTTTATTGGTTGCATTTTGGCAAATATTTGTAAATTTCACTGGAAAACCATTATTAAACCATTTCTCTTTTGCATAACAAGTTAAACTAGTTCCTTTAACCACAAACTCAATAAATAGTTCACAGTTAGTCGGCTGTGCAATTTAAGGTCCTACTATTATCTATTATTGCTAACGACTCTGGGCAACTATATGTATAAAGTTAATGGAACAGTAGTTTAATTAAACCGACTAGTATTTTCTGTGTGTATGTGGAGAGCATCCTGTTCTGTCAAAGACCACTCGATAAACAATGTGAGGCATCCCTTTGCTCATTTTGTGTTATAAATGCCAAATTTATGTAAATGAAATTATTTGTACTACACTGGGACTACTTCTCGCAGATGCAGATGTCACATGGCCTGCTGTTGACATTCCTTAAACGCCCAGCAACGCCCCGCACAACTAATTAGCATGAAGCAATGTACTGTTCTGCTTCCACCTTGCCCACCGTTTCGCTTCATTGTACACGAGTATCTTGAACGAAGCCAACTAATTAATTTGTACTTTTGCCAAGTACTAGGACCACCTCGTCGCAGCCGTGAGCAGTGTGTGTGCATGTAGTTTTCCTGGTTAATGTTTCAAATATGTTAACAAGATACTTTACAATATGCCATAAAAATGACATGGCGGTACCGGAATGGAAAAACTGGCAAAAGTCAGCGGATTTTTGCGTTCTGTTTACATAGGTTTGTGTCCTGCTTAGTCGAGACCCCCAGGTCCCGTGCCGGATACCCCAGAAAGGGCTGACAGCATACAACCTGCTTACTCAGATGTGTTGTAAAATTATGCATTAGTTTTATGTCATTATGCGGCATATTAAAATCCCCTTAATTACGAAACGTAATCAACAAAGGTTCGGTGCACGTTTTTGCTCCTTGGCTCTGGCTCGAGCTCTGTGTGCTTTCTGTGCTTCGCCATGTTTCCTTGTTGTTTACACTTTTGTTACTGTGTTACGGACTGTGCTGCCGTTGTGGTGTTTCTTCCGTGTACGTGACATGTGGAGCTGGCAACAAAAGTCTGAGTAAACGAAAATGTCGGTTGCTAAATTATTATGAGTAGTCTAAAAATTTTTCATTTCGCTTAATGTTTGCTTGCGCTAAATCTGTGCACACATCATTCTACATATGATAAAGCACTCATGCGAATGCATATATTTATGTACAATATTTGCTGGAATTTGACTCCGGATTTGCCTTGACTCAAGGTGGGAGTGTAGAGCAGGAGAGTTGGTCTGCAGAAGTCGTTAAATGACTGACTGATTTTAAACTTTGTATTTATATTGTAGTCAAAGTTATTTGCCAAAGGAAGACAGGGGCCTGGCCAGGGGACTTCCACCTTATCAGAAAGTGAAGGAGAGACGATTTTGTCATTTTAAGCAGAGATTTCGAATTGTTAAAATGTCAAACCATTTAAATACATGTGCTTTTTCCGGCTTGTTCATATCTATAAATGATTGCTTTAGCGTAAAGAATGTGGGAAGAGTAAATACAAGGGGAGGGGCAATAATTCCAAAATAATGGACCGATTCTCAAATTGCTCAAATTTGGTTTGTCAACTCAGCAAATGAAATATAAATTTTCCAATAGTAGAAAATCCACCACTTTAGTTGGAAAATAGGAGTCTTATGGCCAAAACTTAAATTCAAATTGAAAATGAATTAAAAATAAAAAAGAATCAGCGCGAATTTAGGGTTTCGTGGTCTAACCTTTATGTTCTAAGCATCCGCTATGCTAAATCTTCTTTTCACACTGTCTGCGCATTGTTTTCGCCACGCTGTTAATTATCTGTATCTGTGTCCATCTGTTTTGTTCCTTTTCGTTTGTTTTCGTTCATGTTTATTTTGCCATCCACCAGTCTCCCCATTCCGTGGCCGTTTTCGAACTATGAAATTCACATTTGCAACTGCCCGGGCGTAAGGTAAAATTAGCGCTAATAAATCTCTGAGCATTATTTTACCTTTATCGCAGACATTAAATTAAATCTGATTAAAAGGGAAATCATAAATCCCAATACAGACGGAGCCAAGGCGCGAAGGTGGCGCCCGGCCCACCCGCGGTCTCGTCGCACGCCTAATTGCGTTTTGCCCTTGGCTCTGGCAGCTGTACTTATCCCTATCCCCATTTCTTGTATTCAGCAGCGGGCATTCCTAATCCTTCCACATTCCCAAGCTTAGACGCGGCCCGACCCAACGCGACCTTAAGAACCAAGAATAGCGAGAACGACTCATCTGCTGTTCGTCCGCGTGCGAATGCGAAGCTGCAATCTCAACGTGATAAATTATGGCGATTTGAATTCCTTGCGCTAGCTGTGCCCTCTCCCTCCTTCAAGACGAACGTTTGCCCTTGTGTTGGTATGATTGTTGCCGCTTCCTCCCGGCAGTGGCGCTGGAAATGAAGCGCATGAGTTATGAACCCGGGCAGCGCGCGTTGCGTATACGCCGCGTTTGCCAAACACATAATTGCCGCTAAGATTTACGTTAGCCCTTTAAATTTATGTTACAAATTGCGCCAACTTTATGTTTATTACGTGCAGAATAATAGGCTTTTGTTGCTGCCAAGAGAAGCGGCTACCTGCGAGGTCCAAAAAAAGGAGTATTATCTGCTCACACAATTGTATAAATAATGCATCTTTTAGTGCCAACTTCCAGCGTCTCAATTTGCGATAATTTTTTTACGAGCTAAAGCCACCATATTGTGCTGAATATTAATGGAGCTGATAACACCAAAACGTACTTAGCTCAGACAATCCGGAGCAATTAAAAGTCCATAAACGAGCAGGAATCGCGGTGACTCTCCGACACTCGCTCGGGGCACATAGCAAGCTAATTTATGTATGAATTCGTATGTCTGTCTATCTGGTTAGCTGATTTCGCTTGGCTCAATTGTTTTATGAGCGTAAAAATATACAGTGGAGGGGAGGTGAATCCTCCCCAGAATGGGTGAATGGCAGTAATTAATAATCACTTATTAAGTTCATTTTGTTTTTCTTCTGTTGCAGTTGCATATTATTATGCAAATTTATTTGCACGAGCTGATTGTCATTCAAACTTATAATTTAATGAGCAGCTCAGAGCTTTATTTATGGCTGTGCAACGAAATTGTGTATGCACATAATGAACATAAGAATGGGTGGAATGCATATTAAATTGACTTGGATAATGTAGTAGAACTTTTATGACTGCTCTACGGGAATCTGTATATGTGGTGAGAGAGAAGCCAAGCAAAAAACAGCACGGCAGCGGTTTGACTGCAAAACAAAGTCGAGCTTCTCTCACTCTTGTAGTATCAGAAAGTTACTTTAAAACAAGTAAGACTAACGTTATTCAATTCAGCTTACTTTAAAACTAATTTGGTATGAAAAGGTTACTTAATGTAGCCACAGGACCTACAAATGTAAACTCAATTCAATTCAATTTAATTTATTGCGTCGTTTTGTAATGATAAGTGTATGCTTCTAATATATATTACATTTTTATTAAGAGTTCAAGTCTATAGACTTATTCTACTTTGTTATGAATATGGACTGTATTATTGTTTGAAATTTAATTAATTTATATTACATTGTAGGGAAAAATAAAAAAAAAACACATGAGACAAAAACTTAATACTACTTATAACTATCAATATTAACTTAATTATTTGGTTTATGTGGTTATAGGTCAAATATCTACATCTATCGTTGTCTGTCTGCTATCATTTCTACATTGGCTTTATGGTGAAAATTGGAGGTAAAATGTTGCCATGGTAGCTTGAAAATCATTTTTAATAGCATGTTTTGAGCAGTATGTAATCTCTTAATATGACATTTGGCAACATCAGACCAAACTGGGGCTCCATAGAAAATTTCTGCCTGAAATATCGATCTGAACAAGTACAACTTATTTTCAATGGATAACCTTGAGTTTCTATTGATGAAGGGATATAGAGTTCTGGTAAGAGAGTTGATTTTATCAATGGTGTGCCCTACATAGTCTTTGAAGTTTACTTTTGGGTCTAAGATAACTCCTAGGTAGCGAACCTTTTTGTCCCAGTTAATGTCAGTACCATCCAGATCCAGGTGGCTATTTGGTAGATATCTGGGCAATCTTTTTCTGGAGTAGTACATGGCAGGGTTTTATCTGTGTTAACCAGAATTTTCCATCTTGTGAAAATAGATTGGAGGGAGTCAAAAGCTTCTTGTAGGTCGAGTGTGATATCTTCTGGCAATAGTCCTGAGGTAATTATTGCTGTGTCATCAGCAAATATTGAGGCAGTATAGCGGTTTAGATTCAGAAAGTCGGAGGTTTAAATGTTATACAGAAGGGAAGAGAGGCTGGACCCTTGGGGGCATCCACAAGGGATATCTTTCGCGGTAGAATGAGCCCGTTCAATGTAAACCGAAAACGAAAGCTTGCTAAGAAAACTTTGTAATATTTGAATAAGTTCGGTCGGGAAGTTAAGAGCTGACATCTTGAAGACGAGACCGTTGTGCCATACGGAGTCAAAAGCGGATTTTATGTCCATCAGGACCATCCCGGAGGACTTCTTCATATTAAGTTCTGTTTGACAACCTTTTTGGTTCGGACTAGCGGATGAATTGTGCTGTGCTCCCTACGGAGTCCGAACTGTTTATTAGGGAGTAGATCTGTATTGTCGACAAAGGATGAAATCTTTGATGATCTTTTCTAATATTTTGCTGACTGCAGACAGAAGGCTAATAGGAAGGGGCCTCAGGAGGCTTATTTGGTTTTCTGATTGCGACCACTTTTGATGCTTTCCAAGCTTGTGGAAAATAGCCAAGTCGAAGACTTGCGTTAAATATGACGGTCAAGAAGCGTATACCGCTACGAGGGAGAGCTTTTAGGCATAGGTTTTCAATATTGTCCAGACCGGGGACTTTTTTGTGCTTCAGCTTTTTAATTATTTCCAAAACTGCTCTAAAATTATTAAGGTAGTTACCATCGGGATTTATTTCTAGGGTATTTGATCGGTCTACGCAATTTTGTACATCAAACTTAGTATCAGTAAAGCGTAAGTGGTTCATACTCGAATGATTTCCAAAGAAGGTTTCGGCGAGTACCTTACATTTTTGTTCAGGAGTCGAGCAGTTTACTGCTCCGACAGTAAGAGTTGCGATGCTTGAAGGTATTTTCCTAATAATTTTGGCTACTTTCCAAAAAGGAGAAGAGCATTTGTCCAGAGTGGACAGGAAGGAGTTCCATGACTGGTTATGATAAGTTACTATTTCTATGCTTGTACTGCGGTTCAGCCGTTTAACCGCTTCAAGGTGAGCTATATTCCTGGAGCTTTCCCAGTTACGACGGCGGTAAACCGGGTTCTAGCATTAGGGATATAGCGTTTCTTGGCCTCTTGGATGGCTTTCGTAAATTTGTCGATCATAGAATCGATCTGCACTGGTTGGGTGATAGTCTCTTGAAGGACTGGTTGGAGATTTTGCCTAAGATGGCCGGCGAAAAGCGTCCAGTTGGCTCTATTATAGTCGAATCTAAAGGATTCTTCTATTATAGGCTAGTTGAGTAGATGAATCTTGACTGGCAGGTGGTCCGAACTTAACTGATTTAATACTGTTGCCTGAGCTAGCACTAGCGAGCAGTTTAAAAGAAAAATATCCAGAGTGGATAATTGACACCTAGGGCTGGCTGGGACTAAAGTATGGCTTGCTGGGTAGGACATTAAATGTCAACAAACCTCGGTCAACACAAGTTTATGCAAATATCTCGTAAACGTGCTGGGATAAAACGGGCAATTGATTTGAGTTCAGCGGCCAAAAATACACAAGGAACGATTGCTAACTTCTCTGCTGAAAAAGTTGGCCTTTTTTGTAAACCTGTAGTTATTATGTAGTATGTGTTTCAAAAATGTTACTTACTATGGGGGATTCGAACTTGGGGCCTTTGGACTGAACACGATTGGATTGCCATCTCAATGCCTTGCGCCATCGCACACGCTCTTGGTCTCACATACTACTGAATCACTTATTTCTTGCTCTTCGCATAAATGAGACCACTTATAATTCTCAAGCTGCAATTCTGTGCATGTTTAATATAAAAGGAGCAAAGGGGCGAAATTTTGCGCAGCAAATAAACTATTTTATTGGTAACTTTTACTGTTTAAAAACGAGAGCGTAAGTTAAAGTCGGCTCTAACCGACTTCGATATACCCGTTACTCATGGAAACAAATTTTTAATAGCCTTCCTGGGGTCCTGTCCACCTGAGGTGGGTCAGCCGAAAAGTATGCAACATTTTTTAACTCGGCTATTTATTATCCGCCAGATATTAATAGACATTTGGCAATTACTAAATCTAACATAAATGACTCCAAATTCATCACGATAAACAGATCAGACAACAAAACTTTTGAAAACGTATCACCTTTCCTAATAAGACAGTCGGTCAAGCCCGACTATTACATACTCTGCACCCTTAATGTCGCAGCTCGAATTTGGTCACGAGTCAGGCGGCCAGTTAACACACAACGCACAACGCAGTGCGCTCTCTAAGTCTCTCTCTCTCTTTTCTCTCTCTCACTAAGATTGCTGCTGAACGCAATGCTTAGGTTATGGGTGGGGTGGGTGGTGGGTGTTAACTGACCGTTTTTTGCTCATAACTTGAGTATCGTTCATCCGATCTTTATCATTCCTTCAGCAAATCGATAAATAATTTTAAGTACTAGATATCTCTAGAAAGTACGAGCCATCTATCATCAAAACTGTAGGAGATATGACGTTTTTTCCAAATTGCGGGGGCGTGAGGGGGCGTGGCAAAAATTGAAAATAAACTTGATCTGCGTGCAGACAAAAGGAGTCTAAATTTCAAATTTGGTTGCTCTAGCTCTTCTAGTCTCTGAGATCTAGGTGTTCATACAGACGGACGGACGGACGGACAGACGGACAGACGGACAGACGGACATGGCTATATCGAATCGGCTGTTGATACTGATCAAGAATATATATACTTTATATGGTCGGAAATGATTCCTTCTGCCTGTTACATACATTTGCACGACTTTAGTATACCCTTTTACTCTACGAGTAACGGGTATAAAAAACAATAAATAAATGCTTCTACTATATAAAGGATTATTTTTTAGCAACTTTCGATTTGGTCACACTGTTTTTGGCAACTCAGCTGTTTTCGTGTTACATGTTACTGTCAAACATGCTCAGTTTGGTCTATAATTTAACCATGAATCGACTTACAAACGAACATCGCTTGCAGCTTATGGAATTTTATTATCAAAATTCATGCTCGGTTAAGAAAGTACATCGTACACTGCTTCCATTTTTTCGTCAGTTTGGGCGACCTTCTGAGGCGGCTATTTGGAATCTTGTAATCAAATTTCGCACCAAATTTACATTATTGGACCTAAAACAAACAACACGCATAAGAAGAGTGCGGCCAGAGGAAAATATCGCAGATGTATTCGCAAGTATTTGAACCTTCGCAGCAATTGAACCTCTGTTACTCCACTACTAGAAAATTGTTAGGAAGGATTTGGGTATAAATCCTTTAAAAATACAGCTGGTGCACGAATTGAAGCCACACGACCTACCACAGCGGCTAAATTTTGGTGAATGGGCGCTGGCAAAGTTGGATGAAGATCCATTTTATTATCGGAAAATTGTGTTCAGCAACGAAGCTCATTTCTGGTTGAATGGATACACGAACAAACAAAATTGCCGTATTTGGTGTGAAGCGCAGCCAGAAGCATTGCAAGAACTGCCAATGCAACCCGAAAAATGCACTGTTTGGTGTGGATTATGAGCCGGTGTCATCATTGGACCGTACTTTTTTAAAGATGACGAAAGCAGGAACATTACTGTGAATGGAGAGCGCTACCGTGCGATGATTACAAACTTTTTTTGCCCAAAAAGGAAGAGCTGGACTTGGCTGACATGTGGTTTCAACAAGACGGTGCCACATGCCACACAGCACGCGAAACAATGGCCCAATTAAGAGGCGAGTTCCGTGAACAGTTTATTTCACGTTTGGGGCCGGTCAATTGGCCGCCTAGATCGTGCGATATAACGCCTTTAGACTATTTTTTGTGGGGCTAGGTTAAGGATCATGTCTATAGCGAAAAAACCGCACCAGTTGACGCACTGGAAACCAATATTGAAGAATTTATTCGTGGCATACCGGCCGATATGTTTGAGAGAGTATGCCAAAATTGGACCCAGCGTATGAACCATTTGAGGCGCATAAATATATCTATATATTATATAGATCGTTCTATCGACTCATATAAACATTTCATAGATTTTTCTGAATTTTATGTATTTTTTTTTTAATCAAATCCGAAAGCCGCTAATTTTTATTGATTTCGGATATAAGTGGATCCTAATATTTTGGGTCTGCGGAATAGGAAACGGGGACATATCTCTTTGCATTCGAAGGGAAGGCAGGCAGGCAACTGATATTTACTAGCAGACTTATGGATGAGCTACTGCTCCGCCTGTGTTTGAGAAGATCAAAGACAACTTCAACGACTAAATTACTTCACCCGACGACTTGTGTGTTTCATTTAAGTCTTTCAGAAAAACACAGAATATTTGTATCGTGCTTGACTGGCAATCGAAGCCTGGCCTTTCTGCACTTAACGAACAACGTATGGAACGGCATGCTAGCACATTCCGCCATTGCCTACATTTCTGTGTGGTGGTTAAAGTTGAGTTGAATTGTGCTCCATTCAACCACCCATAGAATAGTTGTGCTAAAATTTTTGAGAAAGTTTTGTTCGTTGAAGACAACTTATTTTCTGAACAGGTTATTTCCCTCTGTGTACTTTTGACATCGAAAACTTTTGATGTAAATGTAAAATTGGTTATACACAGCTCTCAGAAGAGGGCCATAAGCCGAGCTTCTCTCAATCGCTTGGCGTGAGTGATTAAAATTTTTCTCACAAGAGAAGGGGACCTACAGTTTAACGCCGAATCTGAACGGCAAAGTTTGAGAAACGTTTTCATGGCTAGTTACTTCACAGCTAGCGCCAATAGCCAAGCGACCGGGTGTGTATTAGCTATGTTTCTAAAGAAAGGAAAAACTTTTTTTATTAGATTGTCCGAGGCGGGGATAGAACCACACACACTACTGGTGTGCCATACCCGGCGACGAAAACTTTTGATAGAAGTATGAAAATCTCTATATATTATCTGGGTGCGCTGCCATAGAAACGATCGGTCGGAAAACTAGTACCAATGAGGGAAACTTTCATAGCTCCCATATAACTGGCAACTGGTTAGAGACGAGGACACATCTCTTGGTCAGTTTAATCACTCACCAAGCATTATTCAAAGCGAAAATTAAATTGCTGTATGAAAATCATTTAAAACCTGTATTTATATAAATTATACGAGCTGCAAGAGTTTATAAACTTTGGCGGGCAAGAATTCTGAGTCGAAACAAATATCATTTACGGGATGAAAATCTGCGCACAACACAAAAACCCAAATGGAAAACAAAGCGCGTACTGCAACACAAGTGGAAACTTAAGAACTCGAGAGCAATCCCGAACAAATAACAGTCAGGAAAAATATGAACCGCCGGCCACCACCCAGAAGCTGCGGATTCGCCGACAACGCGGTGACGCGGTGACGACCGCCAAGGCATCTAATCTCCGAGAGGGGCCATAAAAGGCATTTCGCAAACTTTGGCTTAGGTTCATATTTTATTCAGCCGCTGTATCCGCCAGAAAGTTGGCGCTGCCTTTGGGTTTGCCTGTGCCCTTGGCTGGGTTACAGCTGGAACTTCTTCGAATTTGTCTTGGCTCTGCGTTTATTTTAATTTTTTGTTGTGCGGCAAGCAGCAAGTTTGCTTAGCTTTTTCCTGCCTTTCTTTCTCCGATGCGCAGTTTTCCCTTTTGCTGCGTTCAGTGTGCCATAAAACCAACTAGAACAAGGATGGCGCGCAGAATGCGCAAAAAAAAAATGCAAATCATTGTCCTGCGACTTGTTACCGTTGGTTGTCCAGTCCACAGTTCCAATTTCAGTCCCCACGCCCTCCTTAGCCGCACCCGCACTGAAGCCACAATTCCAGCATCCTCAAGGAGAATTGTTATGCGGTTGGAGTGCTGTCCTCCAAAGTCCTCTGCAACCTGTGATAATCGTCTTGTGGGCAGTTGCCGTCGTTCCGTCGTTGTTCCTGTTTCTGTCGTTTGTTCAACAACTCTGCGGAGCTGCTGTGGCTAAGCTGCATATCCTGGCGGACAGGCAGGTCGAGTGCCGAGCATCTGTCATTTGATTACAATTTGACGGTCAATGTGACTTCGCGGCACGAAGAAAACACAACGGATGGAAAATTAAATGCTCCGCTGTGCTCTTGATTGCGCCAAGCATTCTGTTGTTTCAGCCGCCGCTATCCTTGCTTATGGGAAGAAAGTAAATGAAAATTTACTTTTTAATAAGTGTGTACTTTGCGCTTTCCCGGAATCTACATAAATATTGTTATGAGCGAGTTGTCGCTCTGTCATGCATATTTCATAAGCAGGAAAATTAAATTACGTCAGCTTATTTATGTTCCACAAAAACAATTGAGATGGAAAGCCATCCGTTGTGGTTGTGCTTGGAGTGGCACTGCATGGCTGGCGGTGGTTGGCAAACGATTACATTTCAAGTACTACTTGAGTGAATGGCGATTGCAAAATAACTTGGATTTGACAGCCCTTGATACGTGTGCATTTTTGCTTTGTCAATCCGAACTGGTTTTTAAAATATCTCTGATGCATTAATGATTTAATTTTTATCAGATTTCCGTTTAAGCCGGCAGAAACTCAAAGTTGATTATTATTGAAATATTAACAAAGAAGACTCAACATTCAGGGTATTTCAAGCGACCCAGGCAGAAATTGAAATATGAAATATTTATGCAGAACTTCCACAGCAAAATGTCTTCAGAATTTGTCAACTTTTATTATTTCTGTATTATTATTTTTTTTTGCAAACTTTTTGAGATTTGTGAATCTAGACTGAGAATAGACTCAGAGCTTGCGATTGAGCAGAAGTGCAGAGGTAACTTAAAAATAGTGAAACTATCTGCTTGCGCTTGAACACAAGTTGGGGGGCTCCCAAGAATTGATTAAGATAACGCTCCCCCAAATGGTGGGGCCACAATTACTTTGCATGGGCCTTATCCAGAGTTCCCCAAAAAGATAGAACAGAATATGTATAAATGCTTGTTTGCAGTGTTGCTCGGCAATATACTTTAGCGGAAGGTCATGGAACGCTGACTGTTACTGACTTTCAGACATTTAGTGAGTAATGACTTCGGCAAGCTTTCGGCAGTTATGCATGTGATTTACCGAATATGTTCGGCCCCAAGGGGCTATAGCTGGGGAACTCTAGTCTAATAAAAAATGTATGAAAAGATACCAAATAACAAATAAATAGATTTATTCAGGTTCAGGAAGAGGAGCTAGTCACTAGCAACATATATGCGTTTTTATACTCTGTACCGAAAGTACATAGAGTATATTAAGTTTGTGCAAAAGAAGAAGAGATCTCAGAGATGGTAAGAGATAGAAGTTTGACATGTATGGGACATATATTTCTTATACTTGCAGGCAGATCATGTTTATTTTCAATTTTGGCCACGCCCCCTCCAGCCCCCGCAATTCGGAAAAACGGCCAGTTAACACCACCCACCCCCCCACCCATAACCACAGCAACATACCATAACCGTTCAACACAGGCAATCTTAGTGAGAGAGAGAGAGAGAGAGAGAAACTTTTTACCTTTTATTTTGTATACCCTTGCAAAGGGTATTATAATTTTGCGCAGAAGTTTGCAACGCATAGAAATATTCATTTCCAACCCCATAAACTATATATATTCTTGTTCAGGGCGACGAGCTGAGTCGATTGAGCTTTGTCCGTCCGTCTGTCTGTCTGTCTGTCCGTCTGTCTGTCCGTCTGTTTCTACGCAAACTAGTCTCTCAGTTTTAAAGCTATCGAGCTGAAATTTTGCACAGTCTTTTTTTTACTGCACGCTGCTAATATGTCGGAACCGACCGGATCGGATGACTATATCTTATAGCTGCCATAGGAACCATCGGTCTAAAAATGGGTCTTAGTGAGAAAAACTTTTTTGTTTTCAATGTTAGCTTTCTAAAACTCGGCCATTATTAATATTATATGCTTTCAGACAGATTTGCAAATTTTGGTCAAGATCGGATGACTATATCTTATAGCTGCCAAAGGAACCATCGGTCAAAAAATGGATCTTAGGGAAAAAAACTTTTTTGTTTTCAAGTAAATCGTTCTTAAAGTCGGTGATTCTTAATATTACACCCTTTCAAACTAATTTCAACAAGTTGATCGACATCGGGTGATTATATCTTATGGTTGCCATAGGACCGATCGGTCGAAAATAGTTCTTAGTAAGAAATTTGATTTGTTTTTAATGTTAGCGTCTTTAAACTCACTGATCACTCATTTTGTATGCTTTCAAAAAGATTCGCGAAATTTGGTCGAAATCAGATGTTTATCTGTCGGAAAATGTACTTAAGTTAAAAAAATTTTTGATTTTTATGTAAGCGTTCTAAAACTCTGACATTTCAAAAACAGCATTTGCAAGGGTATAAAAACTTCGGCACAGACGAAGTTAGCTTGGCCTTCTAGTTTTATTTTTTATTTTATAGATTTGCCGAAAGAAAGATAAAATCGGATTAGCGATAGTCGAGTTGTAAGGAAAACACACAATTATGATGGGCAGCAATGGCCGCAACGGCGATGGGCAGCACTTTACACACTTTATGGCTTTTTTGCTACTTTGTGTGGCTTCTAACTTTAATTGATCGGATGTATACAATGTTTGGGGGGTACAGTGCAGAGATCTGCAAGAGTGCCTGTTTTATTGACTGCATCAATACTCGCTTCAAAAGCGTATGGGGTGTGACTGACACTCGAACTTTTGCAGTCGAGTCAAATACACACTCGTTCTGTTATTGGTATGTTTGCGAATGAGTGTCTGCATGATCGTCTGTTAAAGTGGCTGTTTCTCCTTTGAGCGGCCTCGCAGGTTGTTTTTTTCTACGATGGCTACTCATATACACACATCACAAACCACAAGTAAAACACGGGTTTGCACAACTTTTATTGCTCTCGCTCTCTTCTCTCTTCTTTGCAAATGCAACGGTAAACGCTGTTAAGTTGTTGTTGTTATTTCAAGACAGAGAAACAAATGAGAGAGAGACAAATACAAAGAGCCCCTGCAGACAAGGTATACTTAACTAGGTAGCCGCACTCGCTCTCTCACAGCTTCTTATAAAAATACAAAAGAGAGCGAGAGAGCGAACTAAGAAAAATTCGTCCGCGGAGATGCGTCGCTCGCAACTGTTGTTTACAGACTGACATTTAAGAAGCAAGCAAAGAGAGCGAGAGAGCGAGTTCGGCTACCTACCCTGCAGAGAAATTGTCAACTAGTAACAAAAATAAACTGTCCAACACCTAGTTGGAATGCTAGTAGAATATAACTGGTAGCAAAATAGCTAGATTCGGGTGAGTTGGGCAACAACAAATATTAGCTTTCAAAGAAATGTTGGTTTCAAATACTAATTTGAGCTAGTTGTAATCCAACTGAACTTTAACTGATTGCAAACGAATTGGTGATGAGTGAGTTGACCGACAGATTTCGATGTACTGTTATACTGAGCAGCGACATAAACAGACTGTCATAGGGAACACTCAAAGGTCAACTGGTATTTAACTGGTTGAAAATGGCTGCTGCAAGGGACAATTCTCTCCCGCCTATGCCATCTGGCATTAAACTGGTTGCAAATGGCTGCTGCATGGGACAATTGTCACATGCCTATGACATGTCTGTGTAAAATGGACGACTTCAATACATTGATTTGGATAGGAAGTGCAACCAGTTGCAAGTTTTTAGAGGCAGGTACATTTCTGGTTGTAAACTAGACACCTTCCCTGCAGGGGCGCTACAAAAAATTTTTGGGGTGATTCAACCAACACCCGCTCTCTGCTTGTGCAAGTAATAAATTTAAGTCGCACGAGTAGCTCGGCTATAATTGGCACTCGGTACCCGAAGTACAAATATGCCATGAGTTTTTCAAAAACTGCATAAATTTTTTGCAGTCATTTGAGGCACTCAAGTGTGAAAAATATCAAGTACGAAGGCAGTACACTCGTGCAGATCTCTGGTACAGAGTATGTTATTGTCGGGCTTGACCGACTTTCTTTCTTGTTTTATTATTATTATTATAAAGAAATTATCGCGAAATTTCTAATTTCGCGTAACTTAGAACTAAGCTATAGCAGCTATGGCCTTAAGCTTAATATATGCGTTTTATTCAATCCGATCAATATAAAGTCATTATTAATATTGCATAGCTTTTTTGTTATAAAAACAAAAACGTACAAACCTTTTGTCAAACTATTAAAAATTAAATCCCTAGTTATTGAAACATTTAGTTATTAAAAAAAACAAAAGACACCACAATTACCTGAATATACCTGCTTATTAGAACGAAGTGTATATTTTTGGAAAATATCAAATGTATCGATAATATCCATTCTTCTTACAACAAAATAGTAAAATCGAAATGATACTTTTTTAATGTCGAAAAAATATCGATATTTAATAGATATTTTTAAAATATACGCCAGCCCTACCTACACTAAGAAAAAACTAGAACGAATAATTTAAGTACGAACGCTCTTGAAAAAAATATTAGTCGCTCTTGAATTTTCAAGAATTTCGCTCTTGGAATCGAGATAAATTCGGTTTAAACGTTCTCAATTTGGTTTTTTAAAGGCAAGGGGGGTGAGACAACTTACAACTTTGAGAGAGTAGCGTTGGAGTCGCTCTCGCAGAGAGTGAGGGCGCATGCGCAGTTGGTCGTTGAGAGAATGAGAGCGCAGAGACTGAGAGCGCATGCGCAGTTTGTTGTTGTGCGATGCGTACGAAAGCGTTTATTTATAAGAGTGATTTCGTCGCGTCTTCTAGCTTAAGGAAGTTAGCTGAGCTCGTTAACTGCCCGTCGCCTGTGTGTGTTTCAGTCTTTCGAGGTACCGTGTTCAAGTCCCAGAAGAGTAAAAAAAAAAAAAAAATTCTCTGCGGTTATCTCAAAATCATTCACAGTTTAAAACAAAGTTTGGTGGGTGGTGGTGGTTGGGGTGTTGGTGTGGTTGATAATGGTGCGTGGGACCGGGGCAGGGTCAGGTCGGGTCGGTCGTGTCTCTCCCACCCCCCACCCCAAATATTATTTTTAATTTTTTTATTTTGAGAATTATTCGTTCTTGGATCAAGTACTGAAACTCTGCTCTACCTTTTATTTTTTATACTCTGTACCAAAGGTGCAGGGTGGGGCAACATAGCTCCCGTATCTGAAATGAGCGTCATTCCGCTCAACGATAACCTGGAGGGCTGGGCGTGGTCTCATTCGAAAGGTGGGGTCTTAAAGTTTTGTTACCTCCCAGTCAGGCGTGATCATGCGGTGGAGCAACGTGCAAAGAGCATTTGCCGTAGAAGCCTGTTTATCCAAAGGTCGCTCAGTGATCGCAACGCAGCGCAAACAAACTGTGACCTTTGGTGTGTGCAAAGGATACTGATGGAGTTGTCGGGGGTTTGTCTCAGCCCTGTATCGCATGTTTTTTTTATTGACACATCCGCTCAGGTGAAAGTGAGCTTTATCACTGAAAAACACAGCTGCATCCTCAGGGTCGTTTTCAAGAAACGCTTCACATCCATTTCTTCGAGAATTAAAGTAGCGTTCTGAAAGTTCCTGTGCCATGGCCAACTTGTACGGATGAAGATGAAGGTCATCGTGAAGAATTCGCCTTACTGTACGCGCAGACAATCCAAGGGCCGCTGCATGCTTGCGAGCAGAACGCTGCGGTGATTGGAGAATTGATGGTCTTACAGCCTCGACGTTTTCTCGTGATTTGATGGGCCGGGGGCCTACTGGTTTTTTTTTACCACTTTACCGTTTACACGAAAACAGTTGACCCAACCAACAATTGATTTCCCGTCTGGAACAGGGGCCAAGGGCTCGAGATGAAAATGATTTCGGAAGGCCCACTGCGTTGCGATCACTGAGCGACCGTTGGATAAATAGGCCTCTACGGCAAATGCTCTTTGCACGTTGCTCCACCGCAGGTAACCACACCTTTCGAATGAGACCACGCCCAGCCCTCCAGGTTATCGTTGAGCGGAATGACGCTCATTTCAGATACGGGAGTTATGTTGCCACACCCTGTACATAGAACATATTACGATTGTGCAAAAGTATGTAACAGGGAGAGCGAATCGCTTCCGACCATATATATATATATATTCTTGATCAGCATCAACAGCCGAGTCGATATAGCCATGTCCGTCTGTCTGTCTGTCCGCAAACCACGCACTCGTTTTTGCTTTGCGCCAAGGAATAGCTCAAGCGCACACGTTCTGCCTTCAGCCTTCAGAAAGCAACAGCAATTTCATTCTGTCTTTCATTCCGAGCTAAGGTTTTATTGTTGGCGCGTGCAGATCTGCAACAACAACATCATATGTGACTCTATTCTCTCTCTCTCCTATGTCTCTGGCAAATTAAAAAGCAACAACAATGTTGCCTTTCCGTACAAACAAAAATCGGGTTTCTCCTTCTATTTCCGGTTGTTGTTTTTTATTAAGATATATTTTGTGCATTTGTATTGGTATTCACGCGCCCTTAAGCTCATTCTGGGCACCCCTGCTTTATAGGATCGGAGATGTTTTCTCCCTGTTGCATAAATTTACACAACTTCAACTCCTTTTACTCGTTTTCAATGGGTACAGGGTATAAAAAGTAATACCCTGCGCTGCTATATGCTATTTGTGTTTAAAGATTTCGTGGGCTCTATAAAATTAGACCGCGTGAATTAAGGCCGCGGTGCATTTTGTATGTCGATCTAATTTCATTCTGCTAAATTAATTAAGGCCGCTACCACTAAATTAAATTAGACCGCGCGGCCTTATTTCATTTTTCATATTTAATTCAGGCCGCGATCACAAAATGCCTTTTGACGGCGCGGTCTGCAAAATGAATTCAGACCATCACAAAACGAAATTAGACCATTTCAAAATTTTTCAAAATGAATTAAAACATACCTCAAAAACCCAAAGCATAATTTCAGGCTGAACTTTTCATAAATAGAAAATCTCAGGCTGGAATTTGTATAAGTTTAATTCTCAAGTCTTTATTCGGCCAAATGACCGTTTAAATAGAGAGTTTGACTAGGGCTTGAAGTGTGAAAAGCAACAACGTCTGCTGATTAGTGAATTGTGGTTAATTCCGAAACAGCCTGTACAGACTAACCAATTGCTATTCCGAAATGTTGTGAGTTATCTATCTCTGTTTAAAACGGTATTGATTTGTGTTAAATTACAACCAATCCCCTGACCTTTGAGCCAGCACAAACAAAAACTTTGACTAAACCAAAAACAGTTCGCAAAAACCATTAGAAATGAATTATAAGGCCCCGCGAACACAAAATGAAATTTGACAGCGCTGCCTTAATTATTAATAATTAATGATTTAAGGGTGCGATCTCAGTATGAAATTAGACCGCGCGGCCTTAATTCATTATACGAATGAAATATGACCGCCCGGTCAAATTTTATTATGCAAAATGATTTTTGATTACATTTTTTTGCAGAATGAATTAAGACCGTGAGGTCTAATTTCATTTTGTGATCGCGGCTTAAATGCATATTGAGGAATGAATGGGTCGCGCGGTCTAATTTTAGTTTGTGATCGCGGGCTAAATTTTTTTTGAAAAATGAATTAAGGCAGCGCGGTCTAATTTCACTTGGTAATCGCTGCCTAAATTCATTTTGAAGAATTAAATATAATAAAATATTAAAAAATGGAATTGTTCAGAAACTTTTAACTACCCAAAATAACCGTATCGCAAAAACGGCACTTTCAATAATTGCAATTAATTTTAGTCCCAAATTTTCTTACAAGGAGTAAGCGGGTCAAAGCATGCTTGAATTTGCGTCAAAATATTTTCCATTCACGAATAATAGCGAAAATTATTGTTCGTAAAAATTGTTAAAGGTAGTTTCGAGTTACAGCTCTGTCCTCGCAATCGTCGTCTTCAATCGTCCAAGTCCTTGTGCTTGTCCCGGTCTTCCTCCACTTTCCATCCTTTTCCATTTCGACCGGTTGTCATGCAACTATTGTCATTAAGCAGTTGTTTATTGTCATGTCTAGTCGAGCCCAGAAATTTTAAAAATTAGTCTAAATTATCGTTTAGAAAATATATGTATATTACAGTCCCTCTTCCACTGGCAGACTTTTCACGAATCCCTAAGTGCACCTTGACCAAACTCATAACCGATGAAACTTATTGATTTGATTTGGTTATGTCTATCGCCAAGCCATTTTTCACACCTATTTTTACTTGCTTTTGATTGTTTGTAAGATGCCAGCTGTAAGTTGCTGTTCACTGCTGTTGCCGCTTCTGATCTGGGCATGCTTCATTTGCCGTTACATCAATGGACTCGAAAATGGTTTGGCCCTTACGCCACCAATGGGCTGGATGCCTTTTGAGAGATACCGCTGCCTAACTGATTGTGCTAGGTTCCCCAGAGATTGTATCAGGTAAATTAATTAAATTTAATGCGGCATCGACTGATTCGTCTTCTTGCCCAAATATAGTGAGTCGCTCTTCAGGCGCACCGCCGATTTGCTGGTATCCGAGGGATATGCAGCCGTTGGTTACAAGTACTTGATTATCGACGATTGCTGGATGGATCATCAGCGCGATGCTGTTACACACGAGTTGTTGCCCGATCGACACCGTTTCCCCAGTGGCATGAGTGTACTTTCGAACTATGTATGATAATCGTGAAGCTGTATTATTTTGGATTAGCTAACTAATTCAATCTTGCAACAGATTCACGAACTTGGACTCAAGTTTGGCCTATATCATGATGTGGGTGCCAAGACCTGCATGTACCACGGTCCGGGGGCCAGGGGACACTTTGTGCTCGATGCCCACACCTTTTCCTTCTGGGGTGTGGACTATGTCAAGCTGGATGGATGTTTTGCTAATGAACCGGAGCTTGATAGAGGTTATCCTGCATTTGGACAGGCATTGAATATGACTGGAAGACCAATGGTTTACTCCTGCAGCTGGCCCTTTTACAAGGCAAAGGTGGGCGTCCAATATTCTTGGTACTAAAACACCCAGTCGGTTAACCTTTAAATTCCAGCCAAACTACGAGGTCATCCAATCACATTGCAATCTTTGGCGATTTTCGAACGATGTGACTGATTCTCATAAATCAATTTTCGACATAATGGACCATTATAGCAGTCAACAGCATATTTTATCACTACACGCTGGCCCTGGGCATTGGAACGATCCCGATATGGTAGATATCTATCAGGTTTTTAAAGGTATGGCAAAAATTTTTTTTTCTCACTCAGTTGGTGCTGGGAAACTATCGTTTGAGCTACGATGCCAGCCGCTTACAATTAGCTATCTGGGCAGTAATGGCAGCACCATTGATTATGACCAACGACTTGGAGACTGTACGTCCAGAGATTAAAGCATTGCTGCAGAATCGGTAAGTTGCTAGATATTTAAAGATTAATTTTACGAAAACTTCCATTTACAGCGACATCATAGCAGTAAACCAGGATGAGCTGGGAAAAGCTGGAAAACGTGTTTTGGCTACGAAAAATTTTGAGGAAAGTAACTAAATAAAGATTGGATAATGACACACTTTAGTATCTTCCCTTTTTCCCATTGCCAGGTATGGACACGTCCCATTACACCCATCAATGATTTTGGTAAGCAATCGTTTGCTGTGGCCTTCGTTAATCGAGGTGGCTTTGGTCCCTGCCCTCTGTGTCCCCAAACATTTGAAGTTGTCTTAACTAACTTGAGACTAAATAACCCTATGGGTTATTCTGTAGAAGTAAGCACGCCTTAACATGGGAAAAGCATCTTGTAAATACTTATTTTAGCCTCAATCAATGCAGGATCTTTTTAATGTTACGCACAATTTGGGCTTGTTTAAGCCAAAGGATACATTCAGCACGCGCGTCAATCCAGAGGGTGTCACATTTTTCAAGTTTACTGTAGCTACAGTCTACTGATGAACTACAACAATTTCATCATGTCCATCATGTCCAAGGATACAGGAAAGAAAAAGTCTTATTTGTAGTCTTAAAAAATATAATTTTCGCTCTCTGAGATACATGAGTAATTCAAAGAGTAGTTTTCAACATTTTCTTGCTTTAGCCATTTAAAATTGGGCCAGCGCTTTAACGGTCACTGGCAGATCAAATCTGGTGAATAGCAAAATCATGCATTTAGTCCATTCGAACACTCGTGCATTGCTTTGATTAGAGCTAGTAAACTACCATCAAAACAAAATTTCACTCAGCTCAGCACACATCAGAGACAGAAAAAAATGAAGTAGAATTCGCAAAAAAAAAGTATTGGCGTCATTGTGCAAACCTCAAATTCTGCTGACCTCATTGATTTGCATCATTTTGGTTGCATCTCTGATGGTTTGGTGATTTTCCGATTATTTTTGTTAACTCGGTCAATATTAATATTATAGGATTTAAACAGACTACATTATTATATCTTACAGTTGCTATAGGACGTATCGTTCGATAGGTTTAGTTTCATGAGAAAAACTTTTTGATTTTCATGTTAGCGCTCTTAAGCTGAGCAATTATGTATTTTCTGAGTGCCGCAGAAACCCCACCAAATTCCAACCGAATTCCAATTCATAGGTGCACAGAAATTTCTTTTGGACTTTTCCCCTGGTTTGTTAGGAGATTTTGCAAAATTCTCCACCCAAACAAATTTTGAAAAACAAAATGAATTTTGGCAATGGATAGATTGCATAAAATGAATGAGTTATTTAATTTGTTTTAACTTTAAAATTTGCGCTTTAACAATTATTCTCAAAACCAACCGAACCCTGTCAAATCAGCCAATACCAACTTTCCACTCAACCTCAGCTGGCACCATCTATCTATAGTGGCGCCATTAGTGTGACATCAAACGGGCTAAGGGTTGCCATGTTATATTTCATGACTGGCCCGAAAATACTATGAAATTTTGAATACTATTTTTAAAGAATATGACTTTCATGACTCTATGAAAATATATAATTCAAACATTCTTCATTAAACATATCTGTGGCAATAAGGAATAACAGACACAAGTGTGATTTTCCTACTTTTAAGGAAAGCCAGTATTAACTTTTATTGATTCTGTGAGAAAAGTGTACGGAAAGGGAGTGTTCGGAAAGGGAAAAACTCTTGCAAATTGGAAGCGTTATTGCTTTATGAAAAATCTTTTTTTATTTTTATATTTGGACTTACAGATCAATACTGGCTGAGTGCTGTTTAATCATATTTAATCCTATGATACAGAATGGCGCGTCTAATCTTTTGTTCGATATCGATTTTAGATAATAAAGAGCGTGTTCACCAGCACACATCAATCATCTAACATAAATCATCAATCAACAAAAAAGTGTTTGGCTGCTGGTGAACGTGCTTGATAGAATTTTCAGGCAACAAAGTTATCAATAGTTTTTGTTGGCTTTTAAAATGGTTTTTAAATTTTGAATTTTTGAGAACAAACAGCTAAATAGAATGTTCTAAATTCTTTTCTCTTTTTTTTTTTCTATTAATATTATATAACATTGGTTCCCGGAGAAAATCAAGTATGAGGAAAATCTATACGCGACCTGCTCTACAGCGTACGCTAGGTCACTTCCCAGGTTATTACAATTTTGTGAAAATTAATAAAATGTTTAATTTTTTGAAAACCGCCATTTAATATTAATATTATTGAAAATTTGAACATGGATTTTATTCGATTTGGTTCACTTACTAAGGACATGCATCAAACTTACCACAATGCCTTTTCCTCTAGTCGTAATAAATAAATAAAATAAATTAGTGTGAGTTGGCTGGCTCTAGGTCCGAAAAAGTTGCGTTTGTTCACAACTTGTAAACAACTTATGCATTGTACCACCAAAAAGAGCTGGTTGCCTTTACAGAACTGTTTCATCGTTATCCCTAACGACTCTTCAGAAGGCTTTTTGCTGAAGAAAGCATGATTGCCAACTGCCTCTCCATACAATCATTGCTTAGATCAGTTGGGAACTGCTAAAAGCAATGAAAGCAAAAATAGACAAGCAATGAGTGCTTTCATCTTTCTGGTGGTAATGCTTAAGCTTAGGGCTGAACTTTTAAAGTGCAAAAGCTTGAGCTTTTGAGCGAACTTAGAAGTGCCCGTTATATTTGAAATGCGAAGCATTCAAATAAGCGTTTTTTGCGTTGTTTCTTGAAACTTTTCTTAGTTTCATTTACAAAAAAGAGAGCGGGCCGTCTCTTATATAGATTTGTAAATTTATTTGGCGAACTTTCTAATGTTTAATTAGTGTGAGTTGGCCAGCTCTTTTTGGTGGTACAATGCATAAGTTGTTTACAAGTTGTGAACAAACGCAACTTTTTCGGACCTAGAGCCAGCCAACTCACACTAATTAAACATTAGAAAGGTCGCCAAATAAATTTACAAATAAATAAAATAAATAAAACTCGGACGATAATCATTTAATTTTAATTTTAATTTATTTTACTCTAGTCATAATGATTATTTCCTGATTTTCCTGCAATACAATAAAAATCAAAAATATAAAACTCATTGCAGAAATGAATGGATTATCGAGATATAATCATATTTTATTATACTCCATTTTTTCATACGGACACTCCAAGTGGATGAAATTTTTGGATCCAAAATGTACAAATAATCATTATTTATGGTCCCTGATATATATTCTTGATCAGCATCAACAGCCGAGTCGATATAGCCATGTCCGTCTGTCCTGTCCGTCTGTATGAACACCTAGATCTCAGAGACTAGAAGAGCTATAGCAACCACATTGAAAATGTAAACTCCTATTTCTGCACGCAGATCAAGTTTATTTCCCCGTCCCCACAAAAACAAATGTTGAAAACCTCCCACAATTTTTAAGATATCGATCTCAAATGTAAAACTTACATTTATATATGCAATATCTATAAGTCCTGAAATTTTTATAAAGATAGGATGATAAATTGCCCAGTTAAAAAAATGTTTCATACTCTCAGGAACACAGGAAGGCTATTAAACATTTCTTTACATGAGTAACGGGTATATTGAAGTCGGTTAGAGCCGACTTCAACTTACGCTCTCGTTTTGTGTTTGGCTCCATTAAATTTCTTGCTTGTTTACTACTGACAAACTATTTGTAAATTAGTCATCATGATTGCACATCATGCCCGTTCACCAGCACCAACAAAAATCGTCGATTTTTTGTCATCGATTTGTGCTGGTGAACGCGCTCATAGTTACCAAAATGGTTACTACATTTTTGATCAACAAATAGTTCCTTTCACTTCTTTGGAGACTCCGTGCTATTTTCTCCATTTAGCATTTCATATTTGAGGTGAAAAGAAATCCGTTAAACACATAACTTTCCAGCAACAGCTGTACAGTTTACAAATCGTGTATTCGTCTCCTTTTTTATAGAATCAGGAGTTAGGGGATACAAGAACACTCGTCTCAAAAACTAAATTTTAGAATAACAGTATAAGACGAGTTAGACTGCGTTCAGACACACTGGCAGGTTGCCATATTTTAAGGTTGGCACCAGTTGCTGCCATACACGTGTGAATACCTGCCAGAGGCACTGGTGCCATATATGTTCAGAAAAATCTGTCAATATAACCATGGTTTTTACCTAGTCTAGCCATTCTGCCGGCTAACTGGCATACAAAAATCTGGCAACCTGCCAGTGTGTGTGAACGCACTCTTAAGCATTAAACTTTTAGTAAATTGCTTTTTGGAGCAAAGGCACAATTAAAGATGTGTAGCTGAAAGTCAAAGAAGTATTTTGGAAATAAGTCTAATTTTGAGTTATGATCTTTGAAATACAAAATTAAAAAAAAAAATGCTTAAGTCACATATTCCATCAATTTAGTGAAATATCCATGTGGAATAAGAACATAACTCACAGCTTGTAGTTTGGAATAAAACTACATCTCAGATGAGTTATATTTTTTGACTGAACGAAAAAATAGCAGTTCTGCGATAAGGTAGATGCAGAACAGGTAAGAATAGCACAGCTGATATATGCTGTTCTGCCTTTTTTAAACTTAACCAATCAAGACCTTATATGGCCGGATGTGGTGCAGCGGGTAGTGTGTGAGCCTGCTGTGCGGGAGGCTTGGGTTCAATCCCACTTCGGAACATCCAATAAAAAGATTTTTTCTTTCATTAGAAAAATGCTTAAACACATCCGCTCACCTTCACCAGGTATTGGCGCCAGCTGTGAACTAGCCATGAAAAAGCTTCTCAAACTTTTTGCCGTACGGGCTCGGCGTTAAACTGTAGGTCCTTTTCTCTTGTACGAAAATTATAAGCACACCCGCCAAGAGATTGGGAGAAGCTCAGCTTGTGGCCCTTTGGGCTGTGTTAAGCCACAAGTTTCTTTTTTAATCAAGACCTTATATGGTTTGGTTTAACCGTTACAACTTGTTTACCACTTATCCGATTGGAGTGAAATTTTAACACAATATAGAATAGAAACCGGGGAAGCCATTGGTATTAATATCTCAATATTGACATAACTCGAGTTTTGCTGTTATTCCTTATTGCCACGGATATAACACAATACAAAAACTAATTCAAACATGGAATTAACTCATAACTCATTTTTGCGAAATGTTTTGTTTTTAGAGATGAACCATAAACTGGAACACAATTTTCTAATACGAAAATTAAATTTCTCTAAGTTCTGTGGCACCGACGGATTTTTCGAGAGATTTGTATATGTTTTTAAAGAGCTCTGCAAAGTTCGATCAAAATTAAATGACAATGTTATAAATAATATCGTAGGGCCGGTAAGTATGTCCAGTTTTACGAATAATTTTAGTCAAAATTTGTCTTAATGATGAAATGTAGTTGGTGTAGACTAGTCAGAGAATATTTAAATTCGCCTAACAACACAAACCACCGACTTATTCCAAAAGGTATAACAATTATTGATAAGATATTTGCACTTGCAAGAATATTAAAACATCGGCACAGGCGAAGTTGGCTTAGCCTTCTCCTTTTAAGTTCCAGCACAGTTTTTTTATGTATACTACACATTTTGGAAAGAAAAATTCGCTGATCCGCTTTTATTATAATGTTATTCGTTGTAATTGATCTGTAGAAATCCATAAATGGAATATTCAGAGAAAATCCTAAGCCATTTGGTAGGTGGATTGCGAGCATTACTCTGGGCATCCATAAGGGAAAGTTGTTAAATTTCAAAAAAACAAAGCATTTACAGCTTTTACGCACGCAAAAATGATTGTGCTAATTGCCCTTTAAAGTATGCTATGCTTCTGAAATAAATAAGGAATAAATGACAATTAAATTTATGTTATATTTGGCTCATAACCGTTCCGACAATCTGCGTGAATAAACAGCATGGACTAAAATTAAATACGTCATACGTTCCAATAGATAATTATAAAACGAAATAAAGTTTGCAAAATAATTATCTATTTGAACTAGACAATTAATAGTCAGTTATCACAGAATCATATATAATCCACACAGTACATTCACTCAGACTGACAGAGCAGTAAACCAATAACAAAAAATATATTAGTGCTCAGGCAAGTATAAAATAAATATTTTTCTGAATTATTTATATTCATTTGCATACACTCAGAAAACATTTTAACATGTGGGACATTTCATGTCAACTCGGCCACCCCATTTTTATACCCTTGTAGGGGGTATATTAAAATTGTCCAGATGTTGGTAAAGCATAGAAGGAAGCATCTCCGACCACATAAAGTATATATATTCTTGATCAGCATGACAAGCTGAGTTGATAAAGCCATGTCCGTCTGTCCGTCTGTTTCTTCGTATTTGTCTTTTGGTACAAATACTTTGCACATTTGTCGGAACCGGACGGAACTGATGATTATAGCATATAGCTGGCATACACTCAGAAAAAGTTCCAAAAACAGGGACGGAGAGTTCTTAAGATTAGAAAAGCCTTCACCAAAAATACTTTCTTTAACTAATCCCGGTGTTCTCTGATTAAGAAAAAATGGACTTATTCTACTATTATGGACGAAAATACACGTTTTCGATACATTTAGAACTGATTTTTTTTTTGAGTGTGGGAACCATCGGTCGGAAAAGTAGTTTTAATGAGAAAACATTTTTTGTCTTCAACGCAAACGTCTCCAAACCTCGTCTTTATAAGTTTTCTATGCTTTCATATAACTCCACCAAGTTAGATGAAAATCTGACAACAAAATATAGTATAGCAGCCAAAGAAAGGATAGTTCTGAAAAAAATTTTAAGTAGGAAAAACTTTTTTGTCTTCAATGCTATTGAATCCCAAACTTGTTACTGATCAATATTAGTTGCTACCACACTATTCTGTCAATTTTGATCCAAATCGTATGACTATAGAATAAAGCTGCCATAGGAACTATCGGTCGAAAATCATTTAAAATCTTTATATAAATTAAGCAAACTGCGAGGGTATATAAACTTCGGTTGAGCCGAAGTTAGCTTTCCCCTATATTTTTTTATACCCGTTACTCGTAGAGTAAAAGGGTATACTAAAGTCGTGCAAATGTATGTAACAGCCAGAAGGAATCATTTCCGACCATATAAAGTATATATATTCTTGATCAGCATCAACAGCCGATTCGATGTAGCCATGTCCGTCTGTCCGTCTGTCCGTCCGTCCGTCTGTCTGTATGAACACCTAGATCTCAGAGACTAGAAGAGCTAGAGCAACCAAATTTGAAATGTAGACTCCTATTGTCTGCACGCAGATCAAGTTTATTTTCAATTTTTGCCACGCCCCCGCAATTTGGAAAAAACGTCATATCTCCTACAGTTTTGATGATAGATGGTTCGTACTTTCTAGAGATATCTAGTACTCAAAACTTATTTATCGATTTGCTGAAGGAATGATAAAGATCGGATGAACGATACTCAAGTTATGAGCAAAAAACGGTCAGTTAACACCCACCACCCACCCCACCCATAACCTAAGCATTGCGTTCAGCAGCAATCTTAGTGAGAGAGAGAGAGAGAGAGAGAGAGAGAGAGAGAGAGAGAGAGAGAGAGACTTAGAGAGCGCACTGCATTGTGCGTTGTGTGTTAACTGGCCGTTTGACTCGTAACCAAATTCGAGCTGCGACATTAAGGGTGCAGAGTATGTAATAGTCGGGCTTGACCGACTTTCTTTCTTGTTTTTATTAGGAAAGGTGATACGTTTTCAAAAGTTTTGTTGTCTGATCTGTTTATCGTGATGAATTTGGAGTCATTTATGTTGGATTTAGTAATTGACAAATGTCTATTAATATCTGGCGGATAATAAATAGCCGAGTTAAAAAATGTTGTATCCTTTTCGGCTGACCCACCTCAGGCATACAGGAAGGCTATTAAACATTTGTTTCCATGAGTAACGGGTATATCGAAGTCGGTTAGAGCCGACTTTAACTTACGCTCTCGTTTATTTATGGGTATGTTCCATTTCTTAAAATCTCTTTGAAGATACTTTTGGGTTGTAATTGTCCTAAGTACACCCCGATTTATTCTTAAAATAAGTGAAAAATATTCTTAATTATAGTCTAATAAGTTTTAAAGTCTGTAAAAATCCAAAGGAAATTAATTAAATCAAGACCAAGATGTATATTCGTCAGAAATCTACCCTCACTATAGAAGCAAAGTGTTAGAGCCAGGAGGGAATTTTAAGAATAGATTCGATAATTCACATTTTTGCACAAGAACGCGCTTTTCTTACATTTTTCGGCTTACTGTAAGAACGAAAAATTCTTTATTTGAGAACGTTTGTTCTCATTTTAATATCATAAACAGTCTTTTTCGATTCTAGAATGTTTCGTACTTAATGTAAGTGCATTTGAGAACAAAACATATTGAAATTTTAAGTACAAAACGGTATAAATTCTATCCCGATTGACCTAGAACTCGTTTTTTTTCGGAGTGAATCATACTTCGAAGGGAACTTGTCATAATATAATTTTTGTGTATAAATGGGGTAATAGTTTAGACTACAATATGTAAAATTTTTGACGCAATTTTAACAAAAGTAATCTTTGATCCCGGTATAACGACTTTTTTTAAAGTGCCAGCCTAACCTTAAACTAAACCAAAGTTGAGAGAATTGCTGAGGCTGAACCTGTTCGGATTCTTAGCGGTGCGTTCTTCTTAACAAAATGACGGACTTCTGAAATCTACCAAATTTGTTGTTATCTGTTCAATACTGTGCCACAAAGACTTAATATCGTCACGAAAGTTAAATGGTTTATGAATAAAAACTCCAGAGAGCCGTTTAAATCCTTGATTATACGTTCATGACGGAAGTAATCTTTGCGATTTTTATGTTTACAAAATTGTGTTTAATAATAAAACGATTATTGACTTCATTCGATAGAATTAATATTCGATGGAATTCGATGGAATTAATAGAGAACCAACTGAATCAAACATAAGCAGCCCAAAGCTTTTCCGCTTACTCTCTTGTAACTTGATTTGTCTGAAAATTATGAGTTTCAATATTAATCACAAAAATTGGCTTTCTATAAAAATTGTCAAAAACTTGAGACGACCCAAGGTTTAAAGAAAGGTTCAATTCTTCTCGAAGTCTTTAAAAAGTATGGCTAATATTAATAATAAAAACCAATGTAATAACCTACAATTATGTTGACTGTAAAATTGTTAAGAAGAATATTAATCTTCTTAAAGAAAATGATTCAAGGTAATTTTTTGAACAAAATCTTTTTTCAAAATCCAGTGGTCCGGTTTCGTTTCAGGTTCAGGTTCGGGAGGTTAAAGGCTTTGATACGGATTTAAAGGGATCGCTTCTAGGCACTTAGTACACTTTTTGCATCCGAAAAATAACAAAACAAAATCAACAAAACAGCGCAACCGAACAGGGTAGAAAATCATATGCTTTTCCCCCCAAATCACACATGAATTTGATTCAATTTATCTATCAAAATATTTCTGACGAACATTTATCAAATGTAACCTAGATGGGAAAAGCCATGTGGTGCACCGGTTTTAGTTATGCAATATAAATCTACATGCGCACATTATAAATAACCTCGTTAGCCAAAGCATGAATATGATTTTGACAAATTAGCTCATATCCCCTCACCAATAGAAATGTGTACTGAGAATCCATTTGGTTATTATTAGGATAAACTCCAGCAGGGCAAACGTCCAACGACATCCGATGATAAACCACATAACTTGAATCAAATAAAAACAAAGATGCAGAGCATATGATGGAAAGTCATCAAGTCAGGCGCTGGCACGTAAGCATCCACCCACATGGCCGAGCAACGCCCATTGACAAGGCTCTTGTCAACTTCAATATTTCAGTAAATTTATTGACCAAAATTCGTCAAGGGATGAACGTGGCAGCGAGCATATTCAATTTATCCATCCCACCAGGCATACAAAAGCCACGAAACATCAAAGGGGAGGGACAATTGGTGGCCATCTGCAGGTCCTTACCTGCCTCCCTCTACCGCGGCTGCTGTGATGGCGCCGAGCCATTATCTTCTAATCAATATTGATTTTGGTGTAATAAAAGGACATGATAGAAGCTAACAACATCCTCGACGGCATTAACGACTCAGCTTTGGTGTCCTGGATTAAACACGCGCTGCCCTCACGACCCTTAGCCCACACACGTGGCTGAAAAATATAAAAAAAGATATAAATAAATATCCGAATTACAAAATAAATCGCCTTACAAAATTTGCCACAAATCCTAAAATTATTCAAAATTAAATATAACTACCGTGTGCAAATTATGTAAATTTTGTCTCATTTCCAGCTCGCAGTTCACCTTTTGGCTGTTATCCTTGTTATTAGTCATTGTGTAGAACGTGCTCCCTCGAGCAGACGCTAAAAGCGCTGGACGGATGTGATGCCGTGCATGGGGTCCTGTTCGGGCCACACAGGAACCTTGCAACATGGAGATAAATATGGAAATGTCATGTTTACAAGTTCTGGCAATAAATGCCAGTCGACACAAAAACCCTATAAAATGCAAATGTTTCTCAGGCTCCATTTCTATTGCCGCAGTCTAAGAGAGAGTGGGGAAATTAAGCCATAAGAGAACATTTCCCTTGTTTGGCATTTGCCGGCTTGCTCTCATTTGGGTCTTTACATTGGTGTAGGTATGTCAATCTCATTTTGGTTAGTAAACCGAAGCACTTTCACTGGGAGAAAAGTGAATGCGTCGACTTAATACTTCAAAGTTCAAGCAGGCTAACTATTTTACCGGTATGCGTGTATTACGCGTAATCTGCCATCAACTAAATATGGATAAATGTGTTGAAGATAGAAAGGGTATCTTGTGTTAGGCTATGGCGACTATCGGGTCTTTCATACGCCAGCCCCTTTGGGCCACAAGTTGTCGCCACCAGACACTGCGAACCAATGCTTTGCGTGTGGTCCAACTGGAGAACACTGATTGGCGTTTTGGGGTTTGCTGTGACCTCGAATTCATTTATATCGGATAATGGACCTGCCGGTTTCAGAAAGGAGCTTGGTAAGGTTGGTTAGGTTAGTTAGTTGCCTTTAATGCCTCTGAGGTGGACGTTGAAGATTTTGCTGAAAAAGGAAATAGTAACAAGCATGCTTTTTCTCTTCCCAAGCATTTCAAAAAAACTATTTTCTGCTACATGAAGTAACTATTTTCACACTAAGTATGAATTGTTGATTTTATGAAGCCTCTAGGATAGTGCACATGTCCATGCAACTGAGAAAAATTAAACAGATTTTATAAGAAAAGCCAAGAGTAACGAAATTTGCGTTTAAAGCAGGGAATCAAACCGAATCGTATTTCGGTTCTAGTTCTGGTACGCACAAAAACTTATGTTTCGGTGAAAGGTTCTGTTTTGGTTCTAAGATTATTTCGGTATTCGGTTCTGTATTGGTACCTGGATTTATTTCGGTATACCGATATGTACCGATAAAATATAAAGAAAGATCGGTCATTGGTTCCTATTTCTTAGCTAAGACATAATAATTACACCCCGGAAAATAAACATTATACGCTTAGTAGCCGTTCTCAAAGACATATATACAATTGTGAAAAATTTGTCGAGCTTTCTGACCACCATTTAAAAAAAATATTCTTTATTTTGTAAGTTTTAAGCTCAGTTAAATTGATAATGATTGATGCCATAAAATTGTTTTGTGTAAATACTGAAATATATTAATAGTCCAGTTTTTTTTCATACAAATACATATATGAATCGACTTAGGCGCCACTTTCAGCTGAAGGAGCTGCTTTCCTCATTAAGCTTGACTTGAACAGAAATGATAACACCAGGACTTTTCTGTTAAAAGGTTATCATTACATTATAATGAAGAAAATGGAGGAAAGCTAACTTCGGCTCGACCGAAGTTTATATACCCTTGTACAGTGTTGGGCAAATTTTAATTGATTAACAATTAAAAAACTAACAATTAATTAATTGTTAATCGCACCTATCGCAGTTAACAATTAATTAATTGAAATTGCAATAACTTACGACTAACAAGTAATGAATTTTTAATCGTAAGTTCCTACAATTAACAATCGATTAATTGTTAATCTTATTAAAAAATTTGATTGAAAACTAACAATTGAATGGGTTCGTAATCGCCCTTTGCTCGCAACTCTCGAGTGCCAACTCTATCTCTCGTTCTAAGCTGGGAACTACAGACAGGTTCACGAGTTATTTAAACCTATTTACCGTGACTGACGACTTATTAAATCGCGGAAAATACCATAGAGGATAAAAAATAGTGTTTATGAAAAACGCTAATGGCAATCAAGTGGAAAATCATACCAAAATCAATGCATAAGCGCAATTCACAGCTAAGGGATCTCCATGGTAATAAGACCGCTTAATGCTTAAGAAACTGCTCTTCAAGGCAACAACTACATTGCCTTGATTTTGACAATAGTGAACCCCAAACGATGGATGACCATGCTGAAGAACATAGATAGAGCATGAAGAATGTATCACTTCCACCATATTCACTGTTAATTCAAAAAAAGAACCTGCCAGATGTACAAAGTTCATAAGCGTTATTCAATAATATTTGCAATCGACATAGTCAACACCCTTTAAGTCACATTTTATCAGGTGCATTTGCTCTTCGTAAAAAGTATTTATTCGATGGCCTAAGGATCGACGACTTATTAATGAAAGTCCTTTTCACATATTTTCAAGTTCGAGAATATTTTTTCAATATATGGACCTTCAACAGCACGTAACGCGATCATTGAATGAATGAAATATTTCACTACGTTTTATCGTCAAATTGCTCTTGTGATAATTTTTTTTCAACAGATTTCTTGTTCACACTTGCTTTGTACTTGGTTGTATGGCCGGAATGTTTCTTCTCTTCCGTCTTCTTTTTAATGTATTCCTTGTACTCAGTCACGCAGTCATTTCCGTTTTTTCTCTTCAAATAGCTTAAAAAGTTCGATGTACAGTTTAAATAGCCTTTTACTTTGGTGTTTCGATGCTCTGGACATTTCATGCATAAAGCCGTAATATTATTGCCTGTTGATTCGTGTTCTAAGAATTTAAAATAAGTTCCGTCGAGTAGAAGCAGTCGTGGTTGCGAAGATGGTAAGGAGCTACATACCTGCTGCATCGCTCTCCGAGGAAGGTACAATATTTTCAGCAGTGCCCAGAGCATAATCCAAGGAATTGTCTTCATCCATTTAAACGGTCTGGTCCATTTTATTTCAGTATTTATTGTGTAAAGATCGCACTGCTTACTTAATTGTTAGTTTTAACTGTATTCTAGAACAATTGAAAAATTCAATTGCAAATGATTTAGTTTTAAGTTACAATTAATTTAAATTAATTTAACTAAATTAATTGCAAGCTGCAACTAATATTTTAATTGCAATTAATTTCAATTGCAATTAAATTAATTGATTAACATTTTTAGTCGATTAATCTATTGATTGAAAATTTAATTGATTTATGCCCAACACTACCCTTGTGGCTTGTAGACTTTATATAAATTAAGGGTTTAAAAGATTTTCGTCAAACATTCTGAGCTGAGTTATTTCCAAAACCCAGCAATAGATGGTGCCTCTACTTGGACCATTTGCTTCCCAGTTTGTTATATGGTAGCTATACGATATATTCATCAAATTTTTACCAAACTTCCCAAAATTGTGTGGACACTGATAAAATTCATAACTGGAAAACATAAAGACTCTACCATTGAAAAAAAAAGGTTTTTTCACTAGAACTACATTTTCGACGGATCGTTCCTATGGCAGCTATATGCTATAGTCATCCGATTTGGATCAAACTTGGCATAATTGTGTGATAGCATAATAAATTGATCAGTAACGAGTTTGGGAGCGATAGCATTGAAAACAAAAGTCCTACCAAGACTTCTTTTGAGAACTATATATTGTATAGCAGCTATACTATCAGCTATGCTCCCTTCAATTTCGAATGTTTTGCGATTTCAAACCGGTTGTTCGACCAAATTGGTTTTCGAAATCGCAAAACTTTTTCGAAAGTAAAAGTGGGAGCATGGTTGTATATAGCTGACCGATTTTCATCAAACTTGATGGAATTGTGTAAAAACATAGAAAACGTATAATTACGAGGTTTGAGCATGTTCGCGTTGAAGACAAAAAAGTTTTTCTAACTAAAACCACTTTTTCGACTGATAGTTCCAATGCAGCTAGGTTCCGACAAATGTGCAGCCTTTGTACGAAAAGACTTCGTGCAAAGTTTGGTTAAGATAGCTTTAAAAATGACGGAGGAGATAGCATAGAAACAGACGGACAGACGGACGGACAGACGGACATGACTATATGAACTCAGCTCGTCATGCTGATCAAGAATATATATACTTTATGTGGTCGGAGAGGTTTCCTTCTATGCGTTACAAACATCTGGACAATTTTAATATACCCTCTACAAGGGTATAAATATAGGATGCAATATATTGAAAAAGACTGGTCTCGCGATTTTATACCCTTGCAGAGGTTATATTAAAATTGTCCAGATGTTTGCAACGCATAGAAGCAGCAACTCCGACCACATTAAATATATATTATTGATCAGAAGGACGAGCTGAGTTGTTATAGCCATGTCCGTACGTCCGTCCGTCTGTTTCTAAGCTATCTCCTCAGTCAGTTTTGAAGCTTTCGTGACCAAACTTTGCGCAAAGACTTTTAGTACAAATACGTTGCACATTTGTCGGAACTGGCTGGATCGTATGACTATAGCACATAGCTGCCATAATAACGATCGGTCATAAAACTAGTTTTAGTGAGAAAAACTTTTTTCTTTCAATGCTGCAATACAAAGGATAGGTCTAAAAAAAATTCTTAGTAAGAAAAGCTTTTTTTGGTTTTCACTGCTATCGCACCCAAACTTCATATTTATAAATATTATATTGTTACACATAACTCTGCCAAGTTTGATCCAAATCGGATAACTATAGCATATAGCTGCTATGCTAGGGATCGGTCGAAATAGTAGTTCTGGTGAGAAAAACTTGTTTGTTTTCTTTGTTAGCGTCTTTATACTTGCCAGCTATGAATATTATCTGTTTCAACACATTTTTGGTGAGTTTGATTAAAATCGGATGAATATATAATATCTAATAGCTGCCATATAAAAAAGTGCCAGGCATGTAGCTGGCTGCTAGGGTACACAAACGTCGGCAGAGCCGAAGCTTGCTTTTCTCCATTTTTCAATTTCACAATACAAAAGTTTTGCTAAAGCTGCTTTTGCACTTGTCCCTTATCTCTAAAGAGACTCTCTGTGTAATAGCAAATCAAATGTCTCTAAATATGTAGTGTAGTGTGTAAATAAAAAAGGCCTGTTTTTGATTTTAGTCAAAGTTTGTATCTGTCTGGCTCAATGGTTAATTATAATTCAATATAAACACAAATCAACAGATATCAGATAATCGCCCAATTCTCTCATCAGCGGCTTTGTTTTTGCCTAATTCAGTAAACAAATTATCCCTGTGCGGGATTCGGGGAATGGCTTTTGGACCGTGAGAGCGAGCAGTCGCATTTTCGCCAGTTGACATGAAAAACATACATGTGGCAAACAGACCAACGGAGAGTGAAAACCACGTGGATTCATAAGTAAGGCGCTCCGCCCCTTTCGTTTTAGAATTTAACATAGCTTGGTGCAGCATAGGGACAGTAGCATAAGAAGAACTGAAAACGAATAAATATTGTGAAATTACTAACTGTGCATTTCTTTCTAAATTATATACGAACGAGAAGGCCAAGCTAACTTCGTCTGTGCCGAAGTTTTTATACCCTTGCAAATGCTGTTTTTGAAATGACAGAGATTAAGAACGCTTACATAAAAATCATAAACTTTTGTTACTAAGACCCATTTTCCGACAGATAAACTTTTGATTTCGACCAAATTTCGGGAATCTTTTTGAAAACATATCAAATTAACAATCACCGAGTTTAAGAACGATAAAATTGAAAACAAAAAAGTTTTCCTCAGTAAGACTCATTTTCCGACCGATCGGTCCTATGGTAGCCTTAAGATATAGTCATCCGATCTCGACCAAATTTGTCAAATCAGTTTGAAAGCGTTTAATAATAACCACCGACCGATTTATTTGAAAACAAAAAAAAAAATTCACTAAGACCCATTTTCCGACAGATCGGTCCTATGGCAGCTATAAGATATAGTCATCCGATTTTGACCAAATTTCGCAAATCTGTTTGAAAGCATATAATATTAATAATGGTCGAGATTGAGGATGCTAACATTGAAAACAAAAAAGTTTTTCTCACTAAGACCCATTTTCCCACCGATGGTTCCTATGACAGCTATAAGATATAGTCATCCGATCTCGACCAAAGTTTGCAAATCTGTTTAAAAGCATATAATATTAATTATCGCCGAGCTTAAGGTCGCTAGCAGTGAAAACAAAAAAGTTTTTTTCACTAAGACTCATTTTCTGACCGATGGTTCCTATGACAGCTATAAGATATAGTCATCCGATCTTGACCAAAGTTTGCAAATCTGTTTGAAAGCATATAATATTAATAATAGCTGAGTTAAACGCCGTTAACATTGAAAACAAAAAAGTTTTTCTCCCTAAGACCCATTTTTTGACCGATGGTTCCTATGGCAGCTATAAGATATAGTCATCCGATCCGGTCGGTTCCGACATATTAGCAGCGTGCAATAGAAAGAAGACGCTGTGCAAAATTTCAGTTCGATAGCTTTAAAACTGAGAGACTAGTTTGCGTAGAAACAGACGGACAGACAGACAGACGGACAGACAGACGGACAGACGGACAGACAGACAGACGGACGGACAAAGCTCAATCGACTGAGCTCGTCGCCCTGATCAAGAATATATATAGTTTATGGGGTCGGAAATTAATATTTCTATGCGTTGCAAACTTCTGGGCAAAATTATAATACCCTTTGCAAGGGTATAACAAGTGACCCACGGCTAATTGAGTGTAGTAAATGGTTGTACCATTACATTTTAAGCCATAAGCTTCATAATCGTCGGATGGAGTCAAGCAAGATATGAGTCGAAAGGTATTTTAATTGTCAATAATCGCACAAAACCTTATTCTCAAATCGGCATGGTAGTTTGAATACAATAATAAAAAATATTTAAAATCAGTTTTTTGTTCGAAAATGCAATAAATTTCGTTTCCAAACGCCTATGAAAAGTATTTAAAAATTAAAAAAAACTTTTTATTTTTTCTATTTAAAAACCTCATTTCTGCGAAGAAAATAATATATCGATGAACAAAATCTGTACATAAATACAGGAGCTGTGAGCAATTGAGTGATGGTATTCCAATTGCTATATTTCCATGCAAATAAAAATGTTTTTCTTTTGGATTATATTATATTTCTTCTAGTCGACTAAAAAATTAAATTTCTTGCATTTTCGAGCAAAATATCAATTATTTTAAATATTTTTGGTTATTGTATTCAAACTACTAAACCGATTTGAAAACAATGCTCTACGCTATGATTGACAATTTAATTAACTTTTAATTCATATCTTGCCTGACACCATCTGACGATTATGAATTGAGATATGGCATATAACGTAAGTGAACCTACCGAAAAAATGAAAAAAATACTTATGTAAAAATCGTTGCCTTGAAAAATTTTTGAAATCGATTTTTGAGATCATCAATCCAAACTACACTGAAAAATAGTTTCAGTAGAAATGGGTCATTTAATTTTCTTTTTTTTTACGAACTAGTGTAATTAATCCCACGTATGCAAATTGTTTTGGCAACGTGTATGATTAACGGTAATGCCGTTTTCCATACTTGAAGCCGCTCACCCTTTTTCTACTCGAGTCAAATCCAACGGTAGTACCGTTGTTTGTGACATTATCCACCCTGCAGACGGTAGTTACGCTTGTACTTGCGTATCAGCCACGGTTGTACCATTGCCGGCCAGAACTCACTGCCCATGCCAGAGATTGCGACCTAGAAAACCGTACCGTTTGTGCAACTGAGGTATTAGAAAAGGGCCAGCCAATGCTGCCAGGTCGTTAACGAGCAAGAGTAGGAATCGATCAGAATACCCTTGAACAGAATACGCCCTAACAAAAGCGAGTGCATGAATCGTAGTCTCCAAAGACGGTTTTACCGTTTTTGATCACCACAGCTCCGTACCATCAACGGTTGAACTGTTTCTTGGTATGAGTACCCTCTTGCTAGTTTTCCTAGGACCCACGACACGCAACTGACGAACAGAAAGGTCCCCTCACCTTGTCCTTGTAGGTTCTTTACAATATTTAGAAAATGCAGCCTTCTTTGATGAAATAGAATATGTTCTTTTTGATAAGAGATTCGTTTTAGAGAAGTTTGACAACCGACTATTTAGAGATAAACGACAAGTGTAAAGGCAGCTTTAGCCCGACTCTTTATTTGAAAGCTTACGATTTATTAAAATTGCGTAAAAGCCCCCCAAGACTTAGAGGCAGCTTTGCAGTCTAGTTGTTGCACTCATAACCGAAAATGTACCCGTAAAATGATTTGGCTCTGTTTTTTTTTTCGGTTCCAAGAATATCGCTTCTCGGATACCGGTATTCAAAAAATTAAAAATAACAGTTCCGTTTCTGGTTTTGTGTTTTAATCGGTTCTTTTTGATACACGGTTCCGGTTCTAGTTCCGGTTTGATTCCCTGGTTAAAAGTACAATTTTGCTTGATTTGTATCCTTTTTTTGACAAACTAAATAATCTGCTACAAGCCTGTGATTTGGGCGGATATTTAGCGAAATCACTGTACCATATAATTTAACATATGCACTAATTAGAGAAATTTTGTTGCATTGGGAAAATTTAAACTCATAATAAATTATCAGTTTTTTTGGAGAATAGCTAAACTCCCACCCCAAGTGTTCGTCAAAGTTTTAATGAATGAATGAGGGATTATTTAAATAAATTTACAATAATAACATGCATGGAATGCTAGAGTATGGATGGCGGACAGTAAAAGCATTACAGTGTGTGTTGTGTGTGTTTTATAAATTGTTCCAGAAGCGATTGTAAACATAAAGTGTTTTAAAATAAAGGATTTATTTAGCAGAGGTTTACTTTGCAGCATTAATAAGTTTTTGGCACGATGACAAGACTTTTGTTCTCACTCAATACCAGTGTTCGGCAACGAAAGCAAAAAAGTTGCATTAACTGAAAAAATAATAGTATATATCAGAGGAACCCATAGCAAGCCTACGGCGCACAGTGGACGATTTTGAACGAATATATTTAATTGAATAATTTAAAATACAGTAAAAGCTGCTGCATATTTTCTTGTGATCATCACTTGACCATCGGTCATCCGATCTTCACCATTCCATCGACCGTTCCATAAATAATGCTAATTACAAAATATGTGTAGAAGGGCTATCTATCTGCCAAGCTGTGTTACATATCACGTTTTATAAAATTGCGGAGGCGGAAGGGGATGTGGCAAAAATGGAAAATAAACTTGATCTGCCTGCAAGTAGAAGAAGTCTATGTCCCATACATGTCAAACCTCTATCTCTTACTATCTCTGAGATCTGTGCGTTCATACAGACACACAGACGGACAGACAGGCAGACAAACAGACAGACGGACAGACAATATCGACTCAGCTGTTGATGCTGATCAAGAATATATATACTTTATAGGATTGGAGATGCTTCCTTCTGACTGTTACATACTTTTGCACAAACTTAATATACTCTGTGTACTTTTGGAGTACAGAATGCTAACATTTTCACTTTCGCAAAACTTTTCCGATTTCAAACCGGTTTTTGGACAAATTTTGGACTCGAAATCTGAAAATTTTTGCGAAAGCGAAAATGGGAGCATGTCTGATAAAAAGCGAGTAAGCGAAGCTTTCTTCGTCAGCGCCGAAGTTTTAATACACTTGGAAAAGAAAGCTTCAACCGATAGCGATTTCGACCTAATTTCGCAGATCAGTTTGTTTAAGGCAGCTACAAGAAGTAGTCAACCGATCCGGGCGGTTTCAACATAAAAGCAGCGGGCAGTTAAATGAAGACTCTGTGCAAAATTTCAGTTCGACAGCTTTAAAAATGAGGTACTAGTTCGCGACAATTTCTAGTTTTCTGGAAACTCCCTCATCTATTACAAGCTGAACCCACCGCGACTTCGACCGTGTCCAAGATTTTAAGAAATTGTAGAAATTGTGTTGTTGGATATTAATATGATTGAATTCATTTTATCTTTTACACTGTTTTAAGTTGGAAGCTCTTTACGACGATAAATCTAATTGTAAATTCGTTTGTATAAACTCAATCTTAAAATAGCAAAAAATAGAACTAGTTTTTAACAAATTTTGGATTAAGATTTCTGAAATGTTAGAAATATATTTTTGACTGTAAATAAGTATATGTATGGTGAAAACGACATTAGATAATTGTTTGTTGCAGACTGGTACAGATTGAGGTTCATTGTAAAACTATAATTAATATCAGGTACTGAAATGGCAGTATGCCTTTCTTGTAGGTTGATTTCACCTATGGGCTTGAAATTTCGGTTTTGCTTCTTAATTCCTTGTTTAAGGATGCAAACAGATTCGATATATAAATCAGTAACGGATAATGGAAATGAATTAAACATTATTATTTATCGCACAGAATTCACAACTTGACCTCATGACAGTCACTCTTCCATTTATATTCAATTCAAATTTGCTTTCCCTCTTTTGCCAACCCCCTCTTCCCCTGCGGTTAACCCACTGTTGTCACTGTTAGCGCACTGTTAACCAACAGTTAAGTCACTTTTAAGCCACTGTTATGACACTGGTAAGTCACCGTTAAGTCACTGTTAAGCCATTGTTATGTCACTGATGAGTCACTCTTAAGTCACTGTTAACTCCTTGCTAAGTCTGTGATGAGTCACTGTTAAATAACTGTTAAGTCACTGTGAAGTCATTGTTAACATCCTGCTAACCCACTCTTTCCCACTGTTACCCCCTCTTCCACCACTTCACCAAACTTTTCCACCCCCTTCCCACCACACACCATCCCACTCCTCACACCCACTGCTGCTACGGCAAGTGACAAAAGCGGCTTACTTTTTAATTACAACATGCAAAGACAAATTGCCATTGCTCATTTATATACCCCGAACAGATTTCGTTTGGCATTTTCAAATTTACTTTCATAGTGCGCGCTTACATAATTAAACGAAGGTCAATGCCAAATCTTAGATCTCTAGGATTAGCGATCTTGTCGGTGAGCCCAACAGTGTTTTTGGTGCTGGCCTATTTCGATCTGATTATGTTAATATGGATTGCACTGAACAAAACTGCATCATTGGTTTTGTTCTATCAGCTGTTCTTTCCCAGATATTCTTCTATGGCCCGATATTTAAATCACAATCGCTTAACAGTTTCAGCCGCCGCTACCAATGCGCGCCAGTCGCCTCTGTTTCTTGCGAGCTCTGGTTCCAAGATATTGTGGAAAAACGAATTTGTTGAATTTTGGACACTCCAGGATTTATGGGGGCCACACTTGGCATTAATATCTGAATTTATGAGCTATTTGCGACAGAGCACATATCAGTGGATATTTTTGCTCACTGACAGAGAATAGAGCTATAAAAACTGTGCTTTAAATATGTTTCGCTTAAAATAAGAGGCAACGGACGTACTTAATTAGATTTAAGACGGTGGTTTCCACTCTTTAAAAAATACATTGTTACCAGCCCCCCATACCCATCCACCAAAAGGCTACTCCGAAAAGAAACAACTCCCTGGGCGACCCAAGGTGATGTGAAAGGAAAACTCTTTCTGTTTTCACAGATGGGGGGTTTGGGCGGTTCGCTGTATTATATGCACTTTAAAACAGCAATTAACTTTACGGAACTCGGGCCTCGCTCAACATAACTAATTAATTCATTCCAAAGAAAGGCTGGCAGGCAGGTAGGAGTATTATTCCATTCGCGGCCAATTTCTAGCACAAGTGACATCCCAGTGTAACTATTTTCGCGCTCCTCGGTTGCATAATTTGGCTGATGCTGGGCGAGTCTTCGCAGCAATTAATATGCGTGCCATTCCGTTGGCGTTGGCCCGAGACCAGCGCAGAAGTATTTACGCGTGTTCGCCGTTAAAGTAACCTTAATTTGCTTTAAACGCAGTTGCCGTGCAAGCTTCTCGAACAATGGGAATATATAATGAACTCGCAGCGAGTATGGCATTGTGCTCCACATAGTCGGGTGGCTGACTTTGCGCCGGCACCGCCACTCGAGACATAAAGACAAGGAAGCAGCCAGGCGTTATGCCCAAGCGTTAACTGAAAAATCAACAAAAAAAAAATTGGTTAAATTATTTGATCGTGTTGAAGGGTTTTTGCACGTAATTGGGACTTTTACGAGTTTCAAAAGTTTTTGCTTAAGCTCTGAAAAAACGACTCTGTAATTTCCGGTATGGCTGATAACGAGGCTAACATCCATTCACAACACCCAAGTCCATGTGGACAACGATTTGCTGCAGCAGCAATTTATCAAGCACATAATTCAGACCGTGGGCTCAGGGCCAAAGTGAGAGAATGAGTGGCAATTAAAGCAAACAACAACAAAGGAGCATAAATAATCTCACATAGACACGCTCGCAGGCAACTTGCTGGAAGTGTCACTGTATTCAGCTCCAACGAATCGTAGTAGAGCCCATTGTCAGCATTTTTGACCAAAGACCAGACAACAGATGCCTAGCAGAAGCGAATCGGAGCTCGGTGCGTATGAGCAATTTTATAAAATACAAGCAAACATTCATACAGAGACACAGAGCCCACCCAGCCAGTGGAAATTGTGTCGGAAATTTGGGTCCAATGCCTTTGTGAACTTTTTTAACAGACACAGAGCAAAACAGAAATATTTTTGCAAAAATTTAGAGCTAAAGACAATGGGTGATGCGAAGCTAAATTCATTCTGGTTTGTTAGAGGCAGACCTTTGATGCTGCTGCCTCTTCTTTCAAATGCAAGGGTTCGGTTCAGTCTTTGTCGATGAACGATTTATTTTCGTGCTAATGCAAAAACTACAAGAATTTGATTAGTACTCTTATCTGCTAAAACAGGTTCTAGTTTCATTGCTGAGAATGGTTAATCAGTGCTTGTCAGGGCACTGAGTACGTTTTAACAAAGAAAAACGAAAACAATGAGACATTTCAAATATTCAATTTTTACATCCAATGTTGGGTTTGGAAGACATGGTTTCTGTATGCCAAAGGTTCTGATAAAACTGCTGTAAGGGTTAGTATAACCGAAATTAGTTTATTGATTTTTTTCCCTTGTAGAGGGTATATTAAAATTGTCCAGATGTTTGTAGAAGCAAGCATCTCCGATCACATAAAGTATATATATTCGTGATCAGCATGACGAGCTGAGTTGATATAGCCATGTCCGTCTGTCCGTCCTTCTGTCCGTCCGTCCGTCTGTTTCTATGCTATCTCCTCCGTCAGTTTTAAAGCTTTCTTAACCAAACTCGCCACTTGAATAGGACACCTCTAAAATCGATTTTCTATAGTTAATTACTGCTAAACCAAACCATCTAGGAAAATAAGTTTTGTTTTCTTATAAAGTTCATTTAAATGTAGTAATTAAACGAAAATTACAAAATTATTCAAAAGTTGTAAGTATACAAAAAACATTGGTAACCAATAAGTAACAAATTTTGGAGTCTTTATTTTGCACCACTTGAATAGGACACTTTATCTAAAAACCATTTAAGAATATTTCAATCCTTTTCAAATAACAATATTACTTAAATAAGAAATTACTAACATGTTTTTAAACCAAAAAAAGTTTTTATTAGTGTGTTGAGCCTCCTTTTTTCTCCAAAACCTCACACATTCGGTATGGAAGGGATGCATATAATTTTCCCAAATAATTCAACGATATCGAGCCCCATGCTAATTTGATTGCCGCAATTAGTTCGGGAACGCTCGAATATTGCTGACCTGATCCATATACTTCACGTGTGAGCCATCCCCACACATTCTCAATGATATTCAAGTCCGGTGAATAGGGTGGCCAGTTTAATAACTCCACGTTTTGGCTCGCTATATACGATTTAACAATCCGGGCCGTATGTATAGGGGCATTATCATGTTGATAAATCCATTTCAGATTTGCAAAAAGAGTTTGGAAGTGTGGAAAGGCCTCTTTCAATATACCATTATAACACAACGCATTCATGGTGGTTGGAATAAATTTAAGCTCACAGGTGCCATAATAGGAAATGGCCCCCCATACCATAATACCTCCAGCACTGCTGTGCAACTTATCAAGATGGTGTGGTTCTTTTCGAAAATCATGAAAATAGTAGCTGTAGCCATCGGGGCCCTCCAAATTAAACTTTTTTTCGTCCGAAAAGACAACACGTTGCCACTCCGAAGTCCAGGTGACATGTGCGCGCGCGAAATCAAGGCGTTGTAACTTCCGAGCCGGGTTAAGAGGTGGCTTCTTCTTGATTTTTAGTCTCTTCAGGTGTGTAGCATTATTAATAACACGACGCATGGTTGTCAAACTTGCTTTAACGTTGCATTTTTCCCTTATCTTGGCCAAAGAGTCGTGCGAATAGGAAGCTTCTCTTAATATAAGTCGCTTGTCCGCGATGGTAAGCACACTGTGGGTGCGGCCCTTCATGTTTTTACCATAATTAGCCTCATTATTTAAAAAATTTGTTATGGCGTGACGGCTCCTGTCGACTTTTTCTGCTATTTTGGCAATAGAAAGGCCAGAATCCTTGTAAGCTTGGATTTTTCCTTTCTCCGACTCAGATAATGAAGTGCCACGCCCCATTTTAATTTTTTTAAATTTTATATACACTTCAATTAAAGCAAAAAGTTTAAGTAAACCAAAATTTGTGTGCACGCGTCAACGATACCGACCAAATAAAATGCATGTTCTATTCAAGTGGTGCAAAAATTCCATTGAATTTTTGCAAATGCTCACATAAAGTGCAAACAACTTTATAACGGTTCTATTCCAAAACTTGGAATATACCAGAAAGAGCGAAGAATGATTGCACAAAGATAATATGCAAAAACTACCCTTATTCTACCATTTCGTTTTCGAGTTACGAGCAGTTTTAAAGAGAGCATACAGGGTGTCCTATTCAAGTGGCGAGCAGTGTATATAGTATAGCTGGCATACAAAAGATAGCACTGAAAGAAAGACGTAATAGGAAAAACTGTTTTGTTACTATCGCTCTCAAACTTGTTGATGATCTATATTATATGCTATCACACAATTCTGCCAAGTTTGATCCAAATGACTAGACTAGAAAGCTGCCATAGAAACGATCCGTCGAAAAAGTAGTTCTAGTGAGAAAAACTTTTTTGTTTTCAATGGTAGCGTCTTAAAGCTTTCCAGTTATGAATATTATCGGTTTCCACACAATTTTGACGAGTTTGATCCAAATCGGATGAATATATCGTATAGGTGCCATATAACACGCTGGTAAACAAATGGTCAAAGTAGTTGCGCCATCTTTTGATGAGTTTGGGAAAAAACTCAGCTTAGAATGTTCGACGAAAATCATTTAATTGCTTTTTTAACTAAGGCAGTTATTTCACTTGTCTGAGTTCTCATATGAGTTGGCTGTAGAGCCGGGTTCTCCAAGAAGAGAGAACCAATAATGTGACTGTCTCTTTCTGACACTCCGTGGTGCATCATATCGGCAAGCATTTGGTGTGAATTGCCGACTGTGTTAGACCCCCAGGGGTTATGGCTGGGGAACACTGCTGTTAAACACCTCAAGCAGCTCTGAGCTGACTGCCAAAGACACATTATCTCTGAGACATCTCATATCAGACAAGTGTAATAACAGCTTAAGATAGGCTTCTTCTCTTATTATCGAACATTTTTTGGTCTTCTCAGATTGACTATTACAACTAAGACAAGTTAAATTACAGCTTTAAGGGGGTATTCTTGTCTAGAATTTTGATAAATCAATTTTTATACTCTGTACCAAAAGTACACAGAGTATATTAAGTTTGTGCAAAAGTATATAAAGGGGAGAAGGTATCATTTCCGACCCTATAAAGCAGGCATGCCCAAAAGCTGAATACGACAGAGCACTTACCAATACTCACAAAGATAAGCACCAATACCAATAATGAAATTGTTGTTGGTCAGTTTGCTTGCGCTCGCAAACGCCAATCAAAGAAGAGAACAAAACCGGTTTTTGTTCTCCGCGTCGCATACACACGAAATCGCTAGCGTGTGTGTCGTTTTGTATGCCTCGCGCCCTGCATGTATACGATCATTGGTTTCCTATGTTTGGTGGAATTACAATAACAAAACGTACCCAAAGAGCATACGGCTGGGCATCGCTGCTATAAAGTATGCATATTCTTGATCAGTATCAACAGCCACGACGATATAGCCAAGTCCGTCTGTCCGTCCGTATGATAAAACAGATCTCAGAGATGGTTTGACATGTATACTTCTAATACTTGCAGGCAGATCAAGTTTATTTTCAATTTTTGACACGCCCCCTCCCGCCCCCGAAATTTGGAAAAAATACGAACGATACACAAGCTATGAGCATTATATTCTGGATGTGTATAAACCAAAAAAATTTGGGTGGCCGAGGTCACATAGAATGACTCACATATTGAAAATATTGGTTGCTTATGATTTAGGAGTATGTTTGTTTGATCGTGCATATATTTGTATGGACAAAAATAACAAGTTGGAAATTCAATTAAGAAAGAACCACGGTTGACCGCCTATTAATTTCTGCTCGTAAATGCATTATAAATCTTGTTCCATCGAGGAAAAACCATTCTCGAATTTTTGGGGTGGTTTACCTGATAGTACACATTTATGGGGGGACTCTTAAGCCCCAGTGAAAAGTTTTAGACGATGCCCACAAAATAGTCAGCCTCTATCAGGAGTATGCTACGCTGAAAAAACGTTGATAAAGCGGGTAAGGCGTATATATGGAAAGCAAATATCATGGGGAAATGCAAAATCTTACCGCAACATTTTTTTACAAAATTTAAAAATTATCAAGACTAAAATGCTTGTGCACAATGATCAAAAATTGTTGTTTTTTAATTTGACAGTAAAAGCTATTTAATTTTCTTTAATAAAATCCCTCGAACGCAGAAATCGGACATGAAATGCCTGTTTTATGAAACTGACAAGATTCAAAATCACCTCAGCAATTTCAGACTTCGGACTTGCAATAAAAAATAAAGGTGCTAAGTGGACTCCACACGTGTTATGCTCGAATGGCTGTGAATCTTGCAATAGTGGTCTTCAGAAAAATTAAAAAAGATTTTCATTTGTAAGTCTAATGATTTGGAGGGTAATACAAAAGCTTCAACCATCGCAAACTGGTGAAAAATCTATTAAGGACGTTCGAAAAAAAATTGTAGGGAGTCTTAAGTATTTCAGGCAAGTTTTCAGCTAAGTCGGGCCTGACCGAGAAATCATTAAAGATCCTTACTTGTATTTCCTGCGGATTAATACAAAGGTGTTTCTTATCAACAGTATTCACAATATCTCTGAAAATTCACATTCTGAACTAGCACCTTGACGCCTTCTCTGAAAATTTGGGTGCCGAAAGCGATGAGCAAGGTGAATGGATTCCCCAGAAAATGGTGTCAATTGAGCACTAGTACCAAGGCTACTGGAGCATATGTATGTATAAAGGCTGATTACACTAGTCAACAAGGTCCAGTATATTGAAGGGTTGGTGGTGATTCCAGATGATTTTTGTGTGCTGAACACGAATCTGTTTTCAGAAATTGTCCTTCATGCGAGGTTTTGAGTAATTTGCTAATAAATGGCTTTTTTGACCTATTTGACGCGTTTTGTGAGGAACCTTTCCTTTTTTTTTTTGATATTATCATAAATTACTATTTCTTAACTTTAAGATAAACTATCCCAAAGAATTTAACAATTATTTTTAGCGAAGATATAACATTTTGAATACATACAATTAAATAACAAAATTGTCCACGGCCCAAACCCATGCCTTGCAAAAACAGTACAACAGCCTAGTAATTTCTATAGTGTTTCAATGAAATTGTCAACAACAGCCATTGCATACTTTGGGGCAGCAACAATATATACGTTTTTTGAGAAAACGTATACTACTCCTAAAAATAGTGTAACTCATTGGAAAAAGTCGTAGAAATGTTTGTGATAGTTTATTACAAAGTTAAGGAGTAGTACTTTACTATAATATCAAAGTGAGTCAAAACTTAAATATAGGCTTTTTTGCAACTTTAAGCTCAAATTACTATAAATCTCGACGTGATGGACCAACCCTTCAATATACTAGAAAAAGTCTAATTTCGTGGCCTTGTGTTGTTGGGGCCTCATCCGAGAGACTCGAAGAAACGCATACAAGCGCAAAAGTGGTAGTCTTTATTTAAGTGTCTTAAATAAAATTTTATTAATTTTACAAAAAAAAGTTCTTAAATTATTCTACGTCTGAGCCCCTATCATGAAAACTACTCACTCAATGTCAGAAAAAACAGCCATTTGAATAAAAACTATTGTTATGTCTATTTGCACCGACAAATTTTATTAAAAAACCATCTTTTGTGCGATTCTTGCGTTTTAGGGCTGTTAAGTCGCTACACTCAAAAAAAAAAATCAATCCATACGGGATCAAATCATTCCCAATCGGAAATGAAAACAACGTAGTCCCGAATATGCTTTACCCGATCCGGAAAAAGATTGAGTTGATCTGCCCTTTTTAATCCTGAAAAAGATTACATATATACCGGGGTAATATTAAAAAAGGATGAATTAAGCAAAAAATTCGAGAACAATTTAATCTTAATAAAAAGATACCTCTCTTCTTCCTTTCCTCCGCCATATTCCATAGGACATCCCCTTATACACTTCAAGACCCACACCAGTTTTGGTTTTTTTAAAACTTCTGAAAGACAAAGAAATATAAAAATTTATTCGGGTCAACTGCGATTCGAACCCACGACCACACGCACTGAACAGGAATGGAATGGCATTTCATCGCTCACGACCATCGCCATCGTTTGTTGCCCCATGTCAAAAATGATACTTAAACTTTGTCGCTCTCGCTCTCAAATCAAAAATGCTACTTAAATTGTGTCTCTCTCTCTTAATTATGAACATGTGATCTCAAAGGGGATTGAAGTAAGCATATTTGGAATGATTCAAGTTCGAAGGGCTTGGGCCATTCCCTGGAAGCTTGAATTGTGTCGAGTATCCTGTAAATCGAGATTGAATTTTCAAGCTCATACCGAGCTTACTCCAAGATTAAAAAGATTGAAAATATCCTGCCGGTTTTTTTTCTGTGCAGGAAATTCCCAAGCGATTATGGCAGCGCTGGATCAGGCAAAGACCGCTGATGACTGGGCAGAGATGCTCATGAAGCAGCTGTTCGATCCACTAGACTCCTTTGTAGTGTGTTCCTGTTTTAAAGCTATGTGCAAGCCTAACGTGACCTCAAGCCAGCAAAAACTTGATGCTTTGATTATTATAAAGGTCGTTAAAACATAGTGCCGGTTTTGCTCTTAAGTCGCTAAGGAATTCCCAAGCTATTATGACAGCGCTGGCATGAGGAGGCAGCTGCTAGCTGACAGTAGATCAGGCAAAGACCGCTTATGATTGAGCAGAGATGCTCATGAAACAGCTGTTCGGTCAACTAGCCTCCTTTGTGGTGTGTTCCTGTTTTAAAGTATTGTGCAAGCAGAACGTGACCTCGAGCCAGCAAAAACTTGAAGGCTTTCATTAAAGTAAATTAAGCAGTTTTACTGATTAGCCACTTACAATCATTTTAATCTCGATACATTTTTTAAATATGGCAAAATAGGTTTTTTTATACTCTGTACCGAAGGTACATACAGTATATTAAGTTTGTGCAAAAGTATGTAACAGAGAGAAGGAATCGTTTCCGACCCTATAAAGTATATATATTCTTGATCAGCATTAACAGCCGAGTCGAAATAGCCATGTCCGTCCGTAAGAGATAGAGGTTTGACATGTATGGGACATATATTTCTTATACTTGCAGGCAGATCAAGTTTTTTTTCAATTTTTGATACGCACCCTCCCACCCCCGCTATTTGGAAAAATGTGTATCTTCTACAGTTTTGATGATAGACGGTTCGTACCTTCTAGAGAAATGATAAAGATCGGATGAACGATACTCAAGTTATGAGCAAAAAACGGCCAGTTAACACCACCCACCCCCCCACCAATAACCACAGCAACATACCCTAACCGTTCAACACAGGCAATCTTAGTGCGAGAGAGAAAGAGAGAGAGAGAGAAACTTAGAGAGCGCACCGCGTTGTGCGCGAGGTGTTAGCTGGCCGTTTGACTCCTGAGCAATTGCGAGTGTAAGGGTACAGAGTATGTTATAGTCGGGCTTGACCGACTTTCTTTCTTGTTTTCTTCTACATTTGTGCCCATAGAAACAAAACCACTCACCTTAGCACATTTCTGTCTGAAAACGAAACTGTTGGCCAAGTCTTCTTAAATTTTTTTTAGAACTTTTCAATCGGTTGAAAACCAAAAAAGTTATGAGAGTTTGCAGTCTGGGTGTATTTTGAAAAAATCGAATAAAAGGAGTATCCATAATATCTCGATAACAAGTCAATAGAATTTTTTTATGGCGATTTTCGTGATCAGCGGGCCAATTTACTTTGCGAAAAATGCTGTCGAGCAGTGGGATCACTGGCAACAGTACGTATGGGTAATATCAAAAACATTGGAGCATTCCGCGCTCATTAAAGCACAACTTTTTTAACTAACAATTTTTTTGCGTTAAATATACACTATAAACATACGAATCAAGGGACGCCAATATTACCTTATGCTCTAATGGACATCCCATTTTGAAGTGAACGTAATACGACAAATGAAGAACACAGGCCAACAAAATGACTTCTCCTGTGAGGTCCAGCCTTCTTGGTATAAAATTCTGTTTTTTAACTAAACTCGGTTTTTCTCTATCAGCTCTTGTTGTCACGATATGGCGGAAAAAACGTTCTGAAGTATTTTTGGCATTTAAAAAATTATGGACGTCACGCCGAGCTAAATTTTCTGAATTTATGAGACTTATGCGACAGTATATATTTCAATTCATCATAAAAAAAATCATGTCAATATCTTTATTGGACTTTGAATTGAAGAAGCCATTGCGGGGGTTCGATTTTTGTTACAACCACCTTAGCATATAGTTAAACGAATCGTCTATTTTGACATATTTTATTGCATTTAAATCAGTAAGATGGACACTTACAGAATGTGTGCTAGGACAACTAGATTGATACACGAAATGTGTAGTACATTAATAGTCAAGCAAATGTACAATGATAACATTCAGGCAAATTATTTTGCCAAAGTAATTTTTGCTTAATATTAAACAACCGCCGAGAAGGTCATAAAAATCATATAAATTGGGCTTCGAGCGGGTTCCGCATTCTCCATACCCTCCGGAACTGGCCGGAATTAAGTTTAAGAGTAATTTTGTTTCCATTTCAAAAAGTTGTACAGGTTTCAAAAGAAGGATTTTTTTACATTCCGCTAAAAAACGATGACATATACATGCCGCGACAAGACCAAGTGGCAACAGGCGTAAGTTTTTATTAACAAGGCTGTAGCCGAAGCATCATTTGGTCTTGTTTACTCCAGTAGCAGTTTCAAGTATATTGCATAATAATTATGAACTGAAGTATATCTACACTATCTCTAACCATTTTTAAAAAAGAAAGTCTAAGCTTGAATTTGTTTTGGCCATGCCATCTCTAGTTCAATTATTAGCCAAATAATTCGAACACTTCTTCAGTAATCCACAGCTAACTACTAAGTAAAATAGACAGATGAATTTAATCCTTTTTCTGCAATTTCATTGGAGGCGGCACAGGACAGAAACTAGCCCGACCCCAGGGGGTCCTAGTTTAATTGCTGCGATTGTCTCTGTCTGTGTGTGTAACGTTTTCCCACCACCCACAATGCACAATCCTTTCATGCCTTCATCCTTGAGCACACAAAATGTTTGGAAGCCTGGACAAAGTTTATTGTTTCAGATTGTTATATGTAATAATTGTTGGAGCCTTTCGTAATTGTTGTTATCATCATCAACATTCTCATCTCCGAGTTCGTGCTGAGTGTAGTTGTTGTTGTTGGTCTTATTGTGCCATTTGCGTTGACAAATAATTTGTTTCCGGTTTTCAAATTCGACTGCACAGTATGTCACATGCCTTCTGCTCGCTTCTTGTAGCCAACCATGAAACATTCATGGGACTTCATTTCTCAACTGGTTGCAGTGCAAAGACATTGCATATATGGATGAATTCTTTTTTTTTCAACGGCCAGATGTGACTAGAAATTCCAATTTTAAAACTTTCCATGTGAAGAATCCAGCAAAAAATAAAGGAATTAAAAATCAAAAGCAAACACACAACTTTCGTGCACTCTTGATTGGGGCAAGCACATAAAACTTTTGGCACAACGCTTCAATGAGGCAAAATTCAACAAATCATCTTTGGTCCATGTCCTGGCAAGGAAGTCGCTCTTTAAAAGTGCTTAAATAAACTTTGCGAAAGTCAAACGAACAGACGTTCAATGTCCGCTTGTTCGCATCGGCATTTTAGCCAGAACCTGTTGGGCGACAGCTGCTTGCCAGCAGCAGCAGCTCATTACGTGTGCAGAAACTTCGATGGCACAAAACAGATCCATTGTGTTGGATGTTTACGCCTTCATTTCGACATTTCGAAAGGGTAAGAAAACATGCCATTCAATCACAGTCAATAGCCTGATATTCTAAAATTGGGTTAGGGCCTGCAAAAGTTCAACAAATTGAAACGCCCTTCGTCTTAAACATATTTGTGACAAATATTGGCAATGGTCGAGAGAGCCTAACTAGGCCATTGTTAGGAAAAGAAGTCAAATAAACAGGTTGAAAGGTAGAAAATCCTAAATCTCCTGTTTAATGTTTTCCCCTGAAGCGGAAGTTTAACTTCTGGAAGCACAGCACAGTGGTTCGGTTTTTTTTTTTTTTGAGGCAAAGTTCTAAGAATGTCTTAGAAATATACTACTCATATGGTAGTTTTGCGCAATTTGTTAATTAAATTAATATTTAATTGAGGAAAAATATTTATTTTGTACACTATTTTTCACCCAGCAACGACGCACTGTGCAACGGGTCTGGAGAACGGATGTGAAAAAATGCGTTTAAAATGACTGTTTAAAGTTCGTGGGCGGAAAACATTCTGTAATCGAATTGAAATGTGTGCGTGACTCAGAGTTCCAGCACCCAGGAGACCAAAACTTGTACCTGACGGTTCCGGAGGGTCGCAGTGGAGTGCAGTAGCCATGTGAGGGTGTGGACTGATGCTGATGCGGCTCATCAAACAACCGCCGTCTATGAAATTTTTCGCTCGCTTGCAGCGGGACGTCTGCTTATAGATCAAAGGCTAAATTTGAGGGTGATTTATTTATATTCCAGACCCAAGCCCGTACCGTTGTCTTTGTATTCAATGTTGTGTTTGCGCAGTCAATTTGGGTTCACTGCTCCAATGGGATAGTCCCTAACGCTTCGTTCGCTTTGGTTAACCAAAAGCGTAAGTTTTTTTTTTCTTTTCACCTGAGCATATGTTTAAATTTAAGTTAAATTGGTTCAGTTAATTTAACTAAATTTGTGGTCTACAGACTAAAGAAATTGGTCAGATGTATTTGTTTTATCGATTAGGTCATTAATCTACCCAAAGTTGTGTAGTTATACAATCTAGTTTTTTTAATGCTTAAGTTAACATCCCCTCTTATCTGCCTACAAACCTCTTCAGGTAGAGAACCACGACTTTTCGTACTTAAAGTGCTGGATTATAATTTGTCTTTTTTTCAAATCCTTGCAAAGGGTATACCAATTTTGCCCAGAAGTTTGTAACGCTTAGAAATATTCATTTCCGACCCCATAAACTATATATTATATACTCTTGATTATGACAACGAGCTGTCTGTCTGTTTCTGCTCAAGGTACTTAGTATCTAAGATTTAAAGCTATCAAGATGAAACTTTGCATAGAGTATTCTATTTACTGCACGCTGTTAATTCGTCGGAACCGACCGGATCGGATGACTATATCTTATTGCTGCCAATGGAATCGGCCGAAAAATAGGTCTTAGTGAGAAAAACTTTTTTGTTGTTAATGTTAGCGTCCCCAAAATCAACCATTTTTAATTTTATATGCTTTCAAATAGATTTGCAAAATTTGGTCAAAATTCGATAACTATATCTTATAGCTGCCATTGGATCCATCGGTCGGAAAATGGGTCTTAGTGAAAAAAAACTTTTTATACCCTTGTAGTGGGTATTTTAAAATTGTCCAGATGTTTGTAACGCATAGAAGGAAGCATCTCCGACCACATAAAGCTAATATATTCTTGATAAGCATGACGAGCTGAGTTGATATAGCCATGTCCATCTGTCCGTCCGTCCGTCCGTTTCTATGCTATCTCCAGTTTTTTTCTCTGTTTTAAAGCTATCTTAACCAAACTTTGCACGAAGCTTTTGGTACAAATACGCTGCTCATTTGTCGGAACCGGCCGGATCGGATGACTATAGCATATAGCTGCCATAGGAACCATCGGTCGAAACACTAGTCTTATAAAAAAAAAACCTTTTTTGTTGTCAATGCAAACGCCCACAAACCGCGAATTTTGTAGTTTTCTATGCTTTCACATAATTCCACCAAGTATTGTGAAAATCGGACAATTATATAGTATAGCAGCCATACAAAAGATAGGATAGATAGGATTCTTTTGGTTTCAATGCTATCGGTCCTAAACTTGTTACCGATTAATAATCTAAGCTACCACCGGGCATGGCGTACCAGTCGTATGTGTGGCGGCTTGTGCGCGAGGTTGTGGGTTCGATCCCGCCTTGGACCATCTAATAGAAAAAGTTTTTTCTTTCTTTAGAAAAAAGCTTTTACACACCCGATCACCTTCAGCAGCTACTGGCGCCAGCTGTGAAGTAACTAGCCATGAAAAAGCAAATTCTCGAGCTATTGCCTTTCGGATTCGGCGTTCAACTGTAGGTCCCTTTCTCTTGTGCGAAAAATTATAAGCACACACGCCAAGAGATTGAGGAAGCTTGGCCCTGGCCCTCCTGGAGGTGCTGTTTGAGCCAATTTTACTTTACTTTTTTTACCACACAATTCTGCCATGTTTGATCCAAATCGGATGAGTATAGCCAGTGATGGGAAAGGTACTCAATTTTCTTACCAAGGTAAGGAACAAGGCAAACGTCAAAAAATATACGTAGGTAATTTAGAAGGTATCCGGAATTTTACTGAACCATTGTGTGGACAGAATACATTTTAGCAGAGCTGGGATCTCTGGCCCGGATATCTCCGAGAGGTTGAGTAGGAGACGTTGACCAAGTGTCCTAAGTCTCCTTCAACTTAAATCGGGGCAGTGGCAGAGAAGGTGTTGTACCGTTTCCCCCTCTTTTTCATATCTGCAACTTTTACAGAAGTCATGGTTCGTGACGCCTATTCGTGCTTTTCGTTTCTGCCAATAAGACAGTGACCCGTGAGGGTCCCCACCAAAAGTGAAATGTGTTCCCTTCCGTGACGTAAAAGTGTGCTTGTACGTTTTAGGTTGAATGTAGGCCACGTAAGTCTCGATACAGCACAGGAGGAAAGATTTTTCCAGCGATCCTCCCTGAAAGGAGACCAGGGGTTGTACCTTTTCTGGCCAGTTTGTCCGCAGACTCGTTTCCTTCTATGTTGAGGTGTCCAGGCACCCATATAAGGTGTATACTATTTCATAAGTGATTTAGCATTGCTGGTATGTGAGTCAAGTGCTTTAAGGGCGGTTTGACTGTCTGAATATATAAATACGTTTTCTTCTTTAATCGTAAGTGTGTTAATGTAGGTGGCAGCTTCCTCGATGGCTAACACTTCCGCTTGGTACACACTGCAGCGGTCAGGAAAGCGGAACGACAAGTTCAAATCTAAGTTGGGAGAGAATACGCCCTCTCCAACTTTTTCGTCGAGCTTAGAACCATCAATACATCAATACATATCTCCGCACTTCTCTGTACTTTGTGGAGGCTGTTCAGGACATATTGTTTCCCGAGTGAATATTAATAACACAATAAAACCGCAGTTGGATGCATTATTTGTAACTGTTCCACATTTTTGGTTATCTCTTAGTCCGTATTTGCAATGAACTTCTGCTAACACAGTCGCAATTACCTCATGTGTGTGGGAAAATCGCACACGCTTATATGCAAGCACGAGAGAATGGCGATGTAGAATGCCATCTATGTAGTTTCCGGTTACACCTAAGTAACTTTTGTTATTGCAACTCCAGCTTTCGGGAGTCGTACATATAAAATGAGTATTTTGAAACATACTGGAGATATTTTTTTTATACAGCCGTGCTCCCATTTTCACTTGTGTAATGTAAAATTTTGCGATTTAAACCCGATTTTCAGTACAAAATGTCCAAATATCGCAAAATGTTTACGAAAGTGAAAATGGGAGCACGGCTGATTGTCCGCCTTCCTCTAATCTAGCATGGTTCGTACAGTTTTATAACGTGGAATGTTCACCGGACGTCCAGTTAAGGCCACAAACAGCTCCCTGATACTTTTCTTTTCAATATGGCAGAGCGCGGCAGAATCTGTGCTATTTCATTATCTGAGCAAAAAAAAAATAAAGTACGAAAAGTACCTAGTATCATACCTGTTGACAAGGTAAATGAAAATTAAGACCTAGGTAAGGTAAAAGGTACTCGAATTTGAAAATACCGAGGTAAGGTAAAAGGTACACTAAATATGTATCTAGGTATGTATCTAGGTATTTGTACCTAGGTACTTCCAACCACTGACTATAGCGTATAGCTGCCATAGGTGCCATAGGTCGATCGGTCGAAAAAGTAGTTCTAGTAAGGAAAACTTTGATTTCAATGGTAGCGTCTTTATACTTTGTAGTTATGAATATTATCGGTTTTCACATAATTTTGGGGAGTTTGGTCAAAATCAGATGAATATATTGTATAGCTTCCATATAACAAACTGGCTAGCAAATGGTCAAAGTAGTGGCTCACTCTGTTGCTGAGATTGGAAAATAACTCAGCTAAGAATGTTCGACGAAAATCATTTAATTCCCTAATTTATATAAATTATACTGCAAGGGTATAAAAACTTCGGCCGAGCAGAAGTTAGCTTTCCTCTATTTTCTCTTTTCAATTTGATCGTTTTTAAACACGGATACGCTATCAAAGATATTCGTGAAGTTTGGTCAAAACCGGATAACTATCTGTCGGAAAGTTAGAACAAATTTTGGATTTTAATGAACTTAAACTCTGTAATTTGAAAATTCACTAGGGGCACATAATTAATAGTAATTTAATTCAGTTGCTGGTATTTAAATTACAACATTCGTCGGAATAAGATTGAAATTTAAATTAGATTTTTTTTCTTACATGGATACAAGCTTAGCCCTTTAGTCCACATGGTAAGTATCTTATAAAAACTTATTTTAAAGCGTTCGATTCTAGTTTGTCTTAAAGCAAATGCCATTAAAGTTGCTTTATTATTTTTCACTATTGTAATATTTGCTTACGTAGAAAAACATTACCCTATTTTAAAAACAAGAAAGAAAGTCGGTCAAGCCCGACTATAACATACTCTGTACCCTTACACTCGCATTTGCTCAGGAGTCAAACGGCCAGTTAACACCCCGCGCACAACGCGGTGCGCTCTCTAAGTTTCTCTCTCTCTTTCTCTCTCGCACTAAGAGTGTTGAACGGTTAGGGTATGTTGCTGTGGTTGTTGGTGGGGGGTGGGTGGTGTTAACTCGCCGTTTTTTGCCCATAACATGAGTATCGTTCATCGGATCTTTATCATTCTTCAGCAAATCGATAAATAATTTTGTTTACAAGGTATCTCTAGAAGGATCGAACGACCTATCTCCAAAACTGTAGGAGATATGAAGTTTTTTCCAAATTGCGGGGGCGGGAGGGGGCGTGGCAAAAATTGAAAATAAACTTGATCTGCCTGCAAGTATAAGAAATATATGTCCCATACATGTCAAACCTCTATCTCTTACCATCTCTGAGATCTCTTCGTTCATACGGACGGACAGACGGACAGACAGACAGACGGACAGACGGACATGGCTATATCGAGTCGGCTGTTGATGCTGATCAAGAATATAAATACTTTATAGGGTCGGAAACGATTCCTTCTCCCTGTTACATACTTTTGCACAAACTTAATATACTCTATGTACCTTCGGTACAGAGTATAATTAGTCACGTGGATCTTTATGCAACACGAACGCTTTAGGTTTTCTACATAACCGTTTGGATATTAAAATCCTACATTCTAATTCTACTTGCCGCATGTAGAAATGAGAAAACTAAACGCGGCATGCAGAAAAGCTACACATTAGTAATGGGTTGAAAATCCCGGTCAAAACGTGTAGAAACCCTACATATATTTCTTTCGCGGCATCTGGCATTGAATTCGCCATTATCTTTGTCCCATGTAATTTAAGTCTCTCTGCATGCTCCTCACATCTAGAAATATAATTCAAAGTTACGCTCGCCGTTATGATGCAATTATAAAAGTGAGGCGGCACATAGAGCATTTGCAATGAGCGCTAGAGGATATTTTGTTGTACTCGGCTATTTATAATACGATCTTTATAAAAATTTGTGGAATTAAAGATATTACGAATATAAATTTAAGTTTTAAATTTGAGGTCGATATCTAAACGCTTGCAGAAGTACTTTTACGATGGGAATAACGCAAAATTTTTATCAATTTCAAAATAAAACGAGAGCGTAAGTTCAAGTCGACTATACCCAACTACAAAGTACCCATTACTCAAGGAAAGAATTGTTTAAAACCCTTTCCTAATGTTAATTAACATAGCATTAATATAATGTTAGCAGATAACGCATGCACCCCATGAAATGTGGATGAAGGGCATTATATATGTGGGGTTTTTATTTAAATTATAATGTTTATTGAATATATTGATTTAAGTTAATTAATTAAGTAGTGAATTTCGTCTTAAGTTAATCTATCCGATGTCTTTCGTCTTTCACTCGACTCAGCGTTTCGAGCACACGTCTTTCCTGGTCGGCTACCACAATTCGACTCCCTCCGGAATCGCTGGACGTCTTCTTGCTGCCGATCGTCGTCCATGTTCTTTAGCGTCGTTTCCTCGTTCTCTCGTCTTACTGTTTATTGGTTACGTTATTTTCTAGGGCGACGTTAGATAATAAGTGATGGGCATGCTTGAACCTCGTGAGCAAACTGCATCCAACATATACTACAAAAGTTGTGTTCTTTACGGAAAATACAAGAAGTATGCAACGTATTTTTATTAAGAGACACCACATGCTGATTTCGAATATATGACAGAACTCTGACAGCTCGGCTATTTATTTTCCGATCTCCCCGAAGTTTCATAGAATATAAAAGTAAATTTAGAAATATTTTGTTGTACTCGGCAATTTATTATACGATCTTTATAAAAATTTGTGGGATTAAAGATATTGCGAATATAAATTTAAGTTTTAAATTTGATATATATATTTTATTGTGTGGTCGGGAGGGGGAGTGGCAAAAATTTTGAAGCAAACTTGATCTGCGTGCAGACAATAGAAGTCTACATTTCAAATTTGGATTCTCTAGTTCTTTTAGTCTCTGAGATCTAGATGTTTATACAGACAGACGGACGAACGGACAGACGGCCATGGCTATGTCATATAGCTGTTTATCAATAATAAAGGCACTCTATTTATAGCTCAACATATATTATACATATTAAGTTTATATACTTCAAAGACCAAATGTGTATTAAACTTGCATAGCTTCATTAGAAGTTTATGTGTTCAAGAATATATTTTTATCAATACCCGAAGGCATTGGACTTTGAATTGGGCCAAGTGAACCAAACACTTTTCATTTGATATACTTTGGGATGACAACTGCGACAACTTTTACAAAACTTTTGCCCAACTCACCTTTAAAACTTTAGTTATTGCAACTTATCGCTTTGTAGCATCGCAAAAGCAAATTCCCGATAATGGCGCACACAGTTTAGCATTTTAACAAACAAGCCAACTGATTTGCCATAAAATATAAACAAGAGCAGAAGGAACCAAGTCAGCCAAGTGGGCTAAAACGATATTAGCCATTCACTGGCGAGCCAGAACCGTTCCGCCATCTGAACACAGCGACCTGGGTCGCGTCTGTCGCCAATGACACACGGGACATTCAACTCGTCGGGGAAAAAATTGAAAATGGAAAGGGCTGGCACGAAATTAAAATCCTTTTGAATAGCTAGACCATCCGCTGACCCCTATCTATACATCTACCACAGACTTACTCGTACACATAATTTTGCCAACGTTCGACCCGACCAAGCAAGGCCACGGCACACGAAGAGAACTGGCCAAAATAAGTGGAAAAACTCCTTCTAGTGGATTGCTGTGTGCCAAATTGAAGTGCAGACATTGTTGGGTGATGACAGAAGGACGAACGAGCTTGGCCTGGGTGGGGAAATAAAAATTAGATTGTTGAATAAAACTGGTTGTTCGCCCCGAAACTGTTAACAAACAATAGTTCTCATTTAGCTACCACAAGTGCTTCGGGTACTCTCCGACTTACGAGGCGGAAAATGAACAAAAAAGATGGAATAGCTGGGGCAGAGCAGGAGACTGTAACTCTCGAGAATGTACGTGAAAGGCTAAACGGACACGCAGACAGGAGCAGGGCAGGAGCGGAAGGCATTTCAGTTTGTGCAATTTAATTTTGTAGTAAATTAGGCAGAGCAACAACTTAAATCAGTGGCTGGTGAAAATTTGTGCAAATGTCTGGCCATTGACTTGGCCTGGCTGGGACACGGACATTTGACTTCCCGCATTTAGTTGGCATTCGCCAGGGGAGAGTTGGACTTAATCAGCCAGTCGGTGACAGTAATTACTTAGGCGCAGGCCACCCATGAAGAAGATGAAGATGATGATGTCTTGCTATTGGCAGGCTTACGTACTAAATCATTTCTTTTGTGCATTCCCCCAAGTGCAATGTGGTTAGTCCTTCTAGCCTAACAAAGGCAGCAGACTGGCTTTCCATACCAAGACCACATAGTTGGTCGTCGATCCGATGTTGATTGTGTCTGAGTGCATTTCATTAACGCCTTGCACTGGCCGTCTTCATCTATCTGACGTCCTTCTCCCTTTGCTTTGAGATGTTGCCGACGAACTTACGGGAAAGTGGCTTTTGATTTCCGCCTTGCGAGCTGCTTTCGTTTATTACAAAGCACAGTGGACGACAACAGTTATTTTTAACAGGTATAACCGAATCAAAACGAAACTCTTACCGAAACAAAATCTTTTAAGCGTATTTTAATTAACGATAACCGAATCAAAATAGCCGGTTCAATTTTGTTTTTTGAAATATTACGATACAAAACATATTTGTAATATTTGAAAATCGTCTGTGGAAGAAAAGAAATTACTCAAAAATGCCGCCCCAAGAAACAATTATGTGTCGGAAATATTTTACATATGACAAAAGCAAAAAAAATCTTTGAAATAAAAAATTTCTAGTAAGAACGCAAAAAAAAATTCTCGCATTGCTTGTGTAATATTTATACAAACATAGGCCTGTTTTCGGTTCTGCGTTCGAACGATCGGTATTGATAAAAGCTTTAATATCTAAGAAAATATTTTAAAATTCGGTTTAAGCCAGGGGTGCCCAAAACAAGCCTGCTTCGGATTCGACACCAATACATATGAAAAAAATTATGTTTTCAATACACATCTGAGGGTTTTTTCAAACGAAATCATTCGTCGCCAGCAACAATATCGCCAACCACATGCAAAATTGTTACACCTTTAGTTAAGGCACGGTACGGAGAACGCAAAAAAGCTCTCGCAAATGAGAAACTCCATATAAAAACAAGTGAGAAAGTCGCTCACGCCCGACTATAACATACTCTGTACCAGGTCATTTGCTCCCGACTATAATATTATAATACATCCAAGGAATCACGCGGTTATCGTGCAATATTTCCATTATACGCTCATTTCTAAATTTGTCTCTCTCTCTCCCAAAAATTGTGTTTGTTTGAACACAGCGATGGTTAGCGTGAATGGCGAGGGTGGTGGGGTTGGTTCATCCGATATTCATCATTACTTCAGCAAATCGATAAATAACTTTCACAACTAGATATCTCTAGAAGGTACGAACAATCTATCATCAAAACTGTGCGAGATATGACGTTTTTTCCAAATTGCGGGGGCGGGAGGGTCGTGGCAAAAATTGAAAATAATCTTGATCTGCCTGCAAGTATAAGAAATATATGTCCCATACATGTCAAACCTCCATCTCTTACCATCTCTGAGATCTCTTCGATCATACGGACGGACGGACAGACGGACAGACAGACAGACAGACGGACATGGCTATATCGACTCGGCTGGGTCGGAGATGATTCCTTATGGCTGTTACATAGTTTTGCACATACTTAATATACTCTATGTACCTTCGGTACAGAGTATAAAAACGTTGTAAAACCACTCGCAAAAGATTTGACGTCCGACGTTTTACGCTGTGTATGAGGACAAACAAAAAGGGGAGTAGCTAAATCCACACGAACGGCGAACTCGAACGTCGAACACTAAATTTGTGGATGGTATGAACAGCTGTTCGAGTTTTGTTTGGGTGCCCAAACAAATAAAATTTATTTATTTTGACGGTCAAAAGCGAAAAAATGTCCGAAAAGAAAGGTGAGCGTAAAATTCGTTTGAAGCGCTTTCACTAGTAAGCAAAAATGGCGCTAATAAATGTAGTAGAGGCAAATGCAATTATTTGGGACCTCACCAATAAAGAGCATTTTGATGCAGTTGGCATGAAGGGCTTCAAGCAGCAGCCTACAGTAAAGAAAGAGCTGTAACAGAGTTGTTGCTTGCTCGGGGCAATGCCGATAACGAGCAGCTACAGCTATACTAAGTTTTATATATTAAAAACCAATAAATAATGAAAGTGTATTAGATTTTGTATTAATGTTGCACGCCACCAGATTCGTGTCGCGTCTGGAGAGGGTGTTTCGTTTTGGCGACAAGTGCACCTCAAACATTTCGAAGAGGCATTTAAAACTGTTGGCGCTCTTATGGAAGATTTGAAAATGTTGCCTCAAAGTATTCTGTGAAAGTCCATTAGAAAGGTTAGTGAAAGGTCATTATGACGGGCTACCTACATATCCTGTGACCCGAAGATCAGCAGGCTTTTTAGATGGACTTCGTCCCTCACCAAGGGGGAATTGTCGTTACGGTGAATCCGGTCTCCTAGTCTGGCTCGCTAGTCTGGAGTCATCACCCAGGCTCTCTGTATCGTATGGACTTTTTAGTGCGTACAGGGTACCGTGGTTTTAATGCTACCTATGGAACATGCCATTTAAAACAATCTTCCCTTATTGCTCCTTTGACGCAAAAAAATAAACTTAGACACTGGTGTCTGCTTCTTGCATCCTCACTTGGCTCCTCTTCCAACAAGATTTGTGCGGCATGAATGAAATCGTAAGTTTTCAGACCCAAAATATGTGATTTAGGGGGCAGCCCCTGGCAACGATCTCTGGCAATAACCATCCGCATTTCATGTTCTTAATTTTTAAACTCTGTACCAAAGGTAGTACCAAAGGTCCCCAGAGTATATTCGCTTTGTGCAAAAGTAGGTAACATCAACTCGATCAACTCGCGCAATAATTGACTTTTTCTAGCTCCCAAACAGTTTGGAGTTCTCCGTACCGTGCTTAAGCCACAACCTCAAGGGCACACCTTGTTGTGCCGGTTAATTCTTTGGCAATCAACATGTTGCTCATATAAAACATTAATTTCTCTCGGCAGTGATTTGTTAAAAGATTGAGTTCTAATACTCAAATGTTTGGAAGAAAATTTCTTTAAACTCCCAGAACTATATGAGTTATTGAAAGTAGTATTGACGAGTATTTTCTGGTGTCAAATTTATAATGAATTCTTTAAGAAACAAATTGGCCGCAACAACTTTAAACACAATTATGTTACTAACATCAAATCATTTATAGTCTATTCACTTTGGCCGCTGCCTCGAAAAAAGACGTCAAAGTCGAAGCTGCGTGATTTTTTTCCACTGGAAATAGATAAGGCTGGGTGGTCACTCAAAAATCGAAACCTTTAAGCTGCGGCACAGCTTACATTGGTGTAACCATATAACTCGCAGATTGTTATCGATTCCGAGTGGTTTTAGTGCAGCTAACCATAACCGTAACCGATATTTTTTCGGGTTTTAGTCCCTGATTTTAATTTCTGAGATTCGGCTTTTAACCACAGCTCCTAAATAACTCTCAACCGTATTTTCAGTTCGTTCTGCTCACGTCACTGACCGAAAGAACAAAAAAAACAAGTGAGAAAGTCGGTCAAGCCCGACTATAACATACTCTGCACCAGTTCATTTGCCCCTGACTATAATATTATAATATAATACATCCAAGGAGTCACGCGTTTATCGTGCAATATTTTTATTATACGCTCATCTCTAAGGTTCGTTTTTTCCAAATTGCTTGATCTGCCTGCAAGTATAAGAAATATATGCCCCATACATGTCAAACCTCTATCTCTTACCATCTCTGAGATCTGTGAGTTCATACAGACGGACAGTCGGATGGACAGACGGACATGGCTATATCGACTCGGCTGTTGATGCTGATCAAGAATATATATACTTTATAAAAAGAGCTCGGGCTTCCCTTAACCGAATGTGTGCAATCGCGCTCACTGTTAAGTGGCTGCGGTTGAACACACAGTACTGATCGGGCTGCCTGCAACCGAATAACAGGCCCAGGTCAGTCAATCGGTCATAAGCTAAGTGTTTTTCGAAGACCGAAATACAAAATGTTCTGTTCAAAAGGTTGCGTGCGCTAGAACTCAGCATAAGCAGAGAGAGAGTCAGAGTGAGAGAGAGAACGAGAGAGCGCATATAGTTAATCGCATACATCAGAGCCGGCCAGGCATAGCTTCCAGGAGCCAAAGTCAGTGTTTTTATGCTAACGTGAGCCGAACTCATGATTGTCTGAATCGGTGAACACTGAATTGCATGTAAAACGGCTGTAGTCTGGAGAAAGCTCTCTTGCTCTCTAACACAATCACACTTATTTGTTCTCTCCGTTCCCAGCGGTCCACCAAACGAGCATTTTGGGAGACTATCGCCAAATGCTCACAAACGAGCTCGCATGTAAGCAAAAAACGGGAGGGAAATTTATTTATCGCAAAGCAGTCGCATTCAAGCTTTCCAGCTAGAGTGCCGTGCTCGTACTCCTTGTGAACTAATTATGGAGATTCTTTTTTGCGAGTGTCTATCGCTTAAGTGAACAAAAAATTGTGCTAGGCGGAGTAAGTTGCTGCAGATGCATTCAAGCAAAACTGGCAGAAATTTGTTTAATATGCGCAGAAGTGAGTGGCGTGACTGCAGAAATCTGACTCAAAAAAAAAACATAAAAATTATCATTTTTAATATTTGTAGTTAGTTATAGTTATTTTATGGCCAAAGAAGTGACTTATATCTATAATTTTTAAAATGTCAAAGTACTTATACAAACTGCCAAAGAAGAGCATTAAAATTAAATTTTTCATATGGGACAATATAGTCAAGTAAAAGTCTCGCAAGCGCTACGAGTCTTTGGCGATATCTATTGCCATACTTTTTTGATATTCCTACTGGCTCAAAACTAATATACTTTTGAGTATATTTAAAATCAAAAACGTATCACAGTAAATATTTTATTCGACGTATTGAAATAATACAAAAGTATCGCAAAACTCTCGCTAACCCTATTTCTTGCGACTATCGTAAACGAAACTTTCACTGCCACAAACTGAACGACATATGAATTATATTTATATCTTTTCCTGATCCGATTGCGAGAGTTTCGTCGGGCTACGTATCGCAATTCACTCATTTGCGATATCGTTTGCGAGCGTTTGGTCCGCTGGGATTTGGCAGGCACTAGCATATATTCATTTTGTTAGCTGAGCATTACACACCGATGCATACATACGAAGAAGTACTTTTGAATGCGTGAATTTTGCCAAAAGGTGCCAGCCAGACCTGAGAAGAAAAAAAAACAAAAAAAATGGTTTTCTGTCCTCTCACCATCAAAGAGAAGCAGTGACCGATGTTAAAGGTTGTTTTGGTACCTCTATTCAATGTGCCGGGTGAAAAGTGTTGTTTTCTGACAAAGGCAAAAGGGGGACCGATTTTTTGTACCTCTGCATTTTTGCATACAATTTGCACGAGCTAGCCAGCTGGTTCGAAACCGAAAAATATTTAACTTCATACCTTCTTAGCTCCTATAATTCTAGAGCTTTGGCTTTAAACCATTTTTGAATTGGTTTGAAACTGGCCCTAAGCCATTAAAATATCTTATTCCCTATAACAAACCAACAATTTCAATATCAAAACAATGATAACAATTTCAAGTTTATCGCTTTAATAATTTATGACATTTGAATATATATGATAATATCTGACTTCATACTACAAACCTACACAGAGGGAAAAAACCGAAAACATTCTACTCAAGATGAGCACAAACGTTACTAAAAACAATGTATAAACGGTATTTCTCAGTTGTAGTACAATGTTCTCACATCAAGAACAATTTTTGAGAACGCAAAAACTGAATTCGAGTTGATTTTGTTCTATTTTTAAGAACTAGATTTGAGTTTATATTATTTATATCAAGAACATTTTGTACTCGATTGCAAAAAAAAATTTGGTGTTGTGGAGCGGATTCCCTACATTTTGAGGGCTGCTCGGAAGAATAAGGAATGGGACATAACCTCATTGGTTTGGAAGGGAAGGGGATCCGGCGACTTATATTTACAAGCGCAGGATAATAATGCTGCTGCTTTTCTCCACCCATATTCCATAGGATCAGAGGGGACACCGCTGTACAACAAAATTCAACGACACGCCCGACATGCTTCATTTATTTCTTTTAGAAAAGAACAGAAAAATTTGTTCGGGCTTGACTGGAAGTTGAACCCGATACCTTCTGCACTTAACGATCAACGTATGGGATGACGCGCTAGCTCATTCGGCCGTTGCACACATTTCCACATTTGCGGCCGCTCACATCCAGTGGGCTACTTATAATTAGTTGAGCTAGCAAGTCGGTTAGTTGAAAAAAACAAGAGAGAGATCAAAAAGAGAGCCAACTCGCTCTTTATCTGCCGGAAACCGATGTTGGTGTTGCTGAATGAAGCAAAAACTATCCGATTGAGAACAACTTTACTCATTCTAGGAACATTTGTTGTCAAAAACATCTTGTTCTTATTTTAAGTTGAAGGCATCTTAATTTCTGAACAGTTTTTTTTTTCTCTGTGTACACACCAAATTTCCAGTTCATAGCTCAAAAGATTTCACATAAATTCCAGAGATATACATCTGAATTGGGCATTGTTTTTTTGAGGGTGACGTAGATTATGTTTTTGAGGTTCCATGAAATCATAATTTAGTACTATTTCCAAGCTGGAAAATTATCAGTTTTTTTTGTAAGTGCATATTGCGAAAGTGTTTGTTTTGGCTGAATATTTTAAAGTCGTTGAAACTTTTGGACAATATTTCAGCTTACACACTGTGCCACGTCTTGGGCACTCCTCCTTCAGGGAACTCGTTGCTTATGCTGCCACTTTTCTCTTTTCCCTTGCTTCATTGTAATTTCTTACATTGTGTTTTTTCTTTTCTATTTTCTGTGCTCAGTTGCTGTTTTGTACTTGAATCGTGCTTAATTGCTGCTTCATATAAAGCCACCCAGCCACCTCTTTTAGTGGATGCAGTCCAGTCGTTCACTTTAATTGCTTGTCCAACAAATTAATGCGATTATTTTTACGTGGTGAAAATAATCCGGCTGTAAGCGCATTTGACAGTTTCACGCGCACTCGCCCCTGCAATACGACGACAACTCCCCTTCAAGTTGATTCAAATTCCGGAGGGGATCTCGGGTGCCCCACATCAACTGACAGAGACTGGTGGCCCGTACGCTTCAATTTGAAATCCGCATTTTATTTCGCTACCATTCCGACGTGTGCCTCTCTCAGCATATAAACTCTCAAATGTTGATGGTTTGACTTTGACGTGGGTAACGTTTAATTTTAATTGCAATCTATCTGATGCGAGGGTATGAGATTTACTCTGATTAACTGACATTCGGTGGGATGAATATGCAGCAGCATTTACTCATTGAAATGTTACATTAAATATACTAGGGGAGGCAAGTTTTAGTACCTTAATGATCTCAAAAAGGATAAAACTTGTTTGTCTGCCGTATGCGAGCTTGCTTGCATTCATAACGCTTACTCTTGTGCGAAGTGTCCCCCTACTTTCTCATTTGCAGCCTTACGCATTTCATTAAACATGTGGCCATCACTGAAGTAGAAGTCATGACAAAGCTAGTCTACATCAGCACAATTCCTGGATCGGACGTATTCTCCATTCCACTTAAACACACATTTAATATACTCAATACACCTTATTCCCAGCCCAACTCCTTTTGGGTATAGTCAAACAACTTGGCTTCATTTTAATGCCATTGGCGTGTGGAAAGGCTTAACAACAACGAATACAAGCAACAGGACACGTGTGCACATATTACAAACTGTTTGCATTCAGTTTCTTAAGAACCCTGTCCCAACATTCCCCTCTCTCATTCCCGATGGGCTTTTGAACTTTGCACATTTGCACGCTCTACGGACAAACGTTGTGCGACTCAGTCTCATGCCCAGGCACATTATTCGCTATTAATTTGTATAAAAGCAAACAAAGCTAAGATTACTTTGCATACTGCACGGCGACTGGATAAAGAACTGGCGAAAAGGAGGGGAGGGAGGGATAATGATTAAAGAAACCCCTTATGCGAAATCAAACACCCGGGGACATCAATCCCATGTGTGCATACATAATTGACGACGAATCTGGATTCGCTTTAATCTTTTGCCGTGATTTGGATTTGTCTTGCTTCTTTCTTGAGAATCCTTCAAGTGTGTTTTCCTTTTCTGTTCGCATTTCTGCTCATGAATGATTTACATGAATATGACTTTTCGTCTCCAGTCCACCCGGTGGAGCCTACATTGTCATCATGGTTTGGCTTTGAACACAGTAGACTACGAATACTCGCAAACAAATGCACAGGTACATCAGGTAAATCAGAAATTCTGGAAGAGAGTGGAAAAGAAAAATGCCATAAATTCTTTATTCATTAATAACGTAAACACCCAACTGAGACTGGGGACGCGTACCCGCCCACAAGAAGCTCAACTTGACTGGACTTGGGGTTGTGTGATTGTGCCTCGCGGTTTTGATCAACGTCATCATCATTTTTCGTTTCGATGATTAATTGAACGAAATTCAATATTCACAATTGGATTGCTATGGGCGGGCTGCACGGCATTGTTCCAGCATACATACAATGCCATTGGGTCGGCTTCTGGGTTGGCATTGCCAGCCCTGTTGTTGTTTTTGTTGATGTTGTTCATTTGACTGCGGCTGCCAACGAGGAACCGAACAGGAGGCACAAAGTAAAAGGATTTTGACATAAACCTCGGAGTTTTTTTAATACCTTAACAAAAAGTATGTAAATTATGCCAAAAATTTGCAACGTACATTTCAACCGATGTGGCTTTCTTATCGCGGTTTGTGCTATAATGCCTTTAACCAGCAAAGACAAGTAGCTAAAGGTTTAAAGTCTTAATAATTATCAATAACAAAACAGCAAAATATGTACAACAGCAATATTCAAATTTCAGCACCAATTGTGTACAATTGGTTTTCTCCTAATGCTGACTTCTTCGAGTTAAAAATTAAGACAAAAAACAGCTTGTTGCTAACCAAAGTATCGAATAGCTTAAGAATTTTAACAAAACGAATAATTCTAAGGGCATAGAAGCTTCGGTTTAGCCAGACTTTCGGCATTTTACTGCCATCTTGCGGAAATATTAAAGCTACGCCAAAAAAAATGTCTGTGTATGAAAGGCGTTTCCTATTAAAAAACAAAAAAAAAAACAACAAAATTCAACATTGCCAACAGGATAAATCCATATTCAGCTCGCTTTTAGGTTTGAAATTTGTTTGGTCGGATTCTTTACCGATCGAAAATGTACTTCTTTTACAATAGGGAAAAAACAATAATGGAATCAATTTATTGGGGATTGCCACGGATGCTTTTAGCAGTGGGACTTAATTTCAGCTCAACTCTTCACTCCATCATTTTTATTTTTTGATTACATATTTGTTCAGCTTAATACATGGGCTGCCTTTAAAGTTTTGAAATTTATTTGGTTTATTTATTTGTTTATTTGAAGACAAGCAATTGTCTGCTTGTTTGTAATAGTTACAACGTGTTTATGAAAAAATGTAAAACTATATATCTACTGGATAACTTTTTTACGATACGCCCCTACTCACATCGATTGGCCGTCGCCGTAGATTTACAAATGCAGCCAAAATAACTTAAAGATTACGGGAATTGATATAGTGGGAGCAATGAAACGACAATATGTGGTAAAGCTCGTTATAGTTATCGCACAGGACTCGGAAAGGATCATAACGGGCGTATTTTGATCTGCACACTTGCAAAGACAACGGACGAAAACGGCGAATTGCTCTGCAGGGTACGTTCCAGTTCAGAAAACTTCGGAGGAGAGTCGACATCTACATCATATATAGGGTGGCAAAGTGCGACCAGCATCTTAGTTTAAGCCCCTAAGTGCGAAGAGAAGAAACTGCTTTTGAACCGACTCCAGTATATCTTGATAGAAAATATATTGATGTGATCAAATGATTAAGCAATAGCTCTAGCGTGGGCGAACAAGAGATCGTCAATGTCCTTAGGCCAACGCTTAATGAAACCCAGCAAACTCTTACTTTTGTTGGATATGACACAGATGGGGTCATTAAAGCAAAGCTTGTGATCAAATAATACCCCCAGATCCTGAACTGACGTAATGCGATCCAGGGATCTTTGATCAATAAAGTATGTATTCAGAACAGGTTTAGTGCGGTGAAACGACATGAACTTGCATTTATCATGATTAAGATAGTGTAACGCTTGTATTTGCAACAAACTTCAGTTGACTGTTAAATTTGTTTTGAATTGCGAATATCCTGTGGCAGCCCTGGCCACCTCTGGTCACACCATTCATCGAGCACCATACCTAACGCGATAGCAGAACGAAAATACGCGCCATCCCTGGGGCAGTTTCTGGCTTGGCTTCGATTAGCGCGGGTGGCTCCCGCTTCGCTCCGTTCGACTCAACAATAATTGTTAGCTTAAGTGATATTCAATAAAGTTAGTTACATATTAAAACCTCGTAGCTGAAATCCTAAGGGTAAAGCGCCATCCATCGGTAGCGATATAGAGAAAGTAACGCAAAGACAAGGAGAGAAAATTACTGGCTATGCCTTTCTCTCAAGATGGCCGCTTTCACCACACCATGGTAAAAGGTTCCCTCCAGAAATCCAGCGTCATAGTCGTTCTATTCCTCTTTGAATTGTGCTGCAGACCATTTGTGTTCGCGCTTACAACTCCAACCATTTTCATCCTCGGCCAAAGTAAAAGTTTTTAAGCGAAAAACAAGAAAGAAAGTCGGTCAAGCCCGACTATAACATACTCTGTACCCTTAACGTCGCAGCTCGCATTTGCTCACGAGTTATACGCGCTCAACTCTAAGTTTCACTCTCTCTCTCTCTCTCTCTCTCTCTCTCTCTCACTAAGATTGCCGTTCAATAGAATGCTGTGGTGATGGGTGGGGGGGTGGTTGGTGTTTACTGGCCGTTTTTTGCTCATTACTTGAGTATCGTTCATCCGATCTTTATCATTCCTTCAGCAAATCGATAAATAATTTTGTTTACAAGGTATCGAAGGTACGAACGATCTATCTTCAAAACTGTAGGAGATATGACGTTTTTTCCAAATTGCGGGGGCGGGAGGGGGCGTGGCAAAAATTGAAAATAAACTTGATCTGCCTGCAAGTATAAGAAATATATGCCCCATACATGTCAAACCTCTATCTCTTACCATCTCTGAGATCTCTTCGTTCATACGGACGGACGGACGGACGGACAGACGGACAGACGGACATGGCTATATCGAATCGGCTGTTGATGCTGATCAAGAATATAAATACTTTATAGGGTCGGAAACGATTCCTTCTCCCTGTTACATACTTTTGCACAAACTTAATATACTCTATGTACCTTCGGTACAGAGTATAATTATAAGTGTCGCGAGTGGTCTTCGACAATTAAGTGGAGCAATATATAAGGAGAACAAAAAGAAAATCATTTCTTTGGCGCTAAGCCTAGCAAAAGGGTGAGTTAATTTTGTCCTCAGTTTGAGTGGGTTCTGTCCACTAGAAGAGGCTGGATTCAACTTGGATTGATTTCCAGGTTTGGCGCCCTATCTGGAGTCAAAAATTTAACCTTTGGCCAAGCTGGCTTAAGCTTAAGTTGAGTGGCGGAGCTGCCAGCGTTTTTGGAGTTACTTTTAAAGCCGGCAAAACTCCACCTTGAGCCCCCATTTCCATGCAACTAAGCGAGTGTTCCCAAAATATTCACTCGAGTTTGAGTGCTTTTTTTGTGGGCGAAGCCCTGCTAAATCGTCTTCGTGGGAGGAGGTTCAGTCTGCGATCGAGTGTGGGTGGTGTGGCTATCATTGCCGACAAGAAATCGCTTATTACATTCGGGTCAGATAATTGTTAAAGTTGTCAAAAAGGTCGAAAAGTGCACTAAATCCCAATCAAAAGAAGTCCCGTTTTGTTCGAGCGTTTAATAGTGCTGTTGGCCTGTTGGACCGACGACGGTTCAAAGTTCGATCAAAAAGCAGGAACGAAGAAAGTCGCATGAAAAAAAAAAAGAAATCAGTTAATTGATAATTAAGTAGGTGTTTTAATTTGTTTAATTTTAGAATTTTCAAATTAGGATTTAATTCATATCCCGTATGAGGGCAAACAAAAATTAATGTCCGTTGGGTAATAACTAAATTCTTTTTTTTTTTGTGCTTAAATTGCCCTGCAAGCCGAAAGCAGAGGAGAAATCGAGTGAGAAGAGAATCAGTTTTTTTTGAGTGAATTTTGAGTTTTTTTTCTTGCGGTAGAAAAAAAACATAGTTTAAATCGAAATGAGCTGTACAGATCTTTGATTTTAATAATTCCTTTTATTAATTGAACAGCGGTCCCAGCATCGGAGAAAGTACTTTCGGCGATTGATAATAAGACTATGTAAGTGTTCAACCAATTGATTGTTTTAACAGTGTAAGACACAAAAGAGACACATTGAAAATCTTTTATAATTGCCAATACCTGAGTCAAGAAAAAACAAAAGAAGAAAAACTTCCGTTAAAATAAGAACTCTAAATTCTCGCTCAAGCGTTGTTCTTTTTCCTTAAGCACCTCGTTAAGCTTGGACCGCAATTTAGCGGAGACACCAACCATAAGTTGAGTGATTTCGTATTTCACATATAAACGAGCCATTTGCTTTTGCTTATTGAATGTCATTTAAAATGTTTTATTCGTAATTAATGTTTAGTTATCACCATTTCCTTTGATTTTAAACCCTGCTCGAATTTTACTTGATTTTTAAACCATATTTAGATTTACATTTTATGTTTTAGTTTTCTCTTTAGTTTTTTTTGGCAATTTATATGCTATAATTCTAAATTTTATTGTTGGGTCACTATTGTTTTCATATTATTTTTTTTTGCCAGTGATGCCCAAATTGATGACTAGTTCTAACTTCAATAATTCAATAAAATTCTTTATAATGTTTCTAAACCAATAATTTTGATCTCTACTAGCATGCTACCCCTGTTGTTCTCTTTACTTTAGAGGGGTCATTCGAGATATATTTTAGGGATTTTCTTGGCGCTGAATGACCATGGAAGGGAGGGCGATCTAACTCATCAACATCTGAGGAGTCAGCATTTGTGTTGTCTTGCTGAAGTACATCCTGTCCTATCCTATGCTAATTGTTAGTGTGTTCTCTCCCGGTTTTTGTGATAGCTTGTCAGAGCAGTCGAATTTAAAAGGAATATCTATGTAAAGGCCAACCAAAGGGGAGAAGCAAGATCAGCACCCCAATTGCCTACGAGCTAGAGCCGGAAAAAATTACCCGCGTGCCCTCTCTTCTATGCCGACCACCAGCCTGGATCTTAGTCCGTAACCCGTTACAATAGTGCATATTAACGTTGCACCAAGATTGAAGATAATTAAGCTCAAGTTGAAGTTATTAATACAAATCAGGAGCTTAATATCATAATCAGCTTAATATCATCCGCAAACATTAAGACTTGAGAAGATTTAACAACCTGTGGAAGATCATTGATAAACAAACCAAAAAGTAAAGGTCCTAGGTGACTACCATGCGGTACACCAGAAGTGACACATACTATCTCGGAAGTTAAATCATTAAATATGATTCGTTGTTTCCTGTTTGAAAGATTGGAAGATATCTACATAAAGGAATTTGGGGGAAAACGCAAGCTAGACAACTCATGAATAAGAAGCCTATGATTGACCGAATCAAATGCTTTACTAAAGTCAGTAAAGACGACATCGGTCTGTAATTGATTAAGAAAGTTACGACTAATTGAATAAGTGAACTCCAGAAGATTTGTCGTAGTAGACCTGCTTTTAATAAAACCGCGTTGACAAGGCAAGATGAGTGAACGGCATTGATGCTGCAGTTGTTCAGTGATACATTTTTCAAAAAATTTTGGAAAATCGCTGAGTTTTGCAATGACGCGATAATTCTCGATGTCTAACTTATTGCCCTTTTTGTGCAGCGGGATGATAAAAAATCTCCTTCCAAATGGGTGGAAAATAGCTTTGGTCAATTGAAATTTGAAAAAATTTAGTTAATGGCTGTGAAAGGAAGCTAGCACAGTTTTTAAGAACACAGCTGGAAATCTTGTCAGGGCCTGGAGCAAACGAATAATTTACTAGACACCTTAAAACGTCCGACTCATGAACTATGGGTTTATTTATGGAATCTGTATGACGTAGAGGGATAGTTAAAGTTAGGGTTAAGATCATAAGATGAATAGGTAGACTGAAAGAATTCGGCATATAAGCTGGTTATGCGAAAATCATCAGAAGATGCACTGTTATTATGAAAAAGAAATGGAGGATATAAATTAGATTTACGTTTGGAGTTAACGAAAGAAAAAACGAGAAGGCCAAGCTAACTTCGTCTGTGCCGAAGTTTTTATACCCTTGCAAATGCTGTTTTTGAAATGTCATAGTTTAAGAACGCTTAGATAAAAATCTAAAAATTTTTAACTAAAACCCATTTTCCAACAAATAAACATCTGATTTCGAACAAAATTCGCGAATCTTTTTGAAAACATATCAAATTAACAATCGCGGAGTTGAAGAAAGATAAAATTTAAAACAGAAAAGTTTTTCTCACTAAGACACATTTTCCGACCGATCGGTCCTATGGCAACCATAAGATATAGTCACCCTATGTCGATCACCTTCTTCAAATTAGTTTGAAAGCGTTTAATATTAAGAATCACCGACTTTAAGAACGATTTACTTGAAAACAAAAATGTTTTTTCATTAAGACCCGTTTTCCGACCGATCGGTCTATATATGTTATAGTCATCTGATTTTGACCAAAATTTGCATATCTGTTTGAAAACATATAATATTAATTATGGCCGAGTTTTAAGACGCTAGCATTGAAAACAAAAAGTTTTTCTTACTAAGACCCATTTTCCGACCGGTGGTTCCTATGACAGCTATAAGATATGGTCATCCGATTTGAATCAAAATTTGCAAATCTGTTTGATAGCATATAATATTAATAATGGCCGAGTTTAAGGCCGCTAACATTGAAAACAAACAAGTTTTTCTCACTAAGACCCATTTTTTGACCGATGGTTCCTATGGCAGCTATAAGATATAGTCATCCGATCCGGTCGGTTCCGAAATATTAGCAGCGTACAATAAAAAGAAAACTCTGTGCAAAATTTCAGCTCGATAGCTTTAAAACTGAGAGACTAGTTTGCGTAGAAACAGACGGACAGACAGATAGACAGAGAGACAGACAGACAGACGGACGGACAAAGCTCAATCGACTCAGCTCGTCGCCCTGATCAAGAATATATATAGTTTATGGGATCGGAAATGAATATTTCTATGCGTTGCAAACTTCTGGGCAAAATTATAATACCCTTTGCAAGGGTATAAAAAATAGCTTAGGGCTGCGTCGAAAGCTATCTTTACAGCGTATGAGGTAACTTTTATGACTTTGCAATAGAGTATTGTCCGTTTAAATCGCTTATATTGTCTATTTTTGACGTTCCTTAGATATTTCAATCAACGAGAAAAACCATGGAGGGCTATTAGAAGAGTTAACAATAGAGACTGCAATGCGGATATAAGGCAAAATATCAAACTCATAACGAATTATAAATATCTTTTTGTGTCAACTTTACTCCGTTGCACTTAACACGAATGAAATGGCACTGCACCATCGCACACGCCCAGGTGGCCGGGTGTGGTGCAACGGATAGTGTGTGGGCATGCTGTGCGGAAGGCGTGTGTTAAATCCCACTTCGGAACTTCTAATAAAAAGTTTTTTTTATCTTTAGAAAAATAGCTTTTACACATCCGGTCACCTTCACCGTCACAGCTATTCGCGCCAGCTGTGAATTAACTACCCATGAGAAAGCTTCTCAAACTTTGCCGTTCGGATTCGGGGTTAAACTGTAGGTCCCTTTCTGTTGTGTGAAAATTATAAACACACACTCCAAGAGATTGAGAGAAGCTCGGCTTGGCGCCCTGTGGGCTGTGTAAAGCCCTTTTTTCATATACATATTTTAACAAATTTATATATTGGAGTATGTATGTATTTGTTCTTTATTTAGATGGCTTCAAAAAAAATTACAGTTTGATTCGGGGTATATTAAGAACTTACTAACAATGACTTAATAGTCGGCAAAAAGTTTTTAAATAAGTAGTGCGTTTTATCTATTATAATTTTAATGTTGTATAACACAGTGGAACACTCAAAATTGCCTGGGAACGGGATCAATAAATTATGAAACTAGAGGCATCAAGGAGCAACACTTGATACCCAGATTTTCTTGATCACGTCAAGTTCGCGTTTAATGGGCACATTTATACTAGCAACATCAGCTCGTCAGACTGGACATATCCATCGTTGTATGTTACTAGTACTTGCTGCCCACTTTACTTCAAGTAGCACATTAACTTCACTTAAAGATGATCTTACAAAAGGAGTTTTAAAACGAAGTAGTAAAATAATTGTAATTTTTATTATAAGTATAATACCATATTGCCTAGCTCTGCCCCATTGAAAGATTTTTTATCAGTAGAGGCCAAATACCTATTCCAAAAAGAAATAGAATAGGTGACGAAATATTCGAAACTCTTTTTATATTAAAAACGCGAGTCGGTATATGAGAAACATTTTAATCATAACATCATATGAAATTATAATGTTCAATTTTTGAACCTTATATTTGGATTTAAGCTCGTACAGTTAATATTTATTGCTTATATAAATTGATGAACCATGCTTTTTAATTTAAAAGTACTTTTTTTTTACCTTTACCTTTACCAAGGTCCTGGAAATTCCGGATACCTTTTGCCTTACCTAGATATATTTTTTGACATTTAACTTACCTAGGTAAGAAAATTGGGTACCTTTCCAATCACTGAGTATACATACGTCGAAGTTAATTCTGAGCGTTAAACTTTTAAGGGGCCTCAAATAGGTTAGATGGAAATTCAATAGGAAAAAGGTTGAAGGGATCTAAACTTTCAACTTAGTATATATAGGACTATCAATGCAACCTGAAATGAGGTAGTTCAAAAATATCAAGTTACTATTTTTTTAGGCATGAATTAATATCTTCCCAATTGTTCAAAGACATTTGTGCCCAATTTATTGTAAGCCATTTAAAGGTCATTATGGAGAGTCGTTGGCAAATTTGTAAAATCTAAGTTTTGTGGTCGTCCGGAAATTACTAGTCATAGATTTTCTGGACCTAATGGGGGCGTATGTAGTAAGGGAAAGCTACTGACCGGTTCAACTTAGCGAACCCAGCGCGATCTTTGCATCCACAAAGCTTCTGGCTAACGTGAGCGGCGAGCCCTCCTTACAGGTTACAATATATAGGGTTGGTGCGTCGGGCTTGGTACCCACCGCCGTCAAAAAAAAACTCCGCCAACGAAAACTGCGACAACAATGCCTCGGGACGGACCCCCTCTGACGACGACCCACGCAAACGATTTAAGAACCACGTTTTGAGGATATGCACCAGGAATGTTCGCACTGAGAAGGTGCTGATATCCAGTTGGTGAATGTCCTCGAGATATATTCGTCGGACGTTACCGCACTTCAGGAAATGCGATGAATCGGACAGGGGCGCGAGGTGAGAACAACATCATCAACACCCAATGCACCCTGGGAGATCTACTACAGCGTACATGCTTCTAAGCATGAGTTTGGGTGCGGCTTTGCAGTCAGTGCAAGACTTAGTCGCTCTATCATCAGATTCACAACAGTTGATATGCCACTAGCAGCACTCAGACTTAAGGCTAGGGAGACAAGACAAGGGCGCTTCGATAAAAGACGAATTTTATGATCGCCTGGAACAACTATATGAGCGCTGCCCCGATCAAGACATATAGATCGTGGTGGGCGATTTGAACGCCAAAATTGGGAGAGAACGAATTTTTGGCTCGACAGTCGGCCGATTTAGCCTTTATGAAACAACCTCCGGTAACAGAGACAGGCTTATAGATTTTGCAACGGGCAGGAACATGGTCATAAGTAGTACCAGGTTGAAACACCGCGACATCCATAAGGCGACCTGGAAGTCCCCTGATAAACTAACGCGAAATCAGATTGATCATGTTATGATCGACGGAAGCCACTCGTCGAGTGTTCTAGACGTGCGTTCGATTCGAGATGCCAGCATACACTCGGATCACCACCTTGTTGCAGCCAAAGTACGCACGCGACTCAGTGTGGTACATGCCTCACGTATTAGTACACGTCGAAAGCTAAATGTCGATAAGCTGCAATCACAACGGATCTGAAGCCTACACAGCTAAACTCACCCAACTGCTCAGGGAAAACTCTCCATTCCTTTCTGGTGTATGCGAACAGTGGAATCATATATCACACTCCATGAGTATGGCTGCCAAGGAGATACTCGGATACGCCGAATATTCAGTGCGCTAGCTATTGGCGTATACACTGAGAAAAAAATCAATCTAAAACCAAGATTATAATCTTCAAACATGACGAAACGGTGTCAGAATTAGACAGAGACGAGATAATCTTAACCCAAGACTATACTCTCAATATAAATCTTAATCCAACAATATTGAATTAAGAACACTCGACTTTAAGATGAAACAATCTCATTTTTTAATATGAAAAAAAAAAAAAAAATAAATTTAACATTTTTTATTTTTAGGTGATGGGTGAGAATGGGGTGGTGTGTGATTGGTTGGTTTAGTTAGTTGCTTTAGTTGATTAAGTTATTAACATTTTCTTCTTTCTGTAAAACTTATAAAAAATGTAAATTATTAATCCACCGATACTAGGACTTGAGCTCAGTACCTTCTGCGCACAGAAACACTGACACCACCACTTTACTATCGAGCGGCAACTGTTAGGCCCAACCAGTTGCTGTATAAGAGCAGAGATTTTCGCAGCATGAGTTCTTCTACTGCAACTGGCTGCGCTTAACAATTGACCCCCTACGGCAAAATTGAACGACGGGGTTGTGGTTCGAGGGGTGGGTGGGTTGCAATGCAACCGAAAATTGTTTATTATTGTTTTTTTTGGTTTTTTTAGCATTATAAATCTATATATATAAAAAAAAAAATTTCAACTGAAGCTTTACAGAAAACTGTTTTTAAGATTTCTAAGCTCATTTCAAGGTTTTTCAATCTTGTTTTTATAAGATTGCTAGGTTCTTGAAAACGAGATTTCCAATCTAGATTTTAGATTGATTTTTTTTTCTCAGTGTAGTGTCAAGTAAAAAGCCAAAAACTCCATTTGGATTTGGAACATTTGCAAGTTACAACTTATAAGTTTTCGATTCTCATTTCCAGTAGACACTGTCAATGTATCAATATCCACATAGCCAACGTTGATGAAAACTGAAATGTTAGCATAACACCAAAGGGTGGTTGTTGTTGTTGTTGTAACGGTTGGGAAGTTTCTTGTTGAAGTTGTAAGTGTTGACTTCCCATTGACCGGGGTTGGCAATCCTTGGGCAGTGTACTGGACACTGCGTCGGTTCCGGGACGAAGACCCGATTGCCGTGGGAACCGCCAAAGGGTGGTTGTGGCACTCGGTGTGATGTGTCGATATATAGGCAGCTTGAATATTGACTTAAGGGTAAAGATAAACTTACTGAGCTGCGTAGTCAATGCAGTGGACTTGCGTTACCTTACCTTTACGTTAACATTAAAATTGTTGATTCCTGGTGGTTTAGATCAGATATTCCAACTGCACCACTATTGCTGTAACATTTTGTTTTATTTGGCATTTGCCAATCAAATATGAGAATTGTTTAGTAGTCTTTGGGAAATAATCAAAGTGAGCCCGTTTATATTCGAAATGTTCCTTTTCCAAACCAAATAATAGTGCAAATAAGGACTGTTGACACTTTAGCAAGAGGCAACTGACCGAAAACAATGATTTGTGCATGCACAATAAGTTAAATTATTGCAATAAATTTTCCCAATGCTCATTTAAATGTTGCCCAGCCACATGGAAAATCATTGAGCCAAAAAGCTTTAAAAGAATATTGAAATACCTTGTTGGCAAACAACATGGCCGTGGCCATATGATTTTTGAATAAACGAATCAATCGTTTGTGCAATGCCCAAATCTTTTATAATGACACAAAGCTAAAAATCGAGAGCGGTGACAAAGCGGCGCAGCAACAAAATCCTGACTAAGGGCCGCTGGCGTTCAAACGAGATCCCCGCTCACTCGCACATCCGTTTCCGACTTCCCCCCCACCTCTCTGCGCTTTTGCCAGCCATATCCCTGCCCTGTAGTCGTAAAATTACAACTGCGCCACTTTTGGCTTTTACGGTGCCATAAATCGAAACAAAAGTGTCGTTTAGCAATTGAAAATGAAATGCGAAAACGAAAAAAGACAGCCCAGACCCCTCGAACCAACGTGATTGCTCGCTGTCTGCGTTAGCTCGGCCTTCCCCTCCCGCCCATCACGCAGTGCGACAAATGTGGGCCAAGCTCAATGCCGCACAGATGGGTACCGAAACACGAACAACTGAATTCTGCATAAGCCAGCTCTGCCATCAGCCGTCGCTCCCAATTATGACAATAAAGAAACATTTCACATCCTTTCCGTTTGCAATCCCAATCATCACAAGCACACATCTCGTTTCATCCACATCCACCATGCGAGTCGAGTGTGCCGTAATTAAATTAAACCAGAGCCTGACCACACCGAGTACCGAGTCAACCGAATTGGTTTACATCCCGACAGTGGCCAGTAGAGAGTTTTTGGGTCTGCCCCAAACACTTAATTACTTTTGATACGTGACAATGTAATCCGTTGACCCACGAAAGTAACCAAAAATCGATGGCAAAAACCACTAATCGGTTGAGGAAAAGCAGAGACTTTTTGGGAAAATAGCTTCGTTCACTGGGTGCGGGTGCGGTCAGCGCCGCAACCCAAACAGGGTCTGCAAAGCAGCAGTTGCCAATTTGGTGAAGCCACAAATCTCGGGGTAGGTAAATTAAATCTGTTGCGATCGTATAAATTAATCCAAAACCAAATGCCAAATTGCAGACATAATTTTTATTAATATTATGATTTTCAGCGAACCATGGGATATCCATTAAGTCCACGTGGTTAGGCTAGATTAGAATCGAGGCAGATCTCCGCGAAGTTAGATTTCCACTTACCATATGGCCATTTCCAATCTGACGTGACGTTACGCTTGTACGAAGTTCGTTTTGATTGTTTCTTCATGAAAATATGATAAAAAAAAAAAGTGTTTTTAAGCACTTTCAATTTTTTGGTCTCGGTGGACTTTTCTATGGAAATGCCCATATTCTTCAGATTTTGCTTTCCATATCAAAACTTCAAGTAATCGACTGGCGAACTCAACTATTTTAAAGCTGTTTTTACACTTGTCATATATCTCTAAAGCAGTGGTGTCCAAACTCACACCATCAAGCATTGCGCTGCAGCCAAACACGAAGCAAACAACAAAACAAGGAAACGAACAAATACCTCGTGAGAGAACAAGAAGCCGAACACGCGCATCGTAAGAGAGCAAGCCGCCGAGCGTGCTATTTATAGAACACACGTATTCTCTCTCTCTATACGTGTGTCGGCTGCGACGTCGGCAGAGTTATGAGTTCCTATCCCATAGTATAGGCTTTTGACATTTTTGACACCATTGATTTAGAGATATTTGACAAGTGTAAAGGCAACTTAAGGAACTCCAAACATAGTAAATTGTGACATAGCAAATTTTTTCAAAGTAAATATCACTATTTGGCTTCAACTGTCTTGAAGCCAAAAGTTAAGCTTCTCTCATTTTCTTGCGGTTCGCGGCTAGCGGCTTAAACCTAAACTCTAACGCTAGAGGTAAGGCTAGAAAACAGGTTTAAAAGCCGGAGGGTGGTTTCGATACTATCAAACAAAATTATTAATTTGTTTTGGTTAATTGATTGGATGGATAAAGTGACAGACTTCTTACCAGGGATGCAAACCTTTCGTAAACTACAACTACTTCGACTCTGTGCTTAACACAGTTATTGAACCGTCAGTTCGGTTCATTACATGGTTTTTGGAGCTTATTGCACCGCAGTTTCGATACGGTTTAGTGGTTTACTCTTAAGCTATTATATATTTTGGGAAGGCCTATTTTCGCTTTTGAATTTCCGAATATTAGGATATCTAAAGTAAAGATTTGACTTATCGCACACTTTCGAAATTGAATTCCTAGAAAACATTTGAATAGCTTAAAATCCTCATATAAAGGACCCAAATACTATATTTGAATTCGGCTTCGTTCCTATTGTGATTGGATTGGCTGCCACTTTGACACTAACGGCAACAATAGGTCAGATTGCACCGTAAAAGTAGTTGTGAGGCTATCCTCCGAATGAAAAGAATATGTAACGTGCTCCTTACAAGCGCCAAATATCGTACAGGAACTACTCTGCTGGCTAAAGGTGATTTTGGCTTTTCAGCTGGAATTTTTATTGTTTTTATTTTTATTAATGCTTCTTACTGACATATTTAAGTATGCACCTGGGCTCCAAAACTGTTTTAAAGGAACCGATTTAAGCTGGCACCGAACCCGAACCGAACCATGTATAAACAAATAACTTTTTTTTGTTTGGTACAGCAAAAATGATACAAATGGAAAAATCTGACCCTCTGTCAATCCAGTTACTGTTATCTGGCCGATTTCATTCTAATTCATCAAAGAAGTAGTATAGACACACGATTTGCATGTCTTACAAACTCTTAGGGTATTCACCAGTCCTCGTAAAATGGTAAATTGAAAAGGGTAAGCTAAAGTTTACGACACAACAACAAATACGTAAGAAAAAATAACACCCTTTTGATGCCCTGGGGAAGGTTTAAAAAAATCGGTCGTAAAAGTAAAAAGTGTAACGAGTTGAAGTGTTGTAAAATTATTCAAAGAATCAACAAAAAAACACTTGGTATCGAGCCATTTTGAGATTTTCATCTTAAAAATAAGCGGTCACAGCAAGCAAAAATCAAATTAAATGTCGGTTTCGCTGCATCAGTAACATTTTCCACAAAATATCTCCGAACTCGCTGTAACAAGACCTAGAAATAGTTTCAGTTGTCTTTATTGATGCATTTTCATCTGACGACCCCAAACAAAAAAGTGTCATTGCTACATATAACTCAAGTTCCATTTGGGGCCGAAATGCAGTCCAAACAAAGCATGGATCCTCACAGATCAAGTCGACAACCGAAGCTAACTGACTCTTAGTGACACAGAGCCTTTGGAGAAAGCGACCATCAATGAAAAATGGCAGCACATGGGTTCGTCAGCTGACTGACTTGGGTACACACAACTTAGTTCCTCGCCGAAGGCACGCAATTGCAATAAGATCCTCCAAAGGCTGGTCCATCACTTCATCGAATGCATAATTCATACCTAAAGATTTTGTATGTATTCACTAGCTGTCCCGGCGCGCGTTGCCTCGCCCCCTTTAGCATTTTACACACTAAACGAAAAAGTGAAGCTTACATTCCCTTTGCCATTAATCAAATCTTCCTAATAATCATAAGTCAATTTAAAATTTGAGAAATTTCGAGATTTTGTGGACCTTTCGATCTTCACCATCTATCTATTCACCCTTGATAATAATAATCTAAACCAGCGGTGGGCATGAAATTTATGTTTGGGAGCAGCCCAACAACAACAGCAGAAACGAAAGCGTAAGTAAAAGTCGTCTCTAACCGACTTCGATATACCCGTTACTCATGGAAACAAATGTTTAATAGCCTTCCTGTGTGCCTGAGGTGGTAAAAAAAGTATGGTCGAAAAGTATGCAACATTTTTTTAACTCGGCTATTTATCATCCGATCTTGATGCAATTTTCAGGTCTTATAGATGTTGCGAATATAAATCTAGTTTTAAATTTGAGATCGATATCTCAAATTGTGGGAGTTATTCAACATTTTTTATTGTGGGGGCGGGGGTGGGCGTGGCAAAAATTTGAAATAAATTTGATCTGCGTGCAGACAATAGGAGTCTACATTTCAAAATTGGTTGCTCTAGCTCTTCTAGTCCCTGAGATCTAGGTGTTCATACAGACAGACGGACGGACGGAAAGACGGACATGGCTATATCGACACGGCTGTTGATGCTGATCAAGAATATATATACTTTATATGATCGGAAATGATTCCTTCTGCCTGTTACATACATTTACACGACTTTAGTATACCCTTTTACTCTACGAGTAACGGTTATAAAAACAACCGTTATCTAAGTCTCGATCTCCCAAAATGCAGCTGTTGCGCCGTCTGTGTGAACGTCTTGTTGGCGCCGTTCTCCGATTCGCATTGACTTTGTTGTTGTTTACAATTTGAAGCGAGTTAATTGCGACGCAGTTTATTATGTGTCTGACTAATGAAAATTGCCGAAAATAGATCTCGGAGCAATAGGAGCAATGGGAGCAAGGGCTCGCCCACCACTGATCTAAACTCATACGAAATTTGAGTAATTTTCGATATTTTTTAGAACTCTCGATCTTTACCATCCATTTATTTACTCATTATAAAACAAGAAACAATGTCGGTCAAGCCCGACTATAAAATATCTGTAAATAATTTAGTTTACAAGGTATCTCTAGAAGGTATGAACGATCCATCTTCAAAACTGTAGGAGATATGACGTTTTTTCCGAATTGCGGGGGCGGGAGGGGGCGTGGCAAAAATTCAAAATAAACTTGATCTGTCTGCAAGTATAAGAAATATATGCCCCATACATGTCAAACCTCTATCTCTTACCATCTCTGAGATCTCTTCGTTCATACGGACGGACGGACAGACGGAGAGACAGACAGACGGACATGGCTATATCGAATCGGCTGTTGATGCTGATCAAGAATATATATACTTTATAGGGTCGGAAACGATTCCTTCTCCCTGTTACATACTTTTGCACAAACTTAATATACTCTATGTCCCTTCGGTACAAAGTATAATTAGGCGTTTTTTTAACCGTTTGATTTACACCTCCTACTTAACCGTCATTTTACCCGACTATTTACTCTTATGTTTACCCTTCTATTTACCCGTCTATTCATCCGTCTCAATGATAATCTAAACTCATCTATAAATTTTGCAATTTTCAAGATTTTTTTGACCGTTCGATGTTCGCCTTCTATTTTCTAAATTTCTTTCCATCTATTTGACCGTCTTTTTGACAATCTAAAATCATATATGAATTTTGGCAATTTCTCGATTTTTTCATCCGTCGACAATTGACAACTATTAAATCTTCATGATAATTAAAGCTTATTATAAAATTTTGCAAATATAGAGATTTCGTTTGACCGATTGGTCTAAGCGTCTTATTTACCGGCTGCTCAAACTTGAACATTATATTCAACTCGGCCCACACGTAGCGTAATTCTCATATTTAAATATTTAGCCTATGTCATAAACATGCCACCTTTTCTAATAGCATTAAATATTAATAATAATATTAATTAATGACAAGGATCAGCCCAGCCGAGACACCACTTGAACAGGTCATCCGGTGCGCACCTCTTAATATGCATCGTGTGAGGCAATATGTATTCCTTTCACGAACGCATTCTTATATTTACATACAAGTAGCTATCTTACAAATACTGCCTTAGATAAGAATAGAAATTAAGGGATGAGAAATTTTTGAAATAAAAGCAGGATCGCTCGACAAGAGCAAGTTAGTACAAATCAAAATCTACAACCGTGCTCATTGAATGTATAATTCTATACACCCGTCGACAATTGCCAATTAATAAATCTTGTTGAAAATCTAAACTAATTATAACATTTTGCAAATATTCGCGATTATTTTGGAACGATTTGCCTTTTCGAGTTTTTAATTGCTATTCGGGGCGGAAAGAAATCCAATATATCAAAGATCTGAAATATTCATCCAGCAGTTCTTGTGATATAAGTGGTGTAACATACACGACTTTGTTTTATATATACACAGAATAAAAAATCCGAGATATCAAAAATCCGAGATATCCGGGATAAAATCAATGTTCACTGATTCCCAAAATGGTTTCCAAGATATGGCGGAAAAACGAAAATGTTGAGTTTTTGGCACTCTAGGATGTGTGGAGGCCACAATAGGCATAAATATCTGGGTTTATGAGCTATTTTCGACAGAGCAAATATCAATGCATCTTTAAAAAATCAAAGGCGCTATGCAAGTACAGCAGAAAGTGTCTCTATTGGCCTCTAAAGTCAAACTACTCCCGATTTATGGCATTTTTTTCATAATAAATTATCCCGTTTAAACTAGCGGGGTTATTAGATAAATATTTTAACTATTTGAGCATATATCCAAATATATGATCTAATTATGTGATTTTTATGTCATTTATATCAGTTTATTTGGCAAAGTTACAGCCTGTTTAAGACTAAAATACATATTTCACTTTATGGGAGGAGAACTAGATTCCCTCTGAAAAAGGCTACTTGATTCAAGCCTAGTACTGAGGGCGTTCGAATGTTCCATCAACTGTCAAATCGCATATAAAAAAAATTGCTTAAGGAATTTTTCCTTGCCTCGTTCTGTAGTTTGGTACCCAGAAAGCCAAGCAATACACACAAGGAATTTTGAGAGTTGCCATATCGATTGCTTGTGTGGACTGTATCGAACAGCTGAGATTCCTTCAAGAGTTCGCTAACCAAATGGCTTTCCTACCTAATATGTCTAATATGTAACTAATAAGTCTTTTCGGTATGCCCCATTCAATTATTTAATAATGACAACACCCAGTTCGGATTTAAAGGACACCAGCCCAATGAGGAGAGCATGATTTCCGATGACATTTTAGAGTTTCACTCTACAAACTCTACATTACCGTCACATTCCTATGTAAGTTAAATATTTAGATATAAAGATATGCAGAGATATTGTCTAATCGTCTTTTACAGCAGGCAAAGTAGACCAAAAAGCGGAATGTGGAACAGCCCTTAGTATCCGATGAGTTGGGGAGAATGGAGTAGTCATTTTTTGAAAAAAAATAAAAGGAACAGGATTTAACCAGACCAATCTTCTCTAGCCAGTTGCCCTTTGACGTGGCCATCATGATGGAGGTGCAAATTACAATTTTTCTTTTTGACTCAGTAGAGGCTCACAAAGAAAAATAAACAACAAAATAATTAAAATAATTAATAATATAATATTATATAATATATTTATATGATAAGAATATTATAAACGAGAGCATAAGTTAAAGTCGGCTCTAACCGACTTCGATATACCCGTTACTCATGGAAACAAATGTTTAATAGCCTTCCTGTATGCCTGAGGTGTGTCAGCCGAAAAGTATGCAACATATTTTTAACTCGGCTATTTATCATCCGATCTTGATGAAAAGGGCTTATAGATTTTGCGAATATAAATGTACATTTTAAATTTGAGATCGATATCTCAAAAATTGTGGGAGATATTCAACATTTTTTATTGTGGGGGCGGGGGTGGGCGTGGCAAAAATTTGAAATAAACTTGATCTGCGTGCAGACAATAGGAGTCTACATTTCAAAATTGGTTGGTATCGATATAGCCATGTCCGTCTGTCCGTCTGTCCGTCCGTCCGTCTGTCTGTATGAACACCTAGATCTCAGAGACTAGAAGAGCTAGAGCAACCAATTTTGGAATGTAGACTCCTATTGTCTGCACGCAGATCAAGTTTATTTCAAATTTTTGCCACGCCCACCCACGCCTCCACAATAGAAAATGTTTAATAACTCCCACAATTTTTCGATCTCAAATTCAAAACGTAGATTTATATTCGCAACATCTATAAGCCCTCCAATTTTCATCAAGATCGGATAATAAATAGCCGAGATAAAAAAATGTTGCATACTTTTCGGCTGACCCACCTCAGGCATACCGGAAGGCTATTAAACATTTGTTTCCATGAGTAACGGGTATATCGAAGTCGGTTAGAGCCGACTTTAACTTACGCTCTCGTTTTAGCTCTATTCGGGTGACAGCAAAGTGCGTTTTCTTTTTTATTCATTATAATAGTGCAATTGCAACATCCACCATGTTGTGTATTGGGCTTCACTTAATTTAAAACTTTTAAGTAAGCTAAAGCACAAATTAGCTGGCCATTTTATTTATTTTCCGATTTTGTTATTTTTTATATCTGGTGGTTATCTGGTCACACTGCCTTTTACATTCCACCAAAGGAATATCTAGCTAATTTCTTGAAGGAAAATTCGAACATGCAAACATATAACAATTTGTACTGAATCAAGTAGCCTCTTTACAGTTCCCATACAGATTTAGAGTGACAATCTAGTGTTCCTCCCATAAATTTATATATGTATTTTCGGTTTAAACAGGCTATAGCTCTGTCAATCTAGCTGATATAAATGCAAAAATTCTCATAATTAGATTATTTGTTGGTCTATATTCCTAGGCTGTTCCAATAGAAAATCGATATCCACACTAGCTAAGAGGGGATGTTTTATTTTGAAAAAATTGCCATAAAACCATAATTGTCAGACTTTAGAGTCCAATTTAGACACTTTCTGATATACTTGTACAGCGCCTTTTTAGGGATGTATTGATATGTGCTCTGTCGTAAATAGCTCATAAACACAGATATTTATGGCAAGTGTGGCCCCCATAAGTCCTGGAGTGCCAAAAATTTAACAAATTCGTTTTTCCGCTATATCTTGGAAACAAGAGCTGATAGAACAAAACCCTTGATGTAGTTTTGTTCAGTGCAATGAATATTAACATAATCAGATCGAAATAGACCTGCACCAAAAACACTGTTGGGCTGTGTTATTCGTTCTACTATTTTCCTATTGTATTCCCCATATAAAATAAAAATTTAAAACAGTTCTGTTTAGATGGTGCATTTAAAAAAGTCACTTAAAAAATCACAAGAGTTTTTAAGCCAACCAAAATAGATTTTGTGGCACGAAAAATGTGGAATGCAGGTGGAGTTGGCTTGGGCGAAGTATCTGCGTCACCCCCGATAATGAAAATAAAGGCTAATCGATGTTTCAGAATATTTGTACTAATGAAGATATAAAAACTTTCACCAAAACTTAATCAGTTTTTTGCATCAAAGTTAAACAATTTGGGTACCCAAAACCTTCGGTTTGCGGTCATTGTCAACACAACTGGGGCTTACCCCAATTTGAAAGCTATTTGAAAACTGTTCAGCCTGACGACGGTCGTCCACATTGCTGATCCATTTCGTTTAATCACTGCGCTATTATTAATCATTCAATTGTAATCCCTTGGCAATTATGTTAATGCGCAGCACATTTTTAATTAACCGAACCACACTCCGACACACACACACACGCTGGCACTTTATGAAACCACACAGGCATACAATGTGACGGTTGATGTGTTAATGGCTTAAGGGGAGTACAGGAAAGAGGATATTTGGGTAGTGTAGGTGTTTCTGATTCATTTTGTGGCTTACTGAGAAATGCTTTTGGCTAGACAAACAAAAATAAATTCTAATTGATTTTTAATTAAACAAAAAATTGTCATTGATGAATGGAATTAAGCTTTTCTGGCTAATGAATGCTTATTTATGAACAAGGTGCCATAGCTCGAATTGAGTTACCATAATGCCATGATTATGTCGATTATGTGACAACCCAAAGCTCTATCCCATCACCATGACTTGCTTAAGCAAAATCACAATATTAAAGGCTTCCCATTTTGTTTTTTTTTTTGGTGATGTTGATGTCTACAGACTTTCCAAGCACTCTCCGTGTGAGTTGGGGTTAAAGCTTCTTAATATTCAAATGTCAGAATGTTAATTTTCTGGTATCTGCATGAACTTTTTAAGCGAATTTCATATAAAAGCAAAAACTTTTCACATAAACGTTACAGACGCTACACTGTCACCCACATTATGTCACAGATATTCGTAATTGCGGAAACATTATTGTCTCTGTGCCATGTCCCTCATTTATAACTGTAACTGAGAGTGAAAGTCATGCATGGCTCGTGTTCGCGTCCGAGAATAAATTCTCAAATGCAAATGAATTCCCTTGTCAAATTAATTCCATCTCCTGGCACCCGTTCCGCCATTGCCTCATATAATTATGCACTTTCACTCAGTCTGGCAACGTCATTAAATTTGTTTTTTGCATAATTAATTGTTATTTTATCAAGCAGATGTGAGTTGATGTGGTAAATGACACAAGGCCAAAGTTGGGACAATATTTCACAACTTGTTGGCTTAATTTGTGATAGCTGACGTTTTGGGTTGGCATTGGAGTTAACAATAGAGGGACAATGAGAGTAACTTGGTCGCCCTATCAAATACCAAACATACTTGAATGGGGCACTAATTGAGCATCTTTATAATTAATGGCTGTACACCCGGAAACGCCCGGGTCCATTGCATTGTGTGGGTATGTTTCTTATGAGAGCGTTTAAATTCAAGTTCAAACTTGCTGCAAATCGATATAAACACTCAAACTCCGTATTACCGGTCTGAAGGTTGGGTTTCAAGTTCAAAGTCCAAATTATTTCTGAGATATGGTATGGTATTAGTATTAAATATTTGCATATCATTGTTGCGAGCCACGAGAGACAAAATCGACCCTCATTTGGATATATATCTCATTTATGCTATATAAGGACTTAGCTCAAATTTGCTATCCAGGAGCATTTTCATCCATTTAAGATGGTGAGATTCTATCAGGGCTTAATCCCGAAACGAATTTCGGTTCCGGTTCCGGTTCCGGTATGTACCGAAATGAATGTTTCGGTTAATGGTTCTATTTCGGTTTTCAATTAATTTCGGTTTCGATACGGTACCCGGAATTTTATTTCGGTATACCGGAACGTACCGGTATAAGTACTACCTTTTTTTAATATTGGAAAAATTAAATTCTGAGATAAATCTAAATCATTTTATTCCGGCTTTAAAACGACTCAAAATTCAACATAAAGTGAATGGTTTCACATTGAAGTAAAATTATAGCATATTTAGTATTTTTTTACGTAGTTAACATGTAAGAACGTATAATTTCATTATATACTCATATATATTACTAGTTTTCGAATTTAACTTCGAACTATATAGCATTCTTGTAATTGCATTCAATGTGGTTGAGTCCATGCAACTTCATAGCGGATTCATTATAAATTTTACACCAGAGAAAAGGTTCCACGTTAACCTGCGTAGGTGGAACAGAAAGCAGGACTTTTGAAATCCCATACAATTCTGGGAACTTTGTGGAGGATTCTGACCACCATTTAAGAATGTTTTCTTGGTTTCGAACACGTTTAAGTGCGAGAAAAGTCTTAATGGAATCCAGTCGCTTATTTGTTGGCACAATTGATGTGTTTTTATCACCATGTTTAATTTCCTGCAATATCATCTGCGCTCTGCAAAGGTAAAAAAAACCGAAACTGTACCGGTACCAACGATTCGGTTTTGTTCCGGTGCTATCGGTTCCAATAATAACGTTAAGCGGTATTCGGTTCTCAGAAAAAAATTTGTATCAGTTCCGGTTTCGGTACTTGATTTGAAACGGTTTATTTCGGTTAACGGTTCCGGTTCCGGTATTAAGCCCTGGATTCTATAAAATAACTCATTTTACAAATTAAAGCACGAAGAAACTATTCAGATACTTAAATTATTTACTTTAATGCCAATATGGCTGAAATGACACTTTCAATTTTTAGGGACAATTTTAGCCATGTTTTTGAAGAGGCTGAGATAATCTACAACAGCAATACAATAAATTGCGACAATAATTGTCTCTAAAAATTGAAAGTGTCGTTCCAGCCTAGCTTCTATATTGTTCAATAGATTTAAGTAAAATATGGCACATTATATTTCTAATAGATGTGCCTTTAATGACCATTAAAAAAATAAATATACAATTTTATTCTTGGTGAAAATTGCCCTTAAAATGTTGCCATTTTCCAAAAACTGAACATTTTGATACTAAGTTGCAGATATAACCATTATAAGGCGTGATCGCCGGGATCGAAAATGCTGTAAACTTATAGAGTGGCACTTTTAAAACTAAGACGAACGCAAAAGTCCATACTCAAACTAAATTTTTTTTATCTTGCTAATCAAAATGGTTAACAGTTAAGTAATAACTGAAATTGACCCATTCATTTGCTTCTCTTTTTTAACTGTTAACCGGATAAGGGCATTTACACAGCTACGAACGTGACAATCGTACGAATTTCTTAGCCTTTACTATGAAGAAAAACAAAGAAAAATTTTACAATTAATTTCCGCATATTGGTTTTTGGATAGCACTTTAGTAGCACTTTATTTAATAGAAAAGCTGAGAGTTGTAGACAGTAAGGTCCCAACATACAGGCAAACAAAAAGGCATACGCAACGTGACAGAGTACGGAAGTACTGTTTGTCTGCTTTCACAAAAAAGCAAAACTCTGTGGAATGCGTTCCAGTTTTTTAATGCAACTAACTTTAATATGATATGCAATGATGTAACTATATATTTATAAATGATTCGCTCAAAAATAAAAGTTGCTTTTTTTTATAGTTCATTCATTATGATACGCAACGTGACATACGTTACGTGAGAAGCCTTTCTCTAACGCCGTACTTATGATGCTTTTCATAAATTTGCTCATGTACCCTTTTGCGTAATCATAAGAAACATTAAAATTGTTATATAGGAACTTATATTGATATATGTATTTTAGATAAGTTAGCTGCATTAAATGAATATATGTTTTCGGTTTTTGGTTGACCTTTCTGTGGAAATGCCCATATGATAATAAAGGTAACGGGCTTAAGTATATTGAAAAAGAAATCTTTTCGGTTACGGTTTCGGTTAAAACTTTTGACTGTTAATAACAGTAAACAGTAAACTGTTCTAAACCACTTTTGAACCGCTTCGAAACCGGTCCTAAGCCGAAATACGAAATTTCCAGATCATATCCTAAATAAAATCTAACATATGACTCTGAACTTGAACCGCTTCGAAACTGGTCCTGAAGTATCTTACTCCATATTAACAACCTAAAGACCGAATTTAAAGATCATAGCCCATAAAATATTTGACATATGGCTCTGAGCCACTTTTGAACCAGCTCGAAAATATGTAAATCTTTATTACCAACCTACAGACCAAATTACGAGCTCATAACTCAAATGACTTCTGAGATATGGCTCTGAACCATCTTTGAACCAATTCACAGACTTGTGACAAAGGTTATGACTCCTTCCTGATTGACATGAACATACTGTGTTAATTTCGTGAAGATTGGTTCAGCGGTTTACACGACTATAATGAAAAAACATACAAACATACATACGTTCACTTTTATAAATGGATTATATTAGGCTCCCAATTTTTTGTTTTTTGTTTTTTTGTAATTTTAAAAAAAACTTATTAATTTATCACCCTTTACATGCTGATCGTTCTGCTAACGTAGCGGCGTTATCGCCGATTCATTTCCGTCTATACCCATATGTGGTCGATGTGGTCGGGTGTGGCTCAGCAGTTAGTGTGTCAGCCTGCTATGCGGGATGCGTGGATTCAATCCCGCCTCGGGCCATCTAATAAAAAGTTTTTTTATTTCTTTAGAAAATAGCTTTTACACATCCGGTCACCTTCACCAGCTACTGGTGCCAGCTGTGAAGTAACTAGCTCATGGCTTACTAAAAGCCAAATTCTCCAACTTTGTACAAATACCCACATGTTCTGGGACTCAGGACAACTTTATTATGCGTCAGATTTGGATGCTGTAGTGTCGAATTCCACATAGCAGGTGGTTGTTCTTATAGAAGTTTTCTTTGCGTTGTATGGTAGATGGGCGGGCTGTCGCCACATATGATATGTTTTAACGGGACAGTAAAATGAAGCAATCAATTTTTTAAAGACTTTTGAAGAAAACTTTTCCCAGAATCGGAAAGTTTACAAATAGGTAAAAGTTTCACTTTTCGACATAAATAAAAATGGGGATTTGAACCACTGTGTGACGCACCGTACTTATCTTATCTTCTTTAAGAAACGCTATCTTATCCCTTCAGATGAAACGCTTTTCTTACACAACAAAAGTGGAGTTGAGTGGGCACACTGCTTCCCGAAGGAAGCTGAAATTGCAATAGAAATACGATATCAGTGTAGTAATGAGATACATTCAGGAAGAATTGCAGCCTTTTCCACCGCGATAGAAAATGTTTATTGGTTACGTCAAAACAAATGCTGCGACATGTACTTTCTTGTGAGAGTGATACTAAATTTGTCCACAAGGAAATTATATTTCTCTTCAAATCTATCAAATAAGTTCGCCTTAAATTTGATTTTACAGATGATTTTACTCAGTTTTTTCCTACATCCTTCTATCCATTCTACTCCACCCTTCCCTTCTAACTTTCCTCTTTTCGTTTGCTTTCAGCATACTGTATTTATGCAAATGCGAGTTAAATCGAACAGTTAAGCAGACCCAAATCGACTAAACTACTAAAGACGCTTTGTCGTTCTTTCATTTTTAGCTGGTAAAGAAACATTTATCAAACAGAAATGATTCACTTATTGCTTTGAGTGTGTAGATGCACAAATTTCCAATTCTCTAAAGTGAATAAACAATCTACTTCTGACAGTATTTTGAGGCGCCTTTATCTGCCTGCCCAGGGCCATACATTGGTTTGTTTCAAATGCACTCATAAACCAATTGCAATAAATTTCAGTGCTCGTATTTGACAAACATAAAAACTTTATCGGATGCTGGTAGAAACAGGGCCAAATGCAGGGCCAAGTTATAGCCAAGTTAATACAGAAATGCAAATCAAAGTGTGCTAGTTGGAAAAAGCGTCGCCAAAGTGCAGAAACTTGCACCGGGTGCAACGAACATTCCATAAATACATTTTTGTATGTAAGTATGCAAAATATGCAGATATCTAAATTGCATAGGTAGGAGGTGGGTGGGTGCAGGTGGTAAGGAGCACCGGTTATTCAACCTTTAAGGACAATCGATTTTCGATTACCACTAACCGGAAAGTCAGGCACAGCGGTCGACCTACATGAGCAGAAGCTGCAATTGAAATTTGTATGTGAGTAGGGAGACGTTCCCTGAGTCGACCGATACAAGCGAGTATTCTTTGCATGTTGTGCCGAGATAAACGTGGTAAATGCAACACCAGCAACACGCACAAAACTGCAGTTACAGTTGCAGTTGCATTGATACCTTAGGAGGAGGGCTGCCACAGTGGGTGGGCTGTCACTTTATTGCTATAAGTTCCAAGTGCATTTGCAAAATGCTCATGGCTGGCTCAAAAGTACGGGGACTGAGCACACACATCCGAATACGTATTCGGTGTTTATGGGCCAGGTCGACAATACGTTAAAGTTCACCTTTGGTGGCTTTTGGTTGAGGATTATTGAAAAATAGAAACAAGCTAAATTAAATTTCAGCTCCCACAGGTACGTGATGACAATGCCAAATGGTCGATATCAGCCACAACAAACAGAAGCAGCCAGGGGACTAAGATAAGGGAAGGGGAAGCGGGGGCCAAGCTCACGTGACAATGTGCGGAAATGTTCTTAAAGCGAGATACAATAGGTGTATAAGTGATATTTATAATCACGATGCACGTTTTAAATAGTCATGCAAATTTAATAGCAAAATCAAAGTCAAGGGAACAGAAATCTAGACAAAGACTAGGGTTGGCCTGAAGGTCTCCGACACTGCAAAAAAAAAAACGTAAATATTAGTTAGCTTTTTTGTGGTTTAAAATTTAATATGCAGTTGCCATAATTAATATTTAAAAAACAAAGTTAAACAGAAATTTAAAGTAACACACTATTAATCGTATGCTGATTACTATTTTCTTGTAATACAGGCAAACTTAAAAAATGCTAGCACTCACAGAAAAAAAACAACTTAACACTTAGATTTAAATATGTTTGCCAATAAAACTGCACCACAATGTGTTTTATTAAGTCTGTGGCAATAAAGAAAAACAGCACAAGTGTGTTTTTCCTACTTTTCAGGAGAGCAATTATTAACTTTAAATGGTTATGTGAAAAAAGTGTTTGGTCGGAAATTGAAGCGCTATTGCTTTAAGTATATAAATATTTTTGAAAAATCAAGTTTTTATTTTTATATTTGTACTTACAGACCAAAACAGCTTTAGTGCTCTTTTTCCATATTTTATTTTATGGTACAGACGAGCACATCAAAAGTTGTGTTGTTTTTCCATGTCAGTGTACTCAAAAATGTGCAACACATCTCAACTTGTGCTGTTTTCTTATGTCCGTATCAGAAGAATTTTGTGAGGTTATTTGAGCTGTGAGGATTTTCTACAATATCTAAGCTTTTACTTAATTTATAACCGAAACATTTTGTTAATATGCAGTATGCAGCTATCTAGAAACGTAAGAACAAAATTAATTTTTTTAATGTATATTAAAGCAGCAAGTAATCCACGTCGCTTTGCCAATGCTACAGTCATCTTGCTAATATTTAAACGATTTTATAAAAAGTAGAGAATGTATTTTTTATTTACAAATGGCATTTTTGTCTGTCTTTATTACAGATATTTTCAAAAATTCTAAAAATCAAGACCACTGCTTGCCAACAACAAATCTGTATCGACGTTGGGAATTTCACCGTTGTTGTTGTTTTTTGTAGAAATCATGAAAACATGGGTTAATGAGGTGTAGAATGCTTAGGAGATCGCGTTGTTTTCCTTGGAAATGAGTGACTCCGTAGTCACTATTTTGAAGTCACTTGGGGTAAGTGAACTCAGTCAATTCTTCACGACGTTTAAGACTTCGAAAGGTTCCGTTTCGCGCAAAGAGGTTTTGTACATAATTTTCCCAAATTCACGCAGCCATTTGACATCCCTCCAAGCGAACTGCTGCCTGTCAGCATTTACCTTTCGAAAAAGTAGCTGCGTTTTCGCCAAGGATCCAAAATCGAAAAAATCAGCATTTTGCATTTCTGTAACAAGAAACAGCTTTTCTGTACCAACGGTTTGAACGAATTGGAACCAGTCACGTGGATGGTGGATTTCAACGCACGACTTCTTTGTCTTCCTCTCTATTTCCGCATGGTCTACGTCGCATTCCATATGGGTATGCCCGGGCACCAAAAATTTGTGGTCGATGGTCTTTATTTGCGGATGACTTTGCAGGTAATATATAAACATGGAGCTAACATTGGAGTTTTTATTTTGTCCCATGCTATGGCAAGTCCACAGTTACCTTCTGAGGCGGAACGATTACAGAAGGGCAACACTACAATACAGCCGGCATTACCCCCTGGCTACAATCTGTTGCATATATAATGAAACACCCTGGATTAGCGGAACTAGAGAACCGCTTATCATAGTTACCAAAATAGTAGATACATTTTAGTTCAACAAATACGTCCTTTCATTTCATTGCAGACTCTGTTCTATGTCGAGTTATGTATTAAACTTTCAGCGAATTACTTTTGGAACAAAGGCATAATTGAAGATGTATACCTGAAAATTAAAAAACTATTTTGGAAAAAAGACATATCTAGAGTTATGATCTTTGAAATACAAAAATGTAATATGGAATAAAAGATTAAGTCCAGATATGTCATCAATTATACAAAAATAAAATTGTAAGTCACAGTGTGTAGTTTGGAATAATAGCACATCTCAGATGTGTCATTTTTATACCCTTGTAGAGGGTATATTAAAATTGTCCAGATGTTTGTAACGCATAGAAGAAAGCATCTCCGATCAGCATGACGAGCTGAGTTGATATAGCCATGTCCGTCTGTCCGTCCGTCTGAACTTAGAAAAACTTTTTTGTCTTCAACACAAACATGCCGAAGCCTCGTATTTTAAGTTTTCCGTACTTTCACATAATTCTACTAAGTTTTATGAAAATCGGCCAACTATACAGTATAGCTGCCATACAAAAGATATGTCTGAAAAAAAGTTTAGTAGGAAAAACTATTTTGTTTTCAATTCTATCGCACAATTCTACCAAGTTTGATCCAAATCGGATGACAATAGCATATAGCTGCCATAGGAAGTATCGATCGAAAAAGAAGATCTAGTGAGAAAAACTTTTTTGTTTTCAATGGTTGCGTCTTTATACCTTCCAGTTGTGAATATAATCAGTTTCCACACAACTTTGGGGGAAGTTTGGTCAAAATCGGATGAATAAATCGTATAGCTGCCATATATCAAACTGGCAAGCAAATGCTCAAAGCAATGGCGCCATCAAGCTGCAAGGATATATAAACTTCGGTCAAGCCGAAGTCAGCTTTTCTCTATTTTTTTTAATAAAAATAAAAAAGCAATTCTATCAAAAGATGCCGAATAAGGAAGAATAACACAACTGAGATAAGCTGTTTTTCTTTTCGTTAACTTAAGCAATCAAGACTTATGTTGTTTTGTTTTACCGTTATATCTTTGTAGCCACTCACTAGATTGAAGTGACATTTTGACACAATATGGAATAGAAACCGAGGAAGCCATTGGTATTAATATCTCAATTGACATAACTCGAGTTAAGCTGTTATTCCTTATTGCCACAGAAATATAAAGTGTGCCAGCTTTAAAGCTATCTTAACCAAACTTTGCACGAAGTGTTTTGGTACAAATACGCTGCACATATACCGGAACCGGCCGGATCGGATGACTATAGCATCATATTTATAAATTTTCTATACTTTCACATAATTCCACCAAGTTTGTTGAAAATCGGACAACTATATAGTATAGCTGCCATAGAAAAGCTACTTCTGAAAAAAGTCTTACTAGGAAAAACTGCAATTGCTCCCAAACTCGTTACTGATCAAAATTATATGCAATCAAACAAATCTGCCAATTTTGATCCAAATCGGATGAATATTAAATATAGAGCTGCCACAGGAACGTTCGGTCGAAAAAGTAGTTCTAGTGAAAAAAACCTTTTTTGTTTTCAAAAAAAGCGCCTTTATACTTTCAACTTATGAATATTATCAGTTTCCACACAATTTTAGAGAGTTTGGTCAAAATCTGATGAATATCGTATAGCTGCCATATAACAAACAGGGGCTCCAACTATTGCTGAGGTTGGGAAATAACTTAGCTAAGAATGCTCGACGAAAATCATTTAAAACCTTAATTTATATAAATTAAACAAGCTGCAAGGGTATAGAAGCTTCGGTCGAGCCGAAGTTAGCTTTCCTCTATTTTTATTATTAAATTTAGAATTCTTAGAAATTTACTTAATTATCAGCAAAAAACTGGATCAAATGGTGAATTACCTTCAACTTCTGCGTTACTCAAGTATGTATGCAAGTTTTCTTAGGTAATTTCGTACTGTCGTCGGAATAACGGCAGTTTTCATTAATCATTGCCTAGAATTGATTCGACGCAGCATCCAATGATTGGGCAGTGGAGCAGTTGATGATACTTTTTATAGATATTAGCTTAGACGAAAAGCTTTTAAACGATACCTAAATATTCGGTCCTTAGGCACCACCACCCGGCTAAAATGGAAACTAACGCAACGGAAACTTGGGGGCAGAATTCAAATCCTCCTGATCCTCATGAGATATTTGGAGGTAAAATACAAACATATTCGCATATGTTTTGTGCTCTATTTTGTGTAAAATTTTCATATTGATATCTTTTATACTCTTCGTGTGAGATGATAATGTGCCGTTATTTCTTTTTACATGTCTATTTTCATGTTCCAGTAAGAGCTTCATATCTCAATTGTCCTGCAGTCGATTACTAGTCGATACTAGATTAGCTCAAAACTAAAAGAACTATTTTCTCTGTGTTAAATCGAGAACTTTGAAAGTATTTTTCACAAAACGGATTATATTAAGTTATTGTATGTCTTGAAGTAAGTGAACGATATGTACTTTTTTTGGTCGGAAATGTTTCCTTTTGCCTAATAAATACATTTGCATGACTTTAGTATACCCTTTCTACTATACGAGTAACGGATAAAAAAATACATGAGGAGAGCTTCAAAGTTTCTGGTACAATACTTTGCTACACAGTCGAACTTCTCTATTATGAACTGTAGCACAATGTAATGTCCAGCATTACTCCAAGTTATTTAATGGCTCTTTTGGATTTGATTGCTGTGCCATTAATTCTGATCCAAGCTGATTCCACCTTCTTACGGCTGCTTATTAGCACCGCCTCTGTCTTTTGCGTTGCTAGCTCGTGACCCGCCACGCTAAGCCATTGGTGGGATACGCTCAATGCCAGCATTGCGCGCCTCTTCGGTCCGTCGAAGCACTTTGCCTACAGCAACAAGTGCCACATCGTCCGCCAAGCCCACTCCTGGGGGAAGAGAAAGGCGTAGGACCCCGTCGTACATGGATCGGTAAAACCGTACGCATTAAATCTACTTGGCCATGAGCAGTCGGTTTCAAATCGCTCAACTTTTGTCATCTAGTCTAGTAGCCGAGCATATTTGTGGCACATCACATATAAAGGCAATCAGTTTTAATTCGAAATGCAAGCGTTTATACCAAAATCTCTAGAGGTTTCTGGAACACATCTGTATATAACGAATTAATTTTTAGAATAGCGAATATTTTTTTACACTCGAATGAAATTTTCCTCTATCCGGACTGCTTATGAGACAGAAGGCCGAAAAAATCTCCTAACCATTTGGACACTTAGGGCCGATTTCTCATCTTCTACATAGAGCTATATGTCACATAAACTTACAAATAGCAGAGTAAATTGTGAGCTTATCTGACACATAGCAGCTATCTGAAAGAAGAGAAATCGGCCCTTAGAGTGTAAACACTATAGGTTCCAATTATCCGTGGTACAACAATCTGGGCAATTAACCAAACGCTGCGACTTTGAACCAAATCAAGTATACGCACTGAGGTACCTAGCCCTTCACTCACCACCTTTGTGAACAGTTTTGGTCAAATGCAAATCGACTTCAAGTTGCTGCCCAGTAATTGGTATGCAAATGTGGCAAGGGGCATTGAAAACGTGGCCTGAAACTACGCATTTTTGACGTGCATTCGATATAAGCGCCGACAATGAAGAGATCGAAAGAGTCCTGTAAAACGTTATCGGAAAGTGGCACTGATTGGCACAATTGTGCAGGAAGCAAATGTTAATTGACTGCGGACTGTTTGCCTTGCAGGATGTTTGAACTGCAGTCATTTTGTTTGTTGGGCAAATATTTGACGTGTCCACCCTACTTAGAAAGCAAATGAATGGAAATCTACATATTTCGTTAAGGCCGAATTGAAGAAACTTGGACTGAGCGAGAACTCTTTAGTTTCTGGCTTAAATTGCTAGTTGTTATGAAACGGTTTCACATTTAAGCAACAAGTTACAGCGGTTAAAAATTAACCGAAAATCTGTCCTTCAGTTCTATTTAACCGGTAAGAACTGTTTAAAAATAATTCATATGTAGAACTTAAAAACCTTCTCCCCTATCAAAAAAACTTTGCAAACGACAAATTTCCCCCAGCTCCATTTAAAATCCACTCTTTTAGTATGCAATCAGCTTATGTTTGTAACTTTTTCCTGCTGTTAATTACTTAAGTAAGCATCATCCAAAGTTGCCGCCGTATGAAGAAAATTTTAACGAACTTTCTATAAACGAGTTCTGCTGACGAGCTGTTTACAGCACTGCGACGTTTGAGGACTCAGGAAAACGAAGATGCTGAATACTTTGATGGGGACAAAGCTCCAGTCTGGCGCTCCGGTGTGTGCCAATTAATCACCCTTAATGGTATAATTTACATATTGCACACAAAAGGCGTCCGGGCTGCAACTGTGCATTCAGATGCTGACAGTATAATGACTCAAAAAGGACAATATGCGCAGAAGTCAGGACGCGTCATGTGCATGTGACTGTGACATGACATGAGACGGTAGCCACTGAGACGTGAGAATGTTTGGCGCCAATTCGAAATTAATAGACAGCATTAACCCCGGCCTCCGCGGCTGAAGTCCAAGTCATTGCTGAGCGGACACAATTTGCGGGGAATGGGAAATCGGACGTTTGCCGCATAAATTTATAAGATGAAACTCGCAAATAATGTTGCATCAGGAGCAATAACGAAATAAACTAATTTGTTATGGCAATGAAGTTGCCATTTGCCTTGGCCATTTCGTAGCCATATCCAATATTAAATCAGATATGTATATATATGGATGGGCAATAATAGCTGGTTCATGGATGGAGGAGCTCCCACACACACGCACACCCCCACACACACACACACAAAGACAATACAATAATTGGCAAGGCAACAAAATGCCTTTGTGATGCCCCATAAAAATGAAGAAGAATGTGATGAACGCATTGGGACACGGAGTAGAAAACCAAAAGAAGCGAAAAGGAAGCGACGGGCCTCATCATTATAGGAGAAAATTGTTTTTGAAAAAGTAAATCGAAGACAAAATGACCAACAGCCGCCGGCAGGACAGCGCCTAAATGAGACAGACAAACAGTTCCGAACCAGGAACTGGAGTAGGGGAACGTAGTTCCCGACTCAAAGCTGGGTGGTGGCATGTTTGTGATTGTTGTATGTACACAAGTATTGTAAATATATAAAGATGCGATGGGTAAGCGCATTTATTTTTGGTCTTTGGGGGTAAAAATTTATTCAGCTGTAAAAAAATGCCTTTAAATTGTTTGTTGTCGCTTGAATGGCCTGGTCGAAAAATAAAAGCAGTTAACTTTGAATTCCAGTCAAGTATAAATTGTGTAAAAAATTAAGATTAATTTTCCGACATAATGCAAATTGAGCATACCCAAACACAGTAGCCATACCATTTTTGTTCCAAATTGAACAAATTGATGATTATAAATATTATAAAACAGCTGGACAGTTTCACCAACTGGTGTTTTGCATTTGAATCATGTACAAATTGTGTCAAGCTATTTGTTCTTAAGATCTTTTCGAATTTACTTTTAAGTCGACAACCCCGAAAAATCCGATTTCTCATCCGATTTCCAATCCGAGGTCTCACCTCTGTTTTCGAAAAATTCCTGAATAACAAAAAAATCATTGCAAATCTGTTTAAAAGCGCATAATACTAAAAGCTTCCGATTCTAGAAATGCTAATATAGAAATCAAAAAAAGATTTCCGTGGCTGCTATGATATATTGTCATCCTATCCAGGAGGTTCCAACATATAAGCAGCGGGCAGTGAAAAGAAGACTATATGCAAAGTTTAAGCTTGATAACTTTAAAACAGTTCAAATTGTTGTAGAAACAGGCAGACGGACGGACAAAGCTGATTCACTCAGCTTGTCGCCCTGATCAAGACATATGTATATATACATAAATAGATTATGGGGTCAGAAATGAATATTTCTATGCATTTCTAACTGCTGGATTTAATAAAATGTATAGAGCAGCTAGTTAATTTTCTTGGTTCTAGACCACTAAATTCCTTATAAATTGGGACTATTTTCTCATAAAAAGACCAATGCATAGCAAAGTCTCGAATCGAATAATGCTGAGTTTACATTGAGGTACAGTGCGGCACATTTCAGGGTCAATGCCTTGTCACAGAAATCGTGTGTCACAGGAACGAGTACTTTTCGATGTGAACACAAGTACTCTTTTGGCGTCACAGTGGTTCTGTGACCGAGGCGGGCACGTTTGCGACCACAATTAATTGAACAGCTGATCCAATGATTAGCTCATTTGAACTATTTTGACTGTGCCAAGCAAATCGGCCATGCTCGATTTCCTGTCACATTGCGATAACTTTGTTTTGTTATTTTCGACTTAAAAATTTTGATAAAGGTAAATTTGCGTCATTTGTAGTGCTTTAGTGAATTTTTTTAATTGTAATTAAATTAAATTTTTTAGCTGCAAGAAATGAATGCGCGAAAGGCAACAGAGCTAGTGGCGTGTGCTGCTATTGCGATGTAGGTGCTGGACGAAGATGAAGATGATGATGAACCCAAGGCAAATCGCTCATGATGGATCGACAAAATTAATTTGACTCGAGGGAAAGAAGGAATATTTGCCAAGTTGAATGCAGAGTTGCGAAGTATTCCGCACAAATTTATAAATTATGTGCGCTTGAATGCAGCGAATTTCGATCAGCTCTTTTGTTGGGAAAAAGTAGACGGCGACTTTTCGTGAGCCAATTTCACCTGGCGATAGACTAGCAGTGACACTGCGCTATTGGGGATCAGGATCCAGCATTACATCCCTCTCATACAAGTTTAGAATGTCAAAGGCAACAATATATGGAATAATTCCGGAAACAGCATCGCATGCTTTTAAAAAGTATTGGAGACGAGTAATTAAATATGTTTATTTATTTGATATGTGTATATTGAAGTAGGAGTGGTAGCACTTAATGCCACAGTAGGTATCTTTAAGAGAGAGAGAGACTCTTGTATGTGATTGACGTGTTTTTTGTGCTCCGCAGTTTGAAAATTATTTGTGTCGCTATTAGTGCCTATAATTGTCCAAATTGGATTTAAATCTCAGTGATAATTTAACCCATTGTCGGTTTGTGCTTTGCATTCTGTGTTGTGCATCTAATCATTATTAAATTAGCAAATTTTAATAACTCGGCGTCTGCCCTGTGTATTTGTTTTTGTTTTGGTCTTGATTATTTGATTTTTGGCGGTTCCCCCCCCTCCCCCTCACCACTGGTTTGAGTGTGTGTTTGTTTGTGCATACTCTCTTAGTGCGTCGTGCCCACTCTGCTTTGAGTCTCGCTTTCAACATTGTTGTTGGTTCTCTGCTTACAAAGCTTAGAACTTTTGCTGTATTACACCGCTCTGAGAGTGAGCTTTTGATTCGCGCTTAGAATTCCTATTCTCTCTAGTGTTGAGCCCCTGTGGTAAATTTAGCATAATGTCGTGCTGCAAAAAATCTTGCACAAACAAAGATGCATGTGATTCGGAACAACTTAGGTTTGTTAACTGTTGGTTGTGCGCAAATATCATGCATATTAAATGTGCTGCACTAAGTGGACGCGACCTGGACAAAATTTACTCACCTAAAAAAGGTTGTGGTACTTTGAAATGGTCGTGCCCTGTATGCACTGATAAGCAATTCAATTTCTCACGTATGAGCAACAACATGAGAAACAAATTTAATACTCTTCACAAATTGAACAAGCAACTCACTAGCGAATTTACTTCCAGTGCTGAGATGCTTAGTCAATTTAAGTTTGAGTCCCCGCCCTCGCGTCAGCTGGAGCGTCAGTTTTTAGAACTGCCACCTCCCGTTGACGGCAAGTCGTCCGAACCTACTTCTTCTTTGCTAGTCTCACCTCAATGTTTTGACTTGTCACCAACCATATCTCTTTCCGCATCACCAGGAACTATGCTTGATTTGTCTCCTTTACCTCCCTCCCTGAATCAAGATACTGGTGGTACTTTAAATAAACCACCGTCACATAGGTTAGCTCGTTCCCCAATTGCTCCGCCTGAACCTGTTGCCAGTGTTTCGATTCCTTCTCAGCCTCCACTTCTAACTGTGATTGCACCACGCAAGCAAGTTTTTGTGTCTAGGTTGTCCCCTGAAACTACTTGCGAGAAAATTGCCGCGTATATTGCGAGCAAATCCTCAGCAAGTGTTTCGATTAAAAAGTTTAATTTTGCCCAACCTCGTGATGTAGCTTCCTTCAACATAAGTGTTCCAGCTGAAGCATTTCCCATCATATGCAACCCGGAATTTTGGCTGCCAGATATGATTGTCCATGAGTTTAAGCAAAAAAATCGAGTAAGACCAACGCCCGTCAGCTTGCCCTCTTTTAGTATATCCTCAAATGTAGGGTCTAGTTCAAAAAACTAGTTCTGTCCCTCAGTCCGCATATAGCCTATCAGAATGTTAGGGGTCTGTTATCCAAACTTTCTACCTTGTTCTTGAATAGTGCTTCATTTGAGTTTGACATTATTGCATTCTCAGAGACTTGGTTGAACCCATCAATCTCTGATTGTGAAATTTTATCAAATGACTTTTTTATTTATCGACATGATCGACCTACTCGCAGAGGAGGAGGTGTACTGATCGCAGTCAAAACTAACCACCATTCTGAATTAATTCCATTAAATCTGCCTGATGGTGTTGAATTTGTTGCCGTAAAGGTATCTTTTCCTTCCTCTTCTTTATATATCACTTGTTCTTATATCCCTCCTTCTTCCGATATTCAAGTTTATATGCATCATATAGCTTGTATAAAAGATGTTTGTGCCCAATTACGAGACATTGACTCAATGGTTGTTGTAGGCGATTTCAACTTGCCAAACATCGCCTGGTCATTTCTTAATGGGTCAAGTTATCTTGTTCCTTCAACACAGCATGACTTCTTAGATCATCTGTTTGATATGTCCTTGTTTCAAATTAATACAATTCCAAACGATTTAAATAAATTGCTGGATCTAGTCTTTGTCGCTGACAGTGCTAATGCCGTAGTCTCTAGGTCTGCCCCCCTATCACTTCCTGAAGATTCTTACCATCCTACAATTGAAATCTCCCTTTCAGTTATTGGACCTACCTCTTCAACATCTATAGCTTCAAACAAACCTCGTCGTTGCTTTCGTAAAGGAAACTTTACTTTATTAAATCAACTTATTTGTGCAACAGACTGGACTCCTTTGTACAATGCGGTTGATTTAAACTTTGCTTTCACCTTTTTCTATGATTCCATTAATTCTCTCTTAGATATTTGTATTCCTAATAGCGCTCCCTCTCCAGCGTCCATTAATCCTCTTTGGTACTGTCCTAGGCTTTCTAATTTGAAAAATATTAAGTCTAGATGCTTCAAAAAGTATAAACGTACTGGTTCTGTTGTTGACTTTTCTCAATACTCAATAGCAAAATCGAACTTTACACTTTTTAATTCTGAGTGCTATAAGAAATATCTTGCCCGATGCAAAATTCAATTTGCAGAGGACCCAAAACAATTCTATAGCTTTGTCAACTCTAAACGTAGATCCTCTTCTTTACCTTCTTCTTTTTTTCTTGGTGACCAAAAGGCTAACGACGACTCCACTGCCGTTGACCTATTCGCGGACTTCTTCCAATCAACTTATTCCTCTGCCCGTTTTACCAATACTTCTTATCCTTATAACATTCCTTCTTCCAACTCGATATGTGCTCCCTCAATTTCAGAAAGCTCCTTGCTTTCATATTTGAAATCACTTAAATCCTCATACTCCCCTGGGCCTGACAACATTCCCAGTTGCGTGCTTAAAGAGTGTTGTTTTTCCTTATGCAGTCCTTTGCTTAAGCTTTTTAATCTATCTCTAGAATCTACTGTGTTTCCGAATCTTTGGAAAGAATCTTATATCATTCCTCTTCACAAAAAGGGAGGAAAATCTGATATATCCAATTATAGGGGTATAGCCAAGCTTTCCGCTATTCCAAAATTATTTGAACAGATTCTAACCTCATCCTTACAGCACTATTGTAAATCGATTTTATCACCTTTCCAGCATGGATTTACAAAGCGTCGGTCGACTACGACCAATTTGCTTGAATTTACCTCAATGGTTAACGATGGATTCCTTTTAAAAAATCAAACTGATGTCATCTACACCGACTTCAGTAAAGCATTTGATTCTGTGAACCACGATATTCTCCTCTTTAAGCTTGATCGTTTAGGATTTCCTTCCTCTTTTCTGCTTTGGATTTCGTCCTATTTAAAAGATAGAACTCAAATAGTTCTGCTTCGCTCTAATACTTCAAAGCCTGTCTTTGTCACTTCTGGTGTGCCACAAGGCAGCCACCTCGGCCCTTTGTTTTTTACTCTTTTTATTAATGATCTCCCCACAATATTGTCTTACTCTCGGATACTTATGTACGCCGATGATGTGAAACTTATTTTATCTTTCAACGACCCGACGCATTCCATCAGACTGCAAGATGATCTAAACTCCTTGCAGTCCTGGTGCTTGATTAATCAATTACACCTTAATTGCTCCAAGTGCATGTTTATGACTTTCCATCGTTGCAAACCTTCGCTGGCTACCTATACGATTGGCAATGAACCCTTGGAACGAATATCTACAGTCGTTGATCTTGGAGTTCTTTTTGACCCAAAATTGAGTTTTAATCCTCACATCTCCTCTATTGTAAATAGGGCGAAAGGTGTACTTGGATTCATTAAACGTTGGTCGAAGGAATTTAATGATCCATATACCACAAAGCTTCTGTATACTGCTCTAGTTCGCCCTGTACTTGAATACTGCTCGTCCGTCTGGTGTCCGCAATATAAAAAGTATATCGATCGAATTGAATCAGTTCAAAAGCAATTCTTGCTTTTTGCCCTACGTGGCTTAAATTGGGACCCTAACCTTCGTTTACCAACGTACTCCAGCAGACTTTTGCTTATTGACCTTCCTTCGTTAGCTAACCGTAGAACAGTCTTAGGTGTTTCTTTTCTTCATAAGCTAATTATCGGTGATGTAGACTCTTCTGATCTTTTAGGTCGCCTTAACTTTTCCGTTCCTTCTAGGCCAACTAGAAACTATTTTCCTTTTATCTTGTCTAGATGCACAACTGATTATGCCCAGCATAATCGATTTCGGGTTTTATGTAAGAATTACAATGATCTCAATCACCTGCTCTCAACAGAGCTCTCTCTCTTCTCTCTAAAAACGTCTCTCTATAATTATCTCCGGGGAATCTCTGACCACTCCCAGCTGTGAGTAGGGGCATAGCTTGCCGGACTGGCTAAAAAATCCTCCCCCACCGGGTCAGAGATTTTCCGGTTATTTAGTTTTAAGTTTTACGTATACATTTTTTATTTTTAAAGTTTTCTTTTAGATAGTTTTCTCTCTCTCTCTCTATCTCTGTTTTAGTTTAATTTATTATATTATCTTATTTTTTCCTTTGCTCCTACATAACTATAGGTTTTGGTTTTTTCTCTCTCTCCCTTTTCTCGATCTCTATATTATTAAAGTTTTTGTTAGCTCTAATAACGTCTCTGACTACAATCGGCTGTGAATAGGGGCATAGCTGGCCGGACGGGCAAATAAAATACCCCCACCGTGTCGGAGTCGTTATTAGTTTATTTTGTAATTTTATTAGATTTTCTTTGATAGGCTTCCTTAGCTCATAAAATTTTTTTGTAACGTATTTATACTTTCGTTGACAGCATTTGTTTGTCGACTCTAAATAAATAAATAAAAAAAAAAAAAAAAGATCCTCCAGAGCCTCATACTTTTAAAGAGATTCTCCTCTTCTTCAATTTGGTTAAATTCATCAAATTGACTTGAATGTGCGGCTTGAGCAGCATCGGTTGGCCGTGTAGCTTGAGTTGCCTGAGTTAGGCCGAAGCCTAATACTACCAAGTAGGACCTTTTCCTGCATGTTTGTTAACACCCTGTTAACACCTATTAGGAACTCCAAAGCCAAGTCCAGATGCTTATCTTCGAATCAAGCGCCTTAAGTCTGCAAAAATATCAATAAAAATTCAATTACATGCAGGCTGCATTTGTTTTGAATTGCAAACTCACACGAAATGTGTTTCGCAAACTGTTCCACTTGTCGACAGCGTCTTTCTTGGTGACGCCAAGCTGATCGGCAACGCTGCTCCA
>JBAMBO010000280.1:0-17307 GCA_037044535.1 Lordiphosa magnipectinata | reverse complement strand
TGCTCTACAGCGTATGCTAGATCATTTCGAAAGTATATTTTGGCTGTAACACTGTGTTATCATTGAAGAACAACGTACAAAATCAGAAATTTAAAAATCATGACGGTTATGCACAGATTGTACAAAAAAAAAGATTTTGGTGTAAATCATTTTTTTTAATGTCCATTATAAGTGGGTGATTTTTTTTATTTTAAAAAAAAATCATTATTTACATGCTCTGATTTTCAAAACAAACGCATAAGCAATTTCCACATAGCGATAACCAAGTCACCCTGACTTTGTAATTTTGTTACATTATACAATTTCACATTTACTTTTTGCTGATATTTCTTTTCATTTCAAATAACATGTCAGCTGGTACTCTATCAAACCGAATTAAGAATCAAACTGGAATCGGACTAATGTGACAAAATTAACCGACGAAACGAACGAGTTTGCTAATCAAGTTTGACCCCAATTTGGCGTAAAAAAAAAGACTACCATTGCACTTCCATTCACCACATTTGCTTGACGTATAAATATGTTAAGCAATTTGCCATTTTACAAGTCGTGTGTGTTTTCCCGCTGTTCATTCCAAAGACAAGTTTCTTTGGCATTGCAAATTTGATGGCGCTAGTTAATTGCGTTTTCTTTGGCTGGTGATAGACGGGCTAACACACGACAGGCAAGTCGCAATGACACACACACACACACACACAATCACACTCGGATGTGGCAGCAACAAAAGCGACATTTAACCAATGTGACGTGTGGACAGAAACTCAGAGAGAGGGTGATAGGCAGCGACAGCAACAGAAACCAACGTAGTGGTGCTTTACCATACGTACAGTGCGCGTGAAAGGTATGCAACCACAGAACAATGCACGTACAGTGCGGCAACAACAGCGAAATGCAATTAGCAAATAGATGTGGTCAGCAGGAGATGCTGATAGCCACTTTCTATCCTCCTCCTTGCGGTTGTCGCTGTCTCTGACTCTCTCTCCATTTCATTAAATGTTGCTGCAGTGTTTATTAAAATGCACGAAATAGTTTTTCAAAGTGCAGCTCAACCCAGGGGCAAGCACTTTGTTGCCCTCATCTTTATGTGACAGCTGCCGCAGCAACAAAAACAATATGCCCCACATTTTATGCTGCTAAACACTCCACCAGAGAGCCACATATGAAAGCAATGGACTCGACGCCTCACTAACTTCCAATTGCCATCGCCATGGCCATAGCCATAGCCAGAGCACCAGCTTTCCCATAGACATCCGTGCAATAGGACTGTATAGTCTATGGGCGGCTGCCTTACTTTACTTTTAGTTGCCTTTTATGGCATCCAAAACGCCTGCAACATATGCAGATGGCCTCATTGTTGTAGTTGTTGCTGGTGCAGTTGCTGTTCGCGCATCTGGCAACATCTTGTTGAGCTGTCAAAATATGCTTGTTAACAACATTTGTTGCACCGCAACAACAACAACAACATTAGCATCAGCCACAGAGAACAGCAAATAGAAGAGGTGGAGCAGGAGACGGAGCCGGAGCCGCTCATGCATTAGCCTAAAACATGTTTACAAGACATCAGCAACTTTTTAGCATACAAGCTTTTAGAAGCTGCTTTCCATTTAATTTCTGACAGCAAATTTTTAGTTTAAGAGCGACAAAAATAATCATAAAAATTGCTGTTGTTTAACTTTATCTCGGGTAAACTTTCCATAAATAGCCAGGCCAGTCCGAGGCCTGAACAAGGCGAGAGATATGTGCGAGCAGCCGCCTTGGGTGTGCGTTTGTCTAATAGATCAGCATCAGCAGCGGCTCAAATGTGTTTTCAGGCCATTTATCATCTGCCCCGGCCCCCTGACTGCAATTTCAGTGACTGGGCGGAGGCGCGTTCTTGTTGCAGTGGTAAATTCGAGCGGCATGCGCGCACAAGGTGTCTGCTTTTCAACGCCCAAGCCCCGAGTCTCAGTTGCAGACCCAGCTTTAGCATCAGCAACAGACTTTGCCGCAGCTTCCAGCCTTCATGGCCTGGGCTAACCGCTAATGTTGCCGACAGGCTGCTGCCGACTCACTTGGTCAGCCCGGCGTTTGCTTCATTTGCACTGAAATTATTTTGCATAAATCATTTTAATGTTGCGTGATATTTAGACGGCCTTTTAGCGTCCCGTGAATGTCACTTAAAATCTGACACATTAAACAAGACAACTGGAGGCTACGAAGCGAGGGTTGCCTGGAACACTTTAAAAACCAAACAAACATACTGTTAGTTGTTCTGTTAATTACCTAGTAACTAATACCTACGAACTACGAACAAAACAAACCATATGCCTTACCTGGAGTACTCGCATTCTATTTATGCAGTGTGTACAACGCATATGATTTCTGTACCCTGGGCGACGGCTTGGACTCGTTTGAACAATGCAATTGTGAATACGAAAATATCTTTGCCACGATATCACACAGTACACAGGAAAATACAATACAATTTCCAGGACTAATTGAACGCCAAAGAATAGAGAGAGCGGATGAATGCATGTCCGTTTCGATTGGGCTTATTACTGGGTAAATGTATGAACAATGCACACATCTTCCTTGGATATCAGGCTATGCAAAATGAAAATTGGCCCTGATTAATAAAGGCTGGTTTCCAAAAGAGGTACACATTTAGTTTGGCACAAAACTTGATTCATGCTAAAGAATGAGAGAACATTTGGCTACTCACTTTGGTTATTTACGATTTTTCCCCATATTTTTCTTGAAGCTGGGGACTCTTTTATTGATTCGTCCACTTTGTCTAGTTATTTTTCATTATAATCATTTTAAAAAGCACAAATGAAAGGACTTTCGTCGATGAAGAGGGGGAAAATGTGGGTGTATTAACTTACAAATACTGCAGTAGTTGTGAGTTGCTGTAATTTAAAAGCATTTCTTTGATGGCTATTTTCTTTTTTTAACTCCATCCAATAACATCACCAAAGAAATCTACTTCTTGCGCGTTCGAGGTGACTAAACCTATTCTCAAGTGTGGACAAAATACACACTGATACTGCCTAACTCTTACACATCCTAAAACAAATTTAACAATATCAATTTGATCAGATTCTCTAATTGATACTATAAGCAGAATTATGGTTTTTTTTTATGGTATCAACATAATACTAGAAAATGTCCAATAGGCATTTTCGGTATTAATTTGATATTTAACCTTTTACTTTGATTCAAAAATAACAAATTAATAATGTTAGTTCAAATATTCGAAATGTCATACTCGACGAGATGCTTGGCGTCTAACAATATGTTCTGTGATTCTAAACTGAACATATTAGTACCTTGGAGTGTTTAGAAATTCACCATCCTATAACACACAGGACAAGCATTGCGAGAGAGCAATATTGTGCCATAGTCAATAGCAACATACAAACACTCAACTAATTTAGAATTGTAGTTTTGAGATTTTATTATTGTTTTTATTGAAGTCTTTGTCAATTTTAATTGATTAAATCTCATATCAAAATGGTACTAAAAGTTAAAATTTAAATATCAAATTGATGAGAGCTAGTATCAAATTTAAGCTAACAAATTAATGTATACCAGCGTCAGGCTCGAAAGTATAATTTTAATACCTTTGAAAATATTAACTGGATACTTGGAGTATTAAAGGAAAAATGATACTCAATAGTTTCAAATTGATGACTAAATAGTGTCATTTTGATGATTACTTTTCCTCATTCCCTGTATCCATTGAAAATGTGTAAAAGGGGATCATAAAGTTGTGCAAATATATATATATATATTCTTGATCAGCATCAGCCGAGTCATATAGTCATGTCCTTCCGACTGTCTGTGTGTCCGTCCGTATAAACGAACAGATCTCAGAAATGGTAAGTGATACAGGCTTAATGTATATGGGACATAAACTTCTTATACTTGCAGGAAGATCGCCCCTGCAATTTGGAAATAAACGTCATATCTCCCACAGTTTTGTAGATAGATGGTTCGTACTTTTTAAAGATATTTAGTAATCAAGATTATTTAACGAAGAAATGATAAAGGTCGGATGAACAATAGTCAAGCTATGAACAAAAACCAAGACAATTAGGAAAGCAAACTCAATTAGAATACTCTACCATACATAAGTTAGGACTTCAATGCACTGGGGACCAGATATCTTACTTTTTGGCCAAAACTCTGGCATTTCCACATCAGCCTAGCTAGGAAGCTGCAATTTTTACGAAATTTTCTTAAAAGATTGAACTTAACGCAATTTAAGAATTTTGTTAGATATTAATAACATTAGGCAACAAGGTCCAGTATATTGAAGGGTTGGTGGTGATTCTTGATGATTTTCGTGTGCTGAACAATAATCTGTTTTCAGAAATGGTCCATCACGCTGGTTTTTGGGGACCCTATACATTTGTTTTGTTTTTTTTTTCATATTATCGTAAATAACTATATCTCATCTTTAAAATAAACTATCCCAAAGAATTGTACCATTATAATATGTATAATAAAATAACAAAATTGTCTACTACTGCCCAAAGTTATGCCTTGCAATAACAGTACAACAGGCTAGTTATTTGTATAGAATTTTATTGAAAAGTTTCAAAACCCATTGCATACTTTGGGGCAGCAACAGTATACTCGATTTTTTGTGAAAACGAAATGTTTGGGATAGATAATTTTAAAGTTAATGAGTAGCACTTTACTATAATATGAAAAATATGGATTCCCCACAAATCGCGTCTGAAAAGGGTCAAAATAGGCAATTATTTTTGTGAAAAAATTGTCTCGATCTGATATGTCGCTTATGAGGTTTGAATCCAAACTGGTACTGACTTTGACTGCCCACCCCTTCGAGGATTTTCAGTCAATCTAACTGATTTCATTGTTTTTTCCATCTTTTTCATCTGCTCTTCAGATTCATAACATAAGAAAGAACAAAACTAGAATAAAAATTTTATTTATTAAAAAACAATCTTTTTTTTTTGTATTTACCTCCAGCGCTTCTTAAAGTATTCTACACATTTTACCCCATATGAAGACACCCGATTTAAGATCAGGGCTCATCGCAAAATCCGAGGTATTGAAAACAGAAGCATACTCTGCGGCTGATTGTATAACAGAATGATGCTCGATATACAATTTTAAAAGCGATTATATGAAAACCAAAGGAAACCCGCTCAAAAGCGCATACCTCCAGCTGTAGTGCAAGGGAATTGAGACTGGTACTTTGGGACACTCTCAATGCAAAGTTGCCAAATGTAGAAAAAAACCAAATATTTTATATTTTTTCAGTTTTTATGTTAACGCTTACGAATGGAAACTTCCTTATATATATTTATATTGCAATCTAGTACGTAGTCGTTGCATTCTTAGGTATGACTATTAATTTTTAATTTTTTGCATCAATTTTAAGAAAAATCAACTTTTAACGGCTGCCATTCAAAAACCGTTATGTGAAAAGGATCAAAATTTTACCATAAAATAGTTTTATGTATTCAGAATCACTTTCGACAATCGTTTTATCCAGTTTCCTTAACAACAAATGGGGACTTTTGGCCATTAATCTTCGATGGTCTAATTCAGCGATGCCCAGCCGTATGCTCTTTGGGTACGTTTTGTTATTGTAATTCCACCAAACATGGGAAATCCATGATCGTATACATGCAGGGCGCGAGGCATACAAAACGACACACACGCTAACGATTTCGTGTGTATGCGACGCGTAGAACAAAAACCGGTTTTGTTCTCTTCTTTGATTGGCGTTTGCGAGCACAAGCAAACTGACCAACAACAATTTCATTATTGGTATTGGTGCTTATCTTTGTGAGTATTGGTGAGTGCTCTGTCGAATGCAGCTTTTGGGCATGCATGGTCTAATTTGTTCAGTGGCCAGCGAGATGAGCGATTAACTAAGTCCAGCGTTGATAATCAAGTCATTTCTAAAGCTTACCTAAATTCCAACAAATTTCCTAGAAATCGATTTTGAAAAAAACTGGACCGTTACAAAATAAAAATCCCATTTCTGACACTACTTAGATATGGGACATTCGCCTCGAAGGATATAAGAATTTTTCATAAAAGAAATGGAGGTGCGACGAAAATCTCTAGTGATTATTGTATAAACGATTGCATTTCAAATTTAAATTGCTTAACTTTATTTGTTTGATTGCTAGATCAGGTGGTGCATGTGTAGCGACTTGGAACTCACTGCTCAACTCTACTTGCCTTTGAACCAGTTCCGGCCAAATGGAGAAGACTGAAAAATGTGATGGTGTTGGGGAGTTCAAAAGACTGCAGACGATTTACTTGCATGCTGTACTCACCGATTTACAGATTCATTAGTTCAAAAACACGGGTGACTTCGATTACCGGTGGCTATGGGCTGGCCGGTCCTGCTTTCAACAGTCGGTTCTAGTTCGCTTAACTTTCGTCATCTGATCTAGTAACCGAGCATTTTTGCGTCACTTAATTCGAAATACAAGCGTTGATAGGAAAATTCCTAGAGATTTCTGGGGCACCCCCAAATTTGTATCAAATGAGGATCATCTCCAAAATGGACCACATATCTTCTCAGACAATCAATATTCCAATCAAGGCAATCGCTAGATGTTTATTTGACAAAGGAATTAAACAATTGAACAAATTCAATGACTAAATAGCTACGGAAGGAAGCATCTTAAGGCAATTAGTCAAAAACAAACAGCATGAGAATTTTCATAGATCGCGAAAAAACTCGCAATAGAGAGAATATTTGCACCGATTCGGGCAAATGTTTAGTATAGGTACAGCCCCGCCAAAAATTTGGTAAAAAATGTCTGATGGGCCGCGAATTATGCAGAAATAACGTGCAGAAATTAATTGGCGGACATCCACGGTTTCTACTTAAAAGCAATGTGTTCAAACATAACCATGAGACGAGACTTCAAACCACATGTAGCATTAGATATCACATTCACATTACACAGCCTATCATAACTCAGCACCATAAAATATGGCATTTGTAACATTAAATTTAATTAGGGTTGCTTTCAAGGATTAGACAAACCATTTGAAAAGGTCATCCGGTCCTACTCTTCAGTCCTTCCACCGCTTCCTCCTCTTCCCATCCTTCCACCACTTACTCCTCTTCCTGTGTTATTTGTTAAATGTAATAGATGCACCACAGACGAAGACAAAAACTGCGAAATTTTTCTGTCTTCGTCTGTGGTGCACCTTTTTTATTACCTCTGCGAAATCGACACGTTCATTTATTATATTTTGCTTTACTGGGTCATAAAGGCGCCCAATAGATAAGAAAATTTCATGTATAACACAGTTCGACAAAATACAACTTTTTTTACAAGCCCGGCATAAGACCCTAAAATTATGATGAAAAGGACCTCTGTAAGCACCACCTCATACCAAGTTTTAAGGGTACTTTTGTACTCCCAACACACAGCGACAACAATTTTAACTTAGTTTTTATCATAATTTAAGGGTCCCATGCCGGGGTTTATTTTAGTGTTGTAATGTGTAATATACGCTCTTGACGCGTTTTAAAAACTGTGTAAAATAGGAATTTCGCCAAATATCCCAGGTAGTTTTCGGCCAAAGTGAGGAATGGCACCCTTCACATCCTGCCCACAATTATAGATTGGCTAAACTTCCTTATAGTCTATTCACACCCGATGCAGCTTCGAGAAAACTGTCAAAGTCGAAGATGCGAGATTTTGTTTTCATAGGAAATACGTAGGGTGGGTGCTCATTTAAAAGTGCACTGCTTTAATTGGTGTAAACATAAATCGTGTATATGGTTATCGTTGCCATATGTCGTGTGACATATGTTTTTGAAGCTGCCTGTTTGGTGAGAACACATTCGACAATGCTGCGCCCAGTGTGAAGGCTATTAGAGAAGTCTATATTGATTGGGTAAGATACTCGAGCGAAGAAGAACGGATTGACAGCTTGCACTTGCTTCCACACTTTGGCCACTATTTTTCTTAAAGGATGCCATTGTGTTGGCAAAAGAAGTCAATCAACTCAGCCTTGCTTATACTCAAAAAGCTTGAGCAGGAATACATACTTGAACCCAGTACAAATGTCCATTTCTTAGTAATAGTCAGCAGACCTCAGCAAATTTTCAGGAAGTTTAATTTTAATCAAAAACAAAATTAGACCTAAATTCTTCATAATTCGAGGTTCATCGATGATATTTTTTAAAAACTTTTGCGGGGTCTTAAACATTTACCCCGATTCGTAGCAATAGACAATGCTTGGATCTCTGGTGAGTTTGGTCTGGGAAATCGATCAAGATGTAGGCTGAAAAAGGACCGAATGACTATAAATTGAATTTTCAAATTTAAGAAATTTATGTATTTCCACCTTAAGAAGAAATCGATTTCGTACTTTGGTTTATAGATTATGGGCCGCTTGGATTGTATATTTATTGAGCAGCTCTCGCGTTAAGCAAAACTTTTTCCTCAACTTAAAGCTAAGCCAAACATTGAAATTGCATGTTTAAATTTGTTGTCTTGGCATCTGTTGCCCGACGAGACGGCGGGGCACACTTAATACATAATTCGAGTACGCATTATAATTACAAATGATGCGGCATAAACATAAACTTTTGGGCTCTGGGTGGGGATTTTCAAAAGTACATTTAAGACCGGCAGACAGCTAAAGTTATGCAGATCAAAGCACTCACACACAGGCACATGCACATACATTGTACATAAACAAGTATGTACGGTATGTATGCAAGTATGTATGCCACACATGATGTACTTTGAAGTTGATTTACTTCAGCTTTGAGTTGGCATTCGCAGGAATCACATCGTTCAGTTCGCAGCACAGATGATACTTTGTTGTCCATTTGGTTGTGGTTGTTGTTGTTGTTGTGATGGTGGTTGGGAAATGTACATATAAAAATTTCATTAGTATTAGCTTCATTTAATTGTTATTGTTGTTCGGCAGACAGTTTTATATGCTCCGCCCGTCTATCAGTCAGTCAGTGTAATAGCTTTTGCAACTTACGCCATCGACTTTGGGCCTGCAGCGGGATCTTTGCAGGAAACGCATTATAACAGGCGGCATGTGCTCCTTGTACATGGCATACTGGCGCAGTACAAATCGGCAGGCGCTGAAATGCACACATTGGCCAATATTCTTGTCTGGCGTCTGGCAGCTGGGCTCTAGTTCGGGAGAGGGCAGCAGATACAGATACTTTGTTAGGCTGAGTACGTATTGGCGCTTACGTGTGTGGCCGTGCCGCAAAGTTGCCAACAAAATGACGAGCCAAAGGAAAATCAATCGAAATGGGCGCCGCATTTTGAATTTAAAATACGGAAGCAGTTGCTCCTGTGCTGTGCTCCCTAACGATGATGATGATGATGATGTATTAAAGAAGCGTTAAAGTCTTATGAGCTTTGAGCACCAGAACTGAGTTTGTTCTGAGTGCCTGGCAGCGGCAGCAGATTGTTGCTCAAGTAAACAGCTTGGGCTTGGGCAACTTTTGATAAGCGAGCCAGTGAGCTGAGCTGAGCAGTCAGCAGCCGGCAGCGAGGGCGGGTGCGCTTATCGACGGCGTGCAAAACAAGAGGCCAAAAAATATGTACATAATATGTAAACAAAAGCACACAGATACGCACACACACACGCCTACACTCAAACTTATAGCTAACTTGCCATAGCATCCATAAACACATGTTTTAGGCGGCGCACACCAGTTTGAACTCACACGCAGGGCCTGGCGAAGGCATCTGCCGGGTTGTGAGGGGTTAACTTGACGCTAACAAAAGCAAATGGAAATTTATTACAGATACAGATACACACAAACAATGTGAAGTTCAAAACGAATTCCAAGCGCGCGGCAGCAGCAGCTGTGCCAGGATCTCTGGGTCTAACCATGAATTGATTCAAAATGTGGGTAATAATAACACCTCAGTAGGCTACCATCAGAGTGTAAATTGAGCAGCTGGAAATTGTTGTATGTAAAGTATGTTAGCAAAGACAATGTCCAATCGACTTTGATTGAATGAAACACAGAGCAGGTGAGACAGGTGGAAACTCAAAAGACCCAAATTTACACTAAATATTAGAAATTCCTTGAGTTGCTTGTTGTTAAACACTCATGCGGTGTACAAAGCGTTGGGCATAATGCAAACACAACTTGAATATCCTGGAGCCAGTTAACGCCTGAGAGTTTCAATATTTATAACAATTTTAAATCTGAATATTATGGTAGATTATTAAAGCATCATCAAATTCAGTTTATTCTTAAACACAAAATGACAAATCTTTTAGGCCGGAAAACTATTTTCCAAAATTGAGTAATTCTTCACAAAATATTTCTGTAAGCATTCGCCTGGCCAAACGATAATCTTTGTTGCAGCATAATGTTGTTGCTGTCAGTAATTGAGACTAAGCTTCTTATACTCTGTATCAATAATACCCTAGAGCTTCGACGTGTGGACTCCTGCATTCCCAGCCATTCCGGGTTTGTTGAATTTCCTTACTTGTCGGCTCAGTGAATCTTGTTTAGGGACTCCTGTTCAGTGTTTTGCAACTTGTACCAAAGGTACACAAAGTATATTAAGTTTGTGCAAAAGTCTGTAACAGCATCAACAGCCGAGTCGATATAGCCATGTCGGTCTTTTCGTCCGTATGAACGAAGAGATGACAGAGATGATAAGAGATAGAGATTTGACATGTATGGGACATATACTTCTTAGACTGCAGGCAGGTCAAGCTTATTTTCCATTTTTGCCACGCCCCCTTTCGACCCCGTAATTTGATATTACTATAGACACTAGAGATATTTAGTAATCAAGATTATTTTTCGATTTGCCGAAGAAATGATACAGATCGGATAAACTATATTAACGTTATGACCAAAAGAAAGCGGTGGCTCCAAATGGTTGTGGCGGTTCCGGTTCACCCAGCTCCAGTCACAGCTCCAGTTCATCTAACTAGTTCGCACATACTATCAACTGGCGATACTCGAAAGGAACATTTCGAACACACAGACTCAACTCTTGGCCATTCTGTGATAGTAGAATGTATGTAATTCTGACATAGACTAGAACAGGGGTGCCCAGAATGAGCTTACGGCCTCGTGAAAACAAATACAAAAGCATAAAATATAGCTCATGCAATAACAACCTCAAGAAATAGAAAGCGAAGTGTGTGTGTGTGCGCCGCCGTGAATTGCGAAAAGCGTTCGGCCACTGCGACCAGCGCTAACTACGCATAGCATGGCTTTTTAATTTGCCAGAGACATAGGAGAGAGAGAAGAGAGTCACATATGATGTTTTTGTTGCAGGTCTGCTCGCGCCAACAACAAAACCTTAGCTCGGAAAGTAAGATAGGAGATCACGAATATGAATTTGATTTTGCTTTAAGAAGGCTTATGGACCGAGCTATTCCTTTGCGCAAAACAACAACGAGTGCGTGGCTTGCGGCCTAGAACATCTAGACCAGCGTTGTTCAACGAGAGCGAGGCCAAAAAGTGAGAAATAGGTGAGGTGTGCGAAAATAAAGCGAAGTGAACCAGCTTCGATCTGGCCGCATCAAAGGCTAGCCAGCGACTGAAGGCCAGCTTACTCTCTTGGCCTCAGCTTCGACATGCGTTCGGCTCGTATTTGTGTAAATAGCGAAATGTCTTTGCCCCCCCGCGGATACTGGTGACCATCGCTGATCTAGACTAAAAAATTGCTCAGTCGTCACCGTTTCTGTCAGAAATTAGACAGCTGTTTGCTCTCACATACGCTCTCTGGATACATTTGGTTAGCTGTTCGGTCTCTGGATACATTTGGTGCAGGGTTCCCTAAGCAGAGAGCGCGAAAATGTGACAGTGTCTTTCTCTAACACACAGTGATGCATGACTTCGGCAAGCATTCGGTGTGAATTGGCGAGTATGTTCGTGCCCCAGGGGCTATTGCTGGGGAACACTGATTTGGTGCCTATGTGGCACTAAAAGTATCCCGTTGGACTCTATCGCACGGGCACTTTCAAAATTGAGAGGCAGCGCAAATTTTTATCTCTAATACATATTGCTCCGTGATTCTGACACGCAAGAAACCGAGACAAACCCTAATCTGTGTTTTATATTAAATAATTCAAGTGTCTTAAATTGCCACCTAATCACAGTAGTGGCGCCATCTATTGGTCAGTTTTAAAAATCCCTCAACAAACATTTTTTTCATTTTTTTTCAAACATTTTACTCATAAGCAACATTGTTGTTGCTTTTTAATTTGCCAAAGACATAAGAGAGAGAGAGTAGTGGCGCCATCTACGAAGAACGATACTCCAGTTATGACCAAAAGAGATTTCGCTGCCGCAGTGCAGCAGCAGCGCTGCATTTAGTGTACAGCTTGACCGACTTTCATAGTTGTTTTTTTTTTACAGATGATGCGAATAATTACAAGTCGTAACATTTGAAACTCTAGATAACTCTAGATAAACTGCATCTAGATAACTATTTAAAATAAATTATGATTTATACAGTTTTATTTGCAAATAATTTTGTATACATAACAGTCATTCGAATAAATATCTAAATACCATTATTTGGTATTTAAATTAAATTATTTTACAAATAACTCTTTGAATAAACTATTTGTCTTCAAAATAACAAATTTTTTCGAATAAAAAATAATTTTGTATATCTAGTCACAAATAACTGTACTTAAGAAACAAACGTATATCTTCCACAAAGGGCTCGCTTGTATAAATAAAATTGATATTTATTTGTATTTAAATTTACAAATCATTATTCTCAAAGGAAAATGGATACACGATTAACTACATTTGTATTTTAGATGTTCAATTTTTCAAGCTTTTGAGCATAGAGACAAATGAGGACATTTCCTCTGCAATCTGTGGCAAGTGCCTGCCCAGCAGCGTGCAGATCAAAAGAAGCTTGAGCTATAAAGCACATATCCCAGATTCAAAGACTCGTGGTTCTTTTGCATTGGCGAAGTCAATCACATCATACTAAGAACATTGTTAAAAAAAACAGTGTCTGAAATTGTTCCTATCCAAGCGACACCAACAAATCATTGACCCAACGATTTTTGCAATTTTAATAGTGATGATGAAGCCGATGAAATACTCTACCAAAATATTTTGGCAACAAATATAATTTCCAAATTTTTTGCAGACGAAAACAAAGATTTTTTAACGCTTAACAACCATCCATTCATTAAGCAGATTTTTATTAAATTCAACACACTACTTTCATCTTTAGCCCCTGTCGCCACTTTGACAAATACACCAAAATTTAAAAAATTTTCCGATAAAATTAATGGAAGAAAGAGTTGTTTTGAAAGCAAATATAATAAGGCATAATATAAGACATTATATTATTTAAGAATATTGGCTTGTAATTTGTATACCTTGCAGCGGAGTAAGCAGGAAATTATTTAGTCACTCAGTAAAGAATACCTATAAATTGTGCAAATGAATGACAGGATGAACCTTTTGTCCTCCTGGTGGAACGCCTACATTTTAAATACTTCAAATAAATCGGCGCTGTTTTGTGGTGGTTGGGAAGACGAACTAATGTTGACACTTCTTATTAGTAATAAAAAGAGAAGAAAGCTAATTTCGGCTCGACCGAAGTTTATATACCCCTGCAGCATGATGGCGCCACTACTTTGAACATTTTCTTGACAGTTTGTTATATGGCAGCAGTACGATCCTTAAAATTGTGTGGAAACTGGTCAAATTCTCAACTGGAAGGTATAAAGACGCTACAATTGAAAACAACAAAGTTTTTCTCAATTGAACTTCTTTTTCGACCTATAGTTCCTATGGCAGCTATATGCTATAGTCATCCGATTTGGATCAAACTTGGCAGAATTGTGTGGTAGCAAATAAAGTTGGTCATAAACAAGTTTAGGAGCGATAGCATTGAAAACAAAACAATTTTTCCTACTAAGACTTTATTTCATACATACCTTTTGTATGGCAGCTATACAATATAATTGTCCGATTTTCATCATACTTGGTGGAATTGTGTAAAAGCATAGAAAACTGATAAATACGAGGCTTGAGGGCGTTTGCATTGAAAACAAAAAAGTTTTTCTCAGCTAAAACTACTTTTTCGACCGATCGTTCCTATGGCAGCTATATGTTATAGTCGTCCGATCCGGCCGGTTCCGACAAATGTACAGCGTATTTGTACCACAAGACTTCATGCAAAGTTTGGTCACGATAGCTTTGAAACTGACGGTGGAAAAGACGGACAACGACGGACGATGGACATGGCTATATCAACTCAGCTCGTCATGCTGATCAAGAATATATATATCTTTATGTGGTCGGAGATGCTTCCTTCTATGCGTTACAAACATCTGGACAATTTTAATATGCCCTCTGCAAGGATATAAAAATATGTTTCTTTTTTGGGTTTAAACCAGAGTTCCCCAGCCCCAGTCGAACACACTCGGCAATTTACACCGAATGCTTGCCGAAGACATGCTTCACTGTGTATTAGAGAGAGAGACAGTCACATTTTCGTGCTCTCTTCTTGGGGAACTCTGGTTTAGACTTGCCAAACTAAGCGTATTATAAACAGGACAGGGACTTTTATAGCCAATATGTTTGTTTTATCCGTGATAAAATTATTCGTAGATAATTAATTCTGATACGAACAATACTGAAATACAAAAATTATAATTTTGACCAGAAGTTTGCAACGCATAGAAATATTCATTTCCGACCCCATAAACTATATATATACTTGATCAGGGCGACGAGCTGAGTCGATTGCGCTTTGTCCGTCCGTCTGTCTGTCTGTGTCTACGCAAACCAGTCTCTCAGTTTTAAAACTATCGAGCTGATATTTTGCACAGAGTCTTCTTTTTACTGCACGCTGTAATATGTCGGAACGGACCGGATCGGATGACTAAATCTTATAGGTGCCATAGGAACCATCTTAGTGAGAAAAACTTTTATGTTTTCAATGTTAGCGTCCTTAAAGTCCATTATTAATATTATATGCTTTCAAACAGTTTTAAAACTTTTGGTCAAAATTGGATTACTATATTCTATAGCTGCCATAGGACCGATCGGTCGGAAAATGGGTCTTAGGGAAAATAACTTTTTTATTTTCAAGTAAATCGTTCTTAAGGTCTGTAATTTTTAATATTACACGCTTTCAAACTAATTTGAAAAAGTTTATCGACATCGGGTGACTATATCTTATGGTTGCCATAGGACCGATCGGTCGAAAATAGTTCTTAGTAAGAACTTTTTTTTTTGTTTTTAATGTTAGCGTCTTTAATCTTACTGATTACTTATTCTGTATGCTTTCAAATATATTCGCGAATATGGTCGAAATCGGATGACTATATCTAAAGGTGGTCGTCCAGAAATTTCTAGTCATAGTTTTTCTGGACCTGTTAAGTTAACAGAAAAAAAAACCATGAAGCCATCGAGGCGTTGCAGTTTTCGGAGTCAGCAAAGACAAACAGCTGCGTGCTGTTTTGTTTTGGCTACAAATGCGATAGAGAAAAGACACCAGCGAAAGGGAGGGCATGTATATCGCGCTCTGTCATTTCGTTCTGTCTGTGTATCTCTTGTATATTTTTATGTGATGTTGCCAAGACTGTCTGTTTAGAAATTCGTATTGTTGTCATTGTCGGCATTGTTGCCAATCTTCACCAAAGTGACTTCTCATTTTATTGCCTAAGCGAATGGCAACCTGTTGCCTGTTGAATTGCACTTGTTTTCGAATTGGCATTTATTTTCATTTATCTAGGCGCGCACTTTGAAATAAAATTTGGGAAGCTTCCGATTTTGGTAAATTCACACACAAAGGAAATTGACTAAAAATTTTGTATGGAAATTATTTTTATCATCCGAAAGCATAGTTTGCGAAACATATGTTTTTTTCCCATTTTCGAAATTAATTCCCCAAGATAGGAAAATGAGGTGGAGGGTGAAAAATAAAAGTATAAATTATACAAACACATTGTTTTATAAGAATTGGAATAAGGGAAAATTATTGTAATGTTTTAAAAATTAATTAATTAATGAATCGCCGGAAAAGTTTGTATTGGAAAATTTTTTCATCCGATTTACTTAAAACTCGACTTGTAAGCATAGTACGCGAAACAATTCGACAAGTGTTTTCCCGATTTTGAAAAATCCGCCCACGAGGAAAATGGCCGGAAAATTCTGCATGCAAAAACCTATTTTTCATCCCATTGACTTGAAACTTAGTTTGTAAGGATAGAAATAGTTTGTGATTTCAGTTTCCGATGCTGGAAAATCAGCCCCCAGCGTGTGAAAAACTCTACATGAAAATCACTATTTTTCATCCGTATGAGTTAATTCACGGTAAGGACAGTAGGCAAAATAATTTGAATGTTTTCCCGTGATTGGAAAATTCACGACAAATGGTGGGAAATGGGTTGCGGGGGTGGGTATGAAGTTCAAGGTGAGAAAAAGGAGTTCTGGGAAGAGTTCAAGGCTTATTGTTCGCACAGCATACAATATTAATAATGGCAGAGTTTAAGGACGTTTTCATTGAAAACAAAAAAGTATTTCGCACTCAGACCCATTTTTCGACTGATGGTTCCTGTGGCAGCTATAAGATATAGTCATCCGATCCGGTCGGTTCCGACATATTAGCAGCGTGCAGTAAAAAGAAGACTCTGTGCAAAAGTACAGCTCGATATCTTCAAAACTGAGGGACTAGTTCGACAGACAGACAGACAGACAGACAGAAAGACAGACAGACAGACAGACAGACAGACGGACCGACAGACAGACGGACAAAGCTCAATCAACTCAGGTCGTCGCCCTGATCAAGAATATATATAGTTTATGGGGTCTGAAATGCGTTGCAAACTTCTGGACAAAATTATAAATCCCTTTGCAAATTTATAAAATCTGGAGTTTGAGAGGATTTTGATTTTTTTTTTTGCTGACTGATGTTGAATTTCGGCACGTCTCGATTGCTTTCGGCCAGATATAAGGTTTTCGTGGTGCCACCTGGCCCATTTTCGCAACAAAATGACCAGCATTGTTTTCAACAAGTTCTGGCGATGGTCAAAGCACGGGTTGGTTTTATCAAACCACAGCGGATGCGTCTCCTGCGTCTCCCTTATGCACTTATCAAAAATAAAAGTGCAGATGTTGGCGCGATAAGGGTTTTCAGCAAATTCCTTGCGGAATACCTGGTAGTGCACATTGCACACGCCGAAGAACGAATCCGTTGGGTTCTTTAAGGCCAACCACTACGTAAAATTTTTTGCGAAAATAAGACTCTCACTCGCTTGCCTTTGCGCCACGTCGATTTTTGATAGAATCTCATCGCAAGCTGAGCAATTAAACTT
>JBAMBO010000279.1:0-68575 GCA_037044535.1 Lordiphosa magnipectinata | reverse complement strand
CTCTGTACCGAAGGTACATAGAGTATATTAAGTTTGTGCAAAAGTATGTAACAGGGAGAAGGAATCATTTCGAACCCTATAAAGTATATATATTCTTGATCAGCATCAACAGCCGAGTCAATGTTGCCATGTCCGTCTGTCCGTCCGTCCGTCCGTCCGTCCGTCCGTCTGTATGAACGCACAGATCTCAGAGATGGTAGGAGATAGAGATTTGACATGTATGGGACATATGTATGTACTTGCAGGCAGATCAAGTTTATTTTCAATTTTTGCCACGCCCCCTCGCGCCCCCGCAATTTGGAAAAAACGTCATATCTCCTACAGTTTTGATGATAGATGGTTCATACTTTCTAGAGATATCTAGTACTCAAAATTAGACGCGACGAAATCACACTTATAAATAAACGCAGTTGCCTTTCGTACGCATCGCACAACAACAAACTGCGCATGCGCCCTCACTTTCTGCGAGAGCGACTCCAACGCTATTCTCTCAAAGTTAAGTTGCGCTCACCCCCCTTGCCTATAAAAAAAAACCAAATTAAGAACGTTTAAAGCGAATTTATCTCGATTCCAAGAGCGAAATTCTTGAAAATTCAAGAACGACTAATTTTTTTTCAAGAGCGTTCGTACTCAAATTATTCGTACTAGTTTTTTCTTAGTGTAAGACCCATTCTCCGACCGATCGGTTGTATGGCAGATATAAGATATAGTCAACCGACTTTGACCAAAATTTGCAAATCTGTTTGAAAGGAGTACCTGCTTGTGTACTTAGGTTTTGTGCTGATGCACTTTGTAAGCCTATTCATAAATTATTTGAATTGTCTTTTGAGTCATCCTCTTTCCCTGTGTTGTGGAAGGAATCTTATACCATTCCTCTACATAAAAAAGGTAATAAGTCGGATGTTGAGAATAATAGAGGTATTTCCAAGTTGCCTGCAATTCCTAAAGCTTTTGAGAGAATTATTTCACCCTATCAACATTGCATTTCAGTCTTGGTGTAAAGATAATCTATTAAACCTTAACAGTTCCAAGTGTAAGGTTATGACATTTTACAGAAGCTTTCCACAATTCTTCACTTATATGCTTGATAATGTCCCACTAGAGTGCCTAAATGGTACAGCCAATGAGGTAAATGATCTAGGGGTAATTCTTGGGTTTATTAAGCGCTGATCGAAGGAATTTGATGATCCCCTTACTACGAAGTTAACATTTCTTTATGTTCTTTCTTCGCGATTTCGTGTCACACGTTAGTGGCTGCGCCTCTTGGTCGGTTGGGCGGGAGGTGGGCTGTTATGTTGCCTGGGGTCCGCGCGCAACAAGCTTCGGCTTGGTGTTGCTTGGGCCACTTGAACGTACTGCGCATTGTACGTCATTGTACGTTTGTACGTTTTTTTTTTTTTTTAAATAATGGTCAATACATCCCTGAGTCTAACGGTACTTAAAGCTTTTATGTGCTATCGATATTCGACCAGCTATGAGCTTTCAAAGATGGCGTATGTGAAAGAACCTGCATTGAAATGCTTTTGAGCCTATTAGGAAGCAGCAGAAAACCCATAAAAAAACATAAAACATCAAAGCTGATATAATTTTTGTTTTTAATTAAAGTTAAAAGGTATGTATGCGCTTAAGAAAGGTATTTGTGAGTTCGTTGAGTACGATTTTTAGTTGAATAAAGTGACATATTTGCGAGTGCATCGATTTATGAAAAATATTTCACTTTTTAATGTTTCGTGGCTTAGAACTTGTGACTACAGCCTGCTTCAGCTGTGATTTTTGTTTTAATTAATGTGTACGTCAATAGTGATACTAAAAAAAGTAAACATTAGCTGCCTTTTCCTGCCTAAACTTGTAAAAAAAAATTTCAGGTACAATGATCAAAAAATCGATTTTTCCATATATTTTTTATCTTTGTGCTCAAACTAGTAAACCGATTCGAAAACCATGGTTTACGCGATGTTGGGAAAATTAATAACCTTTTGATTGGTATATTGCTTGACTTAATCTGAAGTTCCTGAATTGAAATTTGGCTTATACAGTAAGTGTTCCTACCGAAAAAATTAAAAAAACATATATGTAAAAAAACGTTTGTATTAAAAATATTTAAAATTGATTTTCTAGTTCAGCACTCCAAACTAGTCTAAAAAAAAATTAATAGTGTTCGTAAAAAATTTAAAATTAATTGTTTTTTAATAAAAATGTATTTTAATATTAAAAATTTAAGTCAAAAAATAGTTCTTTTTGGTTTATTATAAGTCGAAAAGTTTAAACCAGTGATTTCATTCTTATAAGTCTAAAATTAGATTTAATTCATTCTAAATATACGAAATCTCCCACTGTGCGACTGTCCGTCCGACTGTATGAACACCTAGATCTCAGAGAAGAGCTAGAGCAACCAAATTGGAAATTTAGACTAGTCTGCACGCAGATCAAGTTTATTTCGAATTTTTGCCCACCCCCGCCCCCACAATAAACAAATGTTCAGTAACTCCCATAATTTTTAAGACATCGGTCTCAAATTTAAAACTTACATTTATATTTATCTATAATATATCAGGGCGATATCTATAAGCCATGAAATTTGTATAAAGATCGGATGATAAATAGCCGAGTTAAGAAATGTTGCATACTTTTCGGCTGCCCCCACAGGGCGACAAATTAGCTATATATGGTATCGCTTATTTTTTTCCATCCAATCGGTAAATTGGCGATATATCCCTAAAAAATCGGCTTGCAGACATGAATGCCATTCTTTTTAAAGGGGTCTCGCATTTTCATCATCCAATCTGGGCATTGACGATTCGTCGCAAATTTCAATTGCACTATTTATATTTTCAGAGTATGTAATTCGTTCTTAAGAGTTACAATCAAGCAAATATAAAAATAATAAATCGTATCCTCCCGCATAAGAGACTCATTCATATATTCAGAAGGAAACGATTTACTATCTTTGGAATATACTTTTTATACCCTTGTTGAGGGTATATTAATACTATCCAGATGTTTGCAACGCATAGAAGGAAGCATCTCCGACCATACAAAGTATATATATTCTTGATCAGCATGACGAGCCGAGTTGAACCGTCCGGATCGGAGGACTAAAGCATATAGCTGCCATAGGAACAATCAGACGAAAAAGTAGCTTTAGTTAGAAAAACTTTTTTCTTCAACGCAAACGTGCCCAAACCTCGTATTTATAAGTTTTCCATGGTTCTACACAATTCCACCAAGTTTTATGAAAATCGGCCAACTATACAGTATAGCTGCCATAAAAAAAGATATGTCTGAAAATAAGTCTTAGTATGAAAAAATTTTTTGTTTTTATTGCTGTCGCCCCCAAACTTGTTACTGATCAATATTATATGCTACCACACAATTTTGCCAAGTATGATCCAAATCGGATGACTATGGACTATAGCTGCCATAGGAACTATCAGTCGAAAAAGTAGTTTTAGTTAGAAAAACTTTTTTGTTTTCAATGGTAGCGTCTTTTTACCTTCCACTTGTGAATATTATCAGCTTCCACACAATTTTGGGGAGTTTGGTCCAAATCGGATGAATATTTCGTATAGCTGCCATATAACAAACTGGCAATCAAATAGTCAAAGTAGAAGCGCAATCTTGTTGCTGAGTTTGGGAAATAACTCAGCTAAGAATGCTGGACGAAAATCATTTTATTTCTTAATTTATACAAATTATATATACAAGCTACAAGGGTATATAAACTTCGGTTCTCGATTGAGCTTTGACCGTCTGTCCGTCCGTCCGTCTGTCCGTCAGTCTGTCTGTTTCTACGCAAACTAGTCTCTCAGTTTTAAAGCTATCGAGCTGGAATTTAGCACAGAGTCGTTTTTTTACTGCACGCTGGTAATATGTCGGACTCGACCGGATCGGATGACTATATCTTATAGCTGTCAAAGTGAAAAACTTTTTTGTTTTCAATGTTAGCGTCCTCAAACTCGTCTATTATTAATATTATATGCTTTCAAACAGATTTGCAAATTTTGGTCAAGATCGGATGACTATATCTTACTGCTGCCATAGGAACCATCGGTCGGAAAATGGGTCTTAGTGAGAAAAACTTTTTTGTTTTCAAGTAAATCGTTCTTAAGGTAGGAGATTATTAATATTAAACGCTTTCAAATTTGAAAAGTTGATCAACATCGGGTGACTATATCTTGCCATTTAAAACCTACATTTATATTCGCAACATATATAAGCCCTGAAATGTTCATCAAGATCGGATAATAAGTAGCCGAGCTAAAAAAATGTTGCATACTTTTCGACTGTCTCACCTCAGGCACACAGGATGGCTATTAAACATTTCTTTCCATGAGTAAAGGGTATATCGGAGTCGGTTAGAGTCGACTTTAACTTGCGCTCTCGTTTTATATGTTTTCAAATAGACTCGCAAAATTTGGTCGATATCCGATGATTATATTTTAAGTCTGCCATAGAACCGATCGGTCGGGAAATCTGTCTTAGTAAGAAAATCTTTGTTGTTTTCAATTTTATCGTTCTTAAGCTCGGCGATTGTTAATTTGATATGTTTGAAATCTGATGTTTATCTGTCGGAAAATTGACCTTAGTTAGAAACATTTTTGATTTATATGTAGGCGCTCTTAAACTTTGACATTTCAAAAACAGCATTTGCAAGGGTATAAAAACTTTGACACAGACAAAGTTAGCTTGGCATTCTCGTTTCAAATAAAACCTCTCGAAATTTCTTTTCTAAACATCTAGAAAAAATATTAAAAAACAGAACAAAATTATTATTATTATTTGTATCTCCTTTTATCCCTTAAAAGACACCTTTTCTTGTCCCCAGAATGAAACGGTTTCTTTCCTGCCAGAAGTCTTGCAGAGTGTCACACTTCTTCCCGAAGGGAGATGAGAATGCGACTGCTATGCGATATCGCTTGAGTAAAACGATACATTTAGAACAGTGGAAAAAATTATTCGCACATTCAGGCAAATATATTATGTGTATATGTGTTAGTGGAACTTGGCTATTCGGCGCAGTGTGGGGAATTAATCAAATATATTTAATCAATTGATATAATTGCGGATTAAGTAATTATAGTATTGTTGTATTTTGCAATAAAATCAATTGCTATACAATTGTGCAATTGTTCTAAGCTTCAATTAAAATTGACAGTTTAAAACGATAAAATAATAAAATGCGTTCTGAACTATTAAAAACTAATTAAGAAAGTCGGCCAAGCCTGACTATAATGTGGCTGTGAAAGTGTATGCTCAGTCTGTAGTTTTGTTGCTGCAGTAGAAGCAAGAAGCAGAGCATAATTTGACTATTGTTTATCCGAATGCTACCATACTCGTCGCGAATCCATAGATAATCCATAGATTACTAATTATGTCTAAAAGGTATAATCCATCTATCTAAAATTGTGGGAGATAGCAGGCATGTGAAAAATTTTAAATAAACTTGATCTGCCTGCAAGTTTAAGTTTTATCTCTTTCCATGTCTGAGATCCAAGCGTTAATACGGACAGTCGGACAGACGTAGCTATATCGACTCGGCTGTTGATGCTGATCAAGAATACACCCAGACCTAAACTTTCTTTCTTTTCTTTTTCTTCTTGATTTTTTAGAGACGAAAACTGCTTGTATTCGAGAAGACAGTTGAACTCGACTTTGAACTTGCGGGCGAGGGAAGAGCGTTATTGAAGAAAAATTCGATCAAAGGATTGTATAATAAATACAAAAAAAAAATTAATTACAAAAAAACATTGCTCCTACGTGGACTTGATCCCCGAATGAATGTCTTGTCCACTCGACCACGGCCCTTGTAACTCGCTGAGCGACAAAGTGCCAACTGCTTACATTCTTACGTATGATTTTGACAACAGGTCTTGCTTATGCCTGATGGTCGAGTGAGCTAAGGCGCCGCTCTCCCTCCACCAAACCAGGATATTCTGCTTAATTCCAAGAAGATCTTTGCTTGAAATCAATACTTGTTATGCTTACAACCAATAAGATCTATGCTTGATATAAAGGCGACTTAATTTAAAACCCATAATTCCAGTCTCACAAAATCGTGCTTGATTTCCGTCTTTTCGGATTGTATTCAAAAATATTTCGACTTATCGTACGTTTGACATCAAAACTGCTTGATATCACGCACGATCGGCTTGATTTTTCTCGAATTTGATGTATACTTTATAGGGTCCAAGAAGCTACAGGGTATAAAAATGTAATACAAATCTTAGAATCCGATCAGTAGTTTTAAAACCCAAATTGTAGTCGAGATACGATAAGGCCAGTATTTCATAAGGCAGGCACGTCTGAATTTTGTTACAGGTTTGATCAATGCATTGGGAACATCGCCATTTTTAGGGTATATCAAAAACGAAACAAAGACAATTCAGGCCGCCGACAAGCTGCCAACAACATGCCCCGAAGGGGAACTGAGCAGAAGGAGACCGGGTTCTGGACAGAGCTCTGCCATGGCATGGCATGTGTAAATGACGCTTAAAATTGAAAAATTAAATGAGAAATTATTATGTGTGGCAGCAGCGCAGAGGCAGGACGAGAGCTGCCCAGTGGGAAATGTAGAGCGACGACATGTGTGTGCGTTTGTGCGAGTGCGCGAGACGGTGTCGGAGCGTCATTAAATTAATTTGTCAAATATGTATAAAATAATAAATTACCTTTTTGTCAGTTACTCGTTTATTAATTTGTACGTGGCAACAACTTTTCGCCATTGCAAATGGCTGTCAAATAACGAAACAAAAAACCAGGACAGGAGTGGAGAGGAGAGGAGAGGACAGGGGATGACTGAGCGGTACCCGAAAGTCAACTAGCATAAAAAATTATGATGTGTAAAAAGCCAACACATAAAAAACGTGTGGGCCAACAGCGGTGGCAACAACTGGCGATGGATTGGCCGTGGCGGGAGGGCAGTGGCGCGGCGACAAATTGCCAACCTGCTCATCGTGTATCGTTTAATAGGAGCGCACATGATGTCCTCTGGCCATTTTCATTGCAGAAAACCGGCCGAAGGTTGAATGATTTATGATTTATTCAATGCAACGACGAATTCGGTTTTGTGTGACTTTGCCTGTTAAATTATTTTTTAATGTGTCTATTAAAAAATACAACAGCTGCACCAACAACTGACAGCAACAGCAACAATAACAACAATTGGATCAACTACAGACAAGGGCTCAACACGGTGTCTGACTCCCGTCGGCTGCCGTGTTGGGGATTTGGCGCCGGCATTAACATGGAACCAATATAAATGGCATGCCAAATTGTAGTGGATGAACAAATTTGCCGCTCCATATGAGAACGGGCAATAAAAACTTGTACGGCCAACGCCAAATGCGATTTGGCGGGGCATTTGTTTTAAATTACCCTGGCGTGTAAGTGATGAACAAGTAACTGAGTTTGGCCAAACGAAACTAAAGCGAAACACCAAATTGAGCAGTCCGGCATAAAAATAACAAACAAATTGAGCCCGGACTAGTTTGGGTGTGTTTTGGGATGGGATGGGGCGGGTCGGTCGGAATGATGAGCCATAAAACTATTGCGGTTACTTGGGATAGACAATAAGATTAGAGTTGTTCATGTGGGGGCTTTGGAGTGGATTTGAAGAAAGAAGATGGCAAAACACTCAACACTTGAACTCTTGGGGAAATCACATTTGGCGTTATGTTCGAAGAATTGGGAGAAAGACTGCAAAGTCACAGTTCTTGGTATCAATACACTTTTGCTAATGGGCATAGTCCAACTTGGTTAGAAACTAATACCACACAAGAGTTTTGATGCCAAGACTGAGTTGGTCTAACTGCGCCAATTATTGGTTCCCACTTTCACTGATTTCAAAATTTGGGATATGTCTTGGTCGAAAGTCTCAATGAACTGTTTGGTTAGGTTAGATTGAGATGGCTAGAGGCAGTGAAACTGTCTCTACACTTAGGCCAAGATAGGCCCAATGCGATACCATATAATTTGCTATTTAAGCTGGGGGACTGGACCATTGTAAGGAATTTAAGAATTTTAGTAGTTACGGAAGCTCTATCTCAGACACTTCCGAGAGGTTGAGTAGAAAGGGGTGACCAAGTGTTTTGAGTCTCCTTCTACTAGAAGAAGAAGAAGCAGTGGCAAAGACGATGAATTAATGTCTCCTCCTCTTCCTCACACTTGCGACGTTCTGCGCGACGCCCAAGCAAGCTGCATGCCTGCCAATGAGGCATTAGGTGAGATATTATTGGTACGTTTCAGTTTGAACGCGGGCCACGTGACCCTAGCTACAGCGTAAACCAGAAGGTTATTCCACCGTTCTGTAGCCAGTTGCTAGGTTTCATTCCTTGTGACTAGTTTGTACTAGGCCAATGGCATCCCAATCAAGCTCTTCTTCGCGAGGAGCGGGATGGCAGTGCCCTGTCTAGTCAGTTTGTCGGCTGACTCGTTTCCCTTAATGTTGCGGTGTCCTGGCAGCCAGATGAGATGAATACGGAGATGCTGAGCGAACGCATTAAAGGATCTACGACCATTCAGTGAGCGTCTTGGCATTATCGGTGTACGAGTCAAGAGCCCTTAGAGCTGCTTTACCATTCTTCTATCATGTGTGTGCTATGGTATTTGGCGGCCTCCTGGATGGCCATCAATTCTGCTTGGTACACACTGCAATGATCAGGGAGCCGGATTGAGATTTCCAAATTTAGGACTCCTAAGTTCTCATCGAGCTTAGATGCATCCGTGCAGATGTTGATGGCAATTGCTCTACTATGTGGTAAGTAATCTCAGTCGTGACTACTAAGGATTTTAACCTCATTAAGTTTGTGGAATGACGTTGTGGGCTTATAGTAATTATATACCCACAGTAATTGGTTGAGTACGGTTGACTGTCCTTATATAGCCGCATACCTGAGTTCAGACTCTCTAAATATCACGGCTGCAATGCCCGCTAACTATTTAGACATCAAATCTGGAGAAAGAAGATGAAATATGGTGTTTAGTGCATTCGTTAGGGTGGTTCGGATGGCGCCGCTCATACATAATTCAGCACTTCTCTGTACTTTGTGTAAAGTGCTCAGGACTGATGGTTTCCCGAGTGCTGGTCCCCATACTCGAACTTCCATAGAGCAGTATCGGACTACGGCCTAGGCGTGCCTACATGAGAAAAGCGCAATGGATGCCTTCTTCACTCGCTCACCTATATTGTCGTGTAAGAGTGGTTTCCTGTTCAGAACGGCGATATTTTTGAATTCCAGGCTTATATTGTTTAGACTGGGAGGGATAAGATCTAGAACTTTGAATCTTCGTGTGAAGAGATTTTTCGGATTTACACCCAGGCCGCAAGAAGACGCCCACTCAGAAAGTGTCACCAGCGCGGTCTTCATGAGGTCACATAAGGTTTAAGGAAAACTACCGCATTTGAATATGGCAATGTCATCTGCATAAGCCTACACCACACGTTGCTCCACTTCGATGAGGCCCAGCAGTTGGTTGACTGCTACGACCCAAAGAATTCAGACAGAGGAGTAGGAATAGCTTCATTTCAACAATGACTTCAGTACCAAGGCTGCCAACCGGTTCGGTTCCAGTTTTTTGACTCCTCGAACCTGAATCAAAAGCGGACCACTTTTTCCAAAAATTAGGTTTGGTTCATAAAATTAAGTAGTTTTTCCAGCGACACATACAGGGAAATTGTTATCTTGGTTCTCCAATCCTACAGCATTTCTCTAGGTCAGATTTATACTGTCATAGTCGATAATGTATCGAATATGGTTCGAGCAGGAGAACTTTTTAAATGACAACTGCAGAGCTGAAAAAGAATGGAACAATGAAAGATGTAATGGAACTCAACCTACAAAATGGGTGAACGATCTTAAGATTTCTAAATCGTAAAGATTTTTGCATTCAGAGTCCTTTAAGAGAGCTCCACCTAAAATCATCTGAATGGAACTTAGCTTAAAATATATGTAATTTGCTGCAGGCAATAAAACTTTAAAGCTGCACCTGTAGAATTCACAATAACTGCCAAGCCGAATCAGCTATAAATATATAGTTACAACATAGTAGATCATATTAAAGTTAGTTGCATTAAGAAACTCGAATGCATTCCGCAGAGATTTGCTCTTTTGTGAAAGCAGACAAAACGCACTTCCGTATTCTGTCACGTTGTGTGTGCCTTTTTGTCTGCCTGTATCTTGGGACCTTACTGACTACTTTACATTAAATAAAGTGCTACTCAAGTGCTATCCAAAAATCCATATTCGGCAATTTATGGTAAAATTTTTTTTTGTTTTTCTTCATAATAAAGGTAAAAAATTCATACGATTGTCACGTTCGTAGCTGTGGAAATGCCTATTTATATAATATAAAATCTTTATATGTTATAGATTTCTTCGAAAATTGTCCAAGAGAACATACATCCAAAAAAGTTTTAAGATATTGGAAAAGTCAGAAAAATTAGGTTTTTAAAAATATTGCCTTATCTTAACTTGCTGTTCCAGTAACTCGGGTATCAGTTGAATGCCTTTTTAACACTTAAGTTTGATCCTTCTACTCTAAGAGCTGGTATAAATTAACAACTCCTGAAAGACATAATACTTATCAACTTAAACTAAGCATTTCTCAAAAGTTGGAAGTGTCTCTTTATGAATTTGATAATTAAAAAAATAGAGGAAAGCGTACTTTGGCTCGACCGAAGTTTTTATACCCTTGTAGCTTGTATGATTTATATAAATTAGTAGACACAAATATGTACATTCGGCCAAATGTACACATTTGTGAAAAGGCCTCCTATATACATTTTCTACACCCAATTTCTATGCCAGCTATACTTTATAGTTGTCCTATTAAACTTGGTGGAATTATGTGAAAGCATAGAAAATGTGCCGGTTCCGACAAATGTGCAGCGTATTTGTACCAAAAGACTTCGTGCAAAGTTTGGTTAAGATAGCTTTAAAACTGACGCAGGAGATAGCATAGAAACAGACGGACGGACAGACAGAGGACATGGCTATATCAACTCAGCTCGTCATGCTGATCAAGAATATATATACTTTGTGTGGTCGGAGATGCTTCCTTCTATGCGTTACAAACATCTCGACAATTTTACTATACCCTCTACAAGGGTATAATTACATTATTGAAATAAAGAATACTATTTAAAACATAAAGGCCAAACTAATTTCGTCTGTGTCGAAGTTCTTATACTCTTACAAATTCTGCTTTTAAAATGTCAGAGTTGAAGAACGCTTACATAAAAATCAAAACTTTTTTTAACTATAACCCATTTTAAGACAGATAAACATCTGGTTTCGACCAAATTTCTCGAATCTTTTTGAAAACATATCAAATTAACAATCGCCGAGTTTAAGAAAGATAAAATTTAAAACCAAAAAATTCACTAGACTCATTTTCCGACCGATCGCTCCTATGGCACCCCTAAGATATAGTCACTCGATTTCGACCAAACTTTGCGAATGTATTTGAAAGCATTTATATATTCTATAGAATTAGTAATCAGTGAGTTTAAGGACGCAAACACTAAAAACAAAAAAAAATGTTCTTACTAAGAACCATTTTCGAGCAATTGGTTCTATGGCAGCCATAAGATATAGCAACCCGATGTCGATCAATTTTTCAAAATTAGTTTGAAAGCGTTTAATATTAAGTATCACCGACCTTAAGTACGATTTACTTGAAAACAAAAAAGTTTTTCTCAGTAAGACCCATTTTCCGACCGATGGTTCCTATGACAGCTTTAAAATATCGTCACCCGATCCGGTCGGTTCCGATATATTAGCAGCGTGCAGTAAAAAGAAGACTCTGTGCAAAATTTCAGCTCGATAGCCTTAAAACTGAGAGACTAGTTTGCCCAGAAACAGACAGACAGACGGACGGACAAAGCTCAATCGACTCAGCTCGTCGCCCTGATCAAGAATATATATAGTTTATGGGGTCGGAAATGAATATTTCTATGCGTTGCAAACTTCTGGGCAAATTATAATACCCTTTGCAAGGGTATAAAAATAGAGGAAAGCTAACTTTGGCTCGACCGAAATTTATATACCCTTGTATGTAGCTTGTATAATTTTTATAAATTAAGGTTTTAAATGATTTTCGTCAAACATGCTTAGCTGAGTTATTTCCCAAGCTCTGCACTAGATGGCGCCACTACTTTGACCATTTGCTTTTCAGTTTGTTATATGGCAGCTAAACGATATATTCATTTGATTTTGACCAAACTCCCCAAAATTGTGTGGAAACCGATTATATTCATAACTAGAAAGTATAAAGACGCTATCATTGAAAACAAAAAAGTTTACCTTACTAGAACTACTTTTTCGACAGATCGTTCCTATGGCAGCTATATGCTATAGTCATCCGATTTGTATCAAAATTGGCAAAATTGTGTGGTAGCATATACTATTGATCAGTAATACGTTTGGGACAGATAGCATTGAAAACAAACATGTTTTTCCTACTAAGACTTTGTTCAGACCTATCTTTTGTATAGCAGCTATACTATATAGTTGTTCGATTTTCATCAAACTTTGTTTAATTATGTGAAAGCATAGAAAACTGTTAAATACGAGGTATGGGGGCGTTTGCAGTAAAAACAACTAGTTTTTCCCACAAGAACTACTTATTCGACCGATCGGTCCTATGACAGCTATATGCTGTAGTAATCCGATTTGGATCAAACTTGGCAAAAGTGTGTGGAACAATATAACACTGACCAATAACAAGTTTGGGAGCGATAGCATTGAAAACAATAAAGTTTTTCTTTCTAAGACTTTTTTTCAGACCTAACTTTTCTATGGCAGCTATACCATATAGTTGTCCGATTTTCATCAAACTTGGTATAATTATTAAAAAGCATAGAAAACTTACGTTTGTGTTGAAAACAAAAAAGTTTTTCTCACTAGCAATACTTTTTCGACCGATAGGTCCTATGGCAGCTATATGCTATAGTCGTCCGATCCGGCCGGTTCCGGAAAATGTACAGCGTATTTGTACTAAAAGATTTCGTGCAAAGTTTGGTTAAGATGGCTTTAAAACTGACGGAGGAGATAGCATAGAAACAGACGGACGGACAGACAGACGGACGGACATGGCTATATCAACTCAGCTCGTCATGCTGATCAAGAATATATAAAAGTCTTGCGGTATTTCCGCAAGCTTGTCTTTGCAAGCGCGTAGTTCTAGTTGTATTCGTCGCATCGGTTCACGCTAGAGCTTTTTGGAAAGCTCTTTTCAAGCGCTAACACGTGTTTGATTTATTGTTGTTTGTTTTTAGTCGTTCGTGAGTTATAGCGTCGCAAACATGGAGCAAAATAAAGAGAAAATACGGCATATTCTACAGTACTACTACGATAAAGGCAAAAATGCATCTCATGCTGCCAATAAAATTTGTGCAGTTTATGGACCCGATACAGTTTCCATTTCCACCGCACAACGATGGTTTCAACGATTTCGTTCTGGTGCAGAGGTGATCGAAGATGCGCCACGGTCCGGAAGGCCTGTCGTCGAAAATTGCGATAAAATCGCTGAATTGATCGAAAGAGACCGGCATAGTAGCAGCCGTAGCATCGGCCAAGAGCTGGGCATGAGTCATCAAACCGTTATAAACCATTTGAAGAAGCTTGCATTTTTGCCCGTATGGATGCATGCGAATCGCTTCTGAATCGCAACAAAATCGACCCGTTTTTGAAGCGGATGGTGACTGGCGATGAAAAGTGGGTCACTTACGACAACGTGAAGCGCAAACGGTCGTGGTCGAAAAGCGGTGAAGCTGCCCAGACGGTGGCCAAGCCTGGATTGACGGCCAGGAAGGTTCTTCTCTGTGTTTGGTGGGATTGGCAGGAAATCATCCACTATGAGCTGCTCCCCTATGGCCAAACGCTCAATTCGGACCTGTACTGCCAACAACTGGACCGCTTGAATGCAGCACTCATGCAGAAGAGGCCATCTTTGATCAACAGAGGCCGAATCTTCCATCAGGACAACGCCAGGCCACACACATCTTTGGTGACGCGCCAGAAGCTCCGGGAGCTCGGATGTGAGGTTCTTTTGCATCCACCGTATAGTCCGGATCTCGCACCAAGTGATTACCACCTATTTCTGTCCATGGCGAACGAGCTTGGAAGTCGGAAGTTGGCCACAAGAGAGTCCTGTGAAAATTGGCTCTCCGAGTTTTTTGCCAATAGGGAAGCGAGCTTCTATAAGAGGGGCATTATGAAGTTGGCATCTCGTTGGGAACTCGTCATCGAACAAAACGGCGCATATTTGACTTAAATCGCATTATTATAACCAATTTTATGAACAATTGAAAATTCAATAAAAAAATACCGCAAGACTTTTTTGCTGCATGTGGTCGGAAATGATTCCTTCTATGCGTTACAAACATCTGGACAATGTTAATATACCCTCTACAAGGGTATAAAAATAAGTATTAATAAATCAAAACTATTCTTATATGTACAAGCAAACCGAAGTTCGAACTAAAACCTTGGGTTCAGGGGTACCAGGAACCCGTCCGCGAAACGAACCGTAGACTTTACAACGGGTTCGAACCCCCGGACCTAATCCTCTGCATAATTTTTAAGGTTTGAAGCCTTGTTTAGTACTGCCCATGAAACTCACACATGAGTTCAGTACTGAATTCCATGCCTAAGGGAAGCATAGGTCGTGAAGTATCAGGACCTGTGTGTATTAAATCATTGACTGAAAATCATGTAAACGCAGCCATGATTTCAGTACCAGCCCTTCCAAACCATGCCTGAAGCAGTTTTGATTAAGTACTGAGTTCTACTGAAGGAATAAAATAGGTATGCAAGGCGGTTTGGGTCAGTGGTGTTTTAAGAAGCTCAAGGAAGCTCTCACAATTCAAGCATCCACTGCCAATAGAGGGGAGCAGATAATGTGCACACTCAGCAACCTCTGATCTGTACCAAGCGCTTCTCTTGAAGAACCCTCGAGCTGATAATTGAGTTATGCCAGTGGATTGACCATACTTATTGGTTACACACGTCCAAATCCAGCATCAATGCTGCTGCATTTCGACGTGTGCTTCATTTTCAGCCGACTCTCAAATTGCAATGCTGCAGAGCAAAATTCAAATTTTTCGATTTGTTGAATGCATGAAGCTGTAATACCAGGTGGGGTGCTCTGGGAGCTTTTGCTAATAGTGCGTGAGTGGGTGCAAAGGGGGTAAGCACACAATTTTTTGTATGCATGTGTGTGTGAGTAAGGATCAGAAGCAGACGAGAAGCTTGGAGACATCTGAAGAAATGTCAACTGAGAAAAGACCGTCTTGCCTGGACCGACGCATCATGAAAATTGAATTAAGTTTGATGGTTTCTAAAACAATTTTTGGATTCATTTCGATGTACATTTTAAAAAGGACACCACCAGTTTACCAGTATTTGTAAACGTCAATTTCCGATGACAAGCTAATGGGTGTCATTTTTTTATTACATCCAACTATTTGTTTCCAAACAAATTAAAGTCGAACGAGCTACATGGCAGTCAATACAAAGACGAAGACGAAGATTACAGCAAGGTGTAATAATTTGTAATTGAATTAAAGTTCTTCTCTGCTAGTGTTGCGTTGTTCATGAGTGAGTGAACAAAATTAAGCTGTTCACTTTTCCCCAATTCCACTACTTTTTGGAAAGTAAATCGTCCTCAACTTTCCTTTAATTATATTGGGCAAATTGAAGCCTCAGTGACTGGACTAAGTTTTTTTACAATATGTTAAATACAAATTATATGAATTTTATTCTTTTTCTGTGTGAATGAAAACGAAATTTTCATTTATTTTCATTTTGAAATTAACGCAACTTGGCACTCACTGGGAATAAACATTGTCCATATGTATGTATACAGTGCCATGCGAGTTATTAACTAATCAAATAACGCTCCATTCGTATCAGTGTCAATACTTCGCTGACAGCTCAGTCATCGTCCAATTCCAAAGTAAACAAAAGTCCAAATGAACACAACGCTAAAAGGTTTACTCAAACCAAAATGTTAATGTTGCTGGCCAGCTCGGAAAATCCGTTTACCAAATAAGTACATCCCCAGGAATGCTGCGCTCGATTACCATTCCCATTTCCATCAGCAAAGCCAACAAGCTCGCCATTAAAAATTGTCACGTGAAATGCTTTCAAAAGCCACCGAGCATAGTTTGTGACAGCGGTATGGGGGGGGGGGGGGGGGGGGTCAGCGGTGGCCAGACTAAATTAATATTCTCCAATTATACGCGACCCGAAATATGATAGTTTGCTGTCCAATCTCTAAAAAGAGGAAGAAACCCCAACTAAATTCCGTAATTAAGCAGGTATGCATATCCCTCCAGTCCTTTTGCGTGCTTGTGATGTATTAATTTAGAGAAACCCGCCAGCAGCAGCGGCAGCCACCCTACCAACAGCAGCAGGCACATTGCCGACAATGGGAACCGGTAACTGGAAATGGTCACAATTACACCTAGCAACCAGGACGAGGCAGCAGCAGAATAACTATTTCACAGCTAAAAATGTTGTTATGCGTTTATATTAACACGGATACATGGTTGCGCTTACACAGCCACACACAGGCGGACACAGAGACGGACACGTAGAGCCGAGCTGGCCGGCATACATTAACAAGCACGTAGAATGCAAAAATAACCGTACCATTGGAGCAGAAATAGTATCACTGATACGAATCATATGCGGCAGCCCCAAAAATGCAAACCCCAGCAGCAAGCCAGGCACTGAGTCGGCGAGTGTTGATGGAGAAATATGTGCATACGCGAAAAGCCATATGCAAGAAATCGGGAGGTACTTACTCCGGGTTTCGAACCAGCGAAACTTTTAGGGTTCAGGTTCACGGAGCGGGTTCATAACACACCGAACACTGACTGCCAATGGTTTTTGAAAAGACGACAGGGCTAGGCTGAGCGCAATGCATACGAATACAGAACTCTCTGCACTAGACAATGCGAAGTACACAAACAATTTCCCTTCGTTTTGCTTTAGATCAGTGGTGTCCAATCTCACACAAGCGAGCATTGCATATGTGTGTAAGCATGTTGACATTTCCACATGAGCAACAAACAAACGAACAAATGTCTTGTGAGAGAACACAAAGCCGAACACGCGCATCGTAAGAGAGCCAGCCGCCGAGCGTGCTATTTATAGAATACACATATTCTCTCTCTCTATATATGTGTCGGTTGCGACGCCGGCAGAATTTGGCTTGCCAACCACGCGTGGCTGCCTTTTCAAATTTTGGACACCGCTGCTTTAGATAGAAAAAGGAACACAAGTCGAACCTAAGACCTGTTGTTGAAGTTGATAATATAAGTCTTAAACTAATCTTTCTTGCTAAGGGTTCTTCTGGGATAGAACTTAGAGGACATTGCTTGGCAAGAAGGATGGGATTTTGAGCACCAAATTTAAGCTCTTATGACTTATGGCTCACGGGTCAGCAGCTCCCAAAGCTTGTGTCTGCATACTAGCTGCGTGAAAACATACAATACCGATAGAAACCGAATCAATTAGTTAAGTCCGCGAGGTGGACGTTTGGGACTAACTCCAAAAGTGACGAAAATAATGTACACTCCCCATCCATAACATACACAGTTTTGCAGATCGACGTACTATACCTCTTACCTTCTGGACATATTTAGTAATCTGCACTGTTTATCGATCTGCCAAAGGATTGGTAAAAATCACATAAATTATAGTTAAGTTATGACCTAAGGAAAGCAGGTACAGAGTATATTACAATCGCTTACTTGTTCTTGTTGATTTTACCAATTTTAACGTAAAACAACTAAACTGAAGATATTTTGACTGTACGAATCTGTGACACAAAAGTACAGACACTTTTATTTTCAACGTGTCAAATCCATCATGTTCAACTTTTGATGTCACAGCGATACATTTTGTTTAGCCTGCTGCAATAAGCAAACTCCGCAATTTTCAGTTGCCCTTTTTATATCGATCAGGCACGGAATTTCAACTTCAGAATAACAAGTAATCTAATTTATGCGAAATGCAAGAAATTATTGTTGTATGCATTTAGGCTTCAGTTCAATACAAGTAGTACGTAAGACGTGTAGCCACCAGCGTAAACGATGGCGGTCCCAAAGTAAGTCAAAAGCTTAAAATCTTTTGCATATTTCGTTAGTTTTCAGAACCAAACTTTCTTTGCATTTCAAATCAAAAGAGATTCTGCTCTGGATTCAGAACCAAATACGCCCATAGCAAATAAGCAGCTCAAAAGCACCAAGTATTGATCTCAAAATAAAATTAGGGTTCTCACAACTTGGTTATCAAGTAATCTGTATAAAATGAAATATGCAACAACAAAACGTACTACCGAATAATAAGCTAACATCGCCAGCCCAGACCCAGGTCATGGGATTAACTGATTATACATAATTTTCAGTGTTGATAAACACTTCGTTCTTGGCAGCAATGGTGTAGAGACTGAAAGTCAAACAGACCTGGGCTCAAAGACTTTTTGTTTGTTTTTTAATAGAACAGTTATCAAGACAATCACACAAAAGTGTGTTCACTTCAGTTGAAGATTAAATATATAATTTTTAAACTGATTACTTAATAACCAAGTTGACGTGAAAACCCAAAATATATTTGTTCTTATAACGATTTCTATTATATTATCCAAATTAAACATTTTTAATTTTAAAAGTATTTCATTTCAAGATCAAAATGGAAAAATTGTTGAAAACAGAAGTGCAGACTATTTATATTTGTAAGGAAAAACTTTTGTGGGAAAAACAAGAAGGGAAATTGGTGCATTTACACATGAAAAATTTTGAATTTACCAAAATTATTTTTATATCCGTTACTCGTGGAGTAAAATGGGTAAACTAAGGTCGTATGAGCAACGAAATTGTAGACTCCTAATTTCTACACGCAGATCAAGTTTGATTTAAATATCCTCCGCAATAATAAATATTGAATAACTTCGTATCATCTATAATTTGTAAAATTTCCATAAAGATCGGCAAATAAAAACAGGAATTATGTAAAACTTTGCATACTTTTCGTATTTTTCTTCGCTCGGAGAGACAAAGAAGAGAGAACGCTTATGAATTTGTTGTTGCACTACGCTTATCTACAAACCAGGCTTCCCCAAGCAGAGAGCGCGAAAATGTGACAGTGTGTCTCTCTAACACATAGTGATGCATGACTTCATCAAGCATTCGGTGTGAATTGGCGAGTATGTTCGTGCCCCAGGGGCTATCGCTGGGGAACTCTACTATAAACTTTGCGTGTCGGCGGAAAACAACAACGAAATCAACCACAAATACTGCGCTCCTTTTCTCCGAGCGCAGGATTTGTTGTTGAATTCACATATGAACTTGATTGTGCACTACGTATTAGTGTTGGGTAAAGGTTGTTCTTTTCACTGAACATTTTGACTTGTTCTTTTTTTCTGAGTCAGCTCACTCAAATTGCTCACTTGTTCAGTTGTCCTTGTTTACCTGTTCTAGGTCAGTGGCGGAAGGTTGTGTGAGCTTTTGTACTGTATTTGTTTTGCCGACGGCATTTCTAAGGGGTTGGTTTCGGTTGCACTGACCGCTTTGTTGTTTTTGTTGTTTCAGCATTGCTTTTTTGTTGTACACACATACGAAATTTGTGTGTATGTGCGTCTTTTACTGTCGCGCTAACTCTCCCGCTCTCTCTGGCGCGCTTAGTTCAAAATGTTGGCGCCCTACTTGTTATAGTTGTACGTACAGCCAAAGACGCTCCCAATATCAGCTGCCAAGAACGTAACTATAAATCTTTGGTACAGCCCACAGAAAAACACTTAAGGCAAGACAGAGCAAGATCCCAAAGCGAGACACACAAATCAACACACACAGCAAGAGAGACTGAGCAGTTCAGAGAACACAGAACACCACTTAGAGCAATACAGAGCATGCTCACAAAGCGAGACAGACATAACAACTCTTTAAGCAAAAGAGACCGAACAGCTCTTAGAACAACTCAAGAACAAATCAGAGCAAGAACAACTCAGAACAAGATGGATTGAACAAGATAGACTGAACAAGACACGCTGAACATAAATGAACAACAAATTCAGTTTAAAGAACAACTCAATTTTGTTCACTCTTTCACGAAAAACACAACACTACTACGTATAGCCCTTTGCGGAAAACAACAACGAATGCGCTATGGGCTTGTGTACCCTTGCTCTAAAGTATTAATCTTACTAATAGTATAAATGTGAAAGTTTGTATGTTAGCCTTTTTGTTACTCAATCACGCACAAATGGCTAAAAGGATTCGGATGAAACTTGGCACACAGATAGTTGAAAAAGTGGAGTTGTTCAATTCGGTGGTTACGCTATGTAACTTTTATTTAAATGGTCCAAAACATCTCGAAATTCGCAAAATTATGTTAAAAGTATTTATTAAAGCGCTTGATGTTTAGATGACAAGATTGAATAAATGGCAATTGAAAACGTATATATAAGAAGTGAAAGCCGCGAAATTTTACAAATTTTCATTTGAATTTAGATTAGATCATAAAGCCGGATAAAACGGTGGATAAATAGGAGGAGGAGATAAAAAAAACGCAAAATTTGTAAATTTTCACAGGACTTAAGATAATTATGAAGATTGGTTAGATGGCAATCAAAGACGCGTACATAAGAGGAGTAAACCAAGAGCCGCCAAATTTGGCAAAGTTTTATTTGAGTATTTATGAAAGATTGAACAGTTCAATATGTTGCAAATGGCAATGTAGACGGGTAAATAGGAGGTGTAGAGCGAACAATTAAGCTTTAGGTCCCTTTCACTTGTGCGACAAATCATAAGCATACGCCAAGAGATTGAGAGAATCATGGCCTGACCCTCTTTGGTGCTGTTGAGCCAATTTAACATTACATTGGTTACATCGAAACGTCGAAAAAAAGACGGGTAAATTGACTGGTGAAAACTGCAAAATTTTATAATTAGTTTAATTAGTGAAGATTTAATAATTGACAATTGAAAATGGGCAAAGAGAAGGTGTCGGTTAATCGGTTTACAAAAAATCCCAAAATTTGTAAAAATTCTTATAAGAGCTTAGATTGTCATGAAGATGGGTAAATAGACGGTTAAATATGAAGTGTAGATCATACGGACCAAAAATTCCCCAAATTTACAAAACTTTATAATGAGTTTAGATTATAGCGAAGATTTGAGGTTTGGCAATTGAAGACGGGTAAATAGGAGGTGTCGGCCAACCGGATTATATGAGTTTTGATTCACATGAAGACGGGTAAGTAGAAAAAAGTCGGGAAATTTGCAAAATTGTATAATGAGTTTAGATTATGATAAAGACGGGTAAATAGAAGGTGAAAGTAAATATCGAAGGTAAAAAAATTGCGAATTCGGCTACATGAAGAATAAACTTCTTCCTTTTTTGTGTAAAACTCAAAAGGGGGCGTAGCAACGCACGCCTGGTACCTGCTAGTATTATAATATTTACAAGCAATTTACGTTTGATATTAATTTTTAATTTATATTTACTTATTGACAGCTTGACATACCGTTCACTCGTATACATATAATATATAGGTACATAATGGGTTGAGGAATGCTTCCTTCTTCTGGTTACATCTGGACAGCATGTTAACGCGAATAGAGTACACACTTTGCGTTACCTTTAGCTCTGCATCATTATTATGAACAATTTCTTAAGCATCCCTCGTAGCATGCCACCATAGAAACATGTCACACGCTAAATAGTTTGCCTGTGTTTAGTGAGCGAGTGAGTTTCGGGACGCATCCTTTCTACCTGAATGGGATGCCTGCAAAAGTTAGTTACGAGTGCGAACAATGATATTACGTAAAATATTTTGAAGCTGCCACCGTTGTCTTTGGTTCGTTGTTGTTGTGTGACTGGGTGTGGGAGTGGGCGTGGTAGGGGAGGATTGCGGCCATGTGGCATGTGACAGCAAAGCGCTGCTGACTCCACCGACTCCACCTTTGTCGTAATTGTGTGGCACATGACCCCGTAGTTGTCGGAGGATGGCCTGGCACCGGCACCCTTTCGACCAACTAAAGGATGGGTATGCAGTGCAATAACCACAATTTCAGATTGAGATGGAGCCGGGCGAAAGGTGCTCAGGCATGGCCAAGCTTTCCACCACCCGCACTCGGCCCTTACCCTGGCCTAAGCGCAAGCTCATTACGTTTTGGCTTTGTTTTGGACTAATTAAATTTGAATGACTATTTTCACTTAAAAAGTTTTTGCCCGAGTTGTGGCTGCTGCTGCTGTTTCTGGCATTGGCGCGAGGTTTTGTCTAAATGTCGACTCCCGCCTGGGCGACGGCCACCGACACTGTTTGGGTCGGTGTGCGCAACTCTTGAGTGAGACATAAACAATGTGGCTGCCACCCCCCAAAGGCAGCGGCACCGAATGCCAAAGTGTCGCACGGGTGTCACACAAAATATTAGAAATGATACTTAACCACAGAATTGCACAGCTTTCTGTTCTGCCGGATTATATGGTGGGAGTTAATTGTTTGGCAAGCAATGCCAGCCCCAACCCGAACCAACCCCAATTGTGATCCCATTCCCAACCCAAGCCCAAACTGGCAAACCATTTTCTCTTCTTTTCTTTGCCGTTGTTGTTGTTGTTGTTGCTGTTGCTCCTTGCGTATCCAATGCCAAACACTGAAAAGTTAGCAACAGCAGCAGCAAATGGCAACCGGAAATGTGCCACAAACCGGATATAAGCAACGCTGGCTGCAACAGCAAACAAAGCACCGAGCTAAACTCTTTTCAATTAGAAGCAAAATTGTTCAGATCGCTAAAAGCTAATACATTTCGCAATTAAATTATAGATCCACAATGGAGGAATTGACAAATTTGTATGATACTGAAGCTTAATGCGAATTAAATCGCCAGTCAGTTCCATTGCTTTTTGCCTTTTCATTTGCTGCACCGATAGCCTCCGGTCTAATAGATATTAATGGATTTTGTTCAACAAATATTGATAAAACACACAAAAAAAAAAGTAAATAATTATAATAAGGAAAAAATCAAACGAGCAAACACCGCATAAATAAATTAAAACCTATCAATAAACCGTTCTGTGTGGAGGGGAGTGGGAGGAATGGAGGCTTGAAAACAATTGCAAACCATGTTCAACCATGTTGTCCTGTCCGACCCACAACAACAACAAAGACAACTTGGCTGTGGTGTACAAAAATTTAATTGTGTTGAAATGAAATGAAATTTCGTGGTGCATTTTGCAGTTGTTGTTGCTGTTGCAATTGCTGTTGCTGTTGCTGGCAGTGGTCAAGTTGCAGCCTCAGCGACCACAGAAAATCGCTCAAATCAATTAGGCGCAAAATTTCATAAATGCGCAAAATGTTAAAGTAAATACGGGTTTAATGAATTTAGGCCCACATGACCGAGCAAAATATATGTGCCATCAAAGTGTCAGTGTGTGTGCCTTTATACATACATAGATGATTGTGCTTACATATGGGCTATATATGGATGTGTGTACAATGTACACTGTACATACTTCAAACATAAAACCACATCCATACAGGCGACAATTAATTGAAATTCTTCAAACTGACAATTTATCTGTTTTTTTCTGATGCATGTGAATTGAGCGTCCGAAAAAAAATCATATTTAAAAATTTTAAAATTCGAAAATATTCTTTCCTGTTTCACCATCAAAAGCTATATATTGTAGACTTTGGCATTATTGGAAAATAAACGCCCAGTCTTCTTCTACTCTATATATAAAAAGAGTTTGTTCTGACTGATTCACTGACTGACTAACTGGCAATCTACGCCGAGCGCGAACGGTAGGAGATAGAAGACTGAAATTTGGCCAGGAGTTTCCATTAGTGTTGAAAGTGAGTACTCAGACGGGGTTTCGGAAAATTCCACCCCTAAGGGGTGTTTGTTTTTCATCCGATTGACTTGAAATTTGGTTTGTAAAGCTCAGTCAAACTAACAGACAAACTAAATCAATTCTGACGGGTGTCAACTCCATATAAAAAAAGGGTGTCGGAAAGCTTTCGTAAATTTCCGACAGCCCTCTTACGCTCGGTCGAACTCAGACAAACTAAAATTTCCGTTCCTGAGCTTCGCAAAACTAATGCGCTTACTTAATTGACAGGCAGACACAGGCCGATTCTATTCCGACGCTCAGAAGCAGAAAATATAGTTTGCATTTTTTCCGACACCTACCCATCGAAATATCATCAACCATTTCTAACGCAAAAAAAAAACAAAATAAAAACAGATTGTCGCAATTCGACGCTGACGAAAAGTTTGCGCTAATTTTGGCAGTCCATATACATCGCATCCTGTGGGATTTGGACCCATAAAAAGCACTTCGATGCAGTTTTTGTAAAAAAAGCATGGGCAGAGGTCAGAAAAGATGGTAAGTTTAACTAAGAATTATGTGAAATATTGCAAAATATAATAAATATATATTTCAGCAGATGATTGCAAGATAGCCTGGATGTCTCTGCGGGACAGCTACCGCTACCAAGAAAGCTACCCAAGAGTGGAAGTGCCAGTGGTGTCGCCTTGACGCAGCCAAAAGTGGGTGATGGTGTCGACTGGCAGTTTGCCCAGTACACGCTGAGGTTTTAGTCATATTTTGCTATTTTTTATAATTAAATACTTTCATTTCAAATCAAATGTAAGCAAAACAAGTGACAATGCAGTGTGATCGTTTCACATTTTGTGGTATTTTGGCGTTGAGCGGTCACACTGCACCATCGGAAATAGTTGTCAATTCCGATAGCGAACGATTTAGTTTGTCTGAGTACTAAGCTTAAGCAAAGTACGCGAAATAATTCGACACGTAATTTCCCGATTTTGGAAAATCCACGAGGAAAATGGCCGGAAAATTTAGCATGCAAAAAACTATTTTTATTCCTATTGGCTTGAAATTCAGTTTGTAAGGATAGAATACGAAATAATTTGAAATGTGATTTTCCAATAACAGAAAAACCGCCCCCAGAGTGTGAAAATGACCCGAAATTTCTGCTTGCCAAAAACTATTTTTTATCCGATTGACTTGAAATTCGGTTTGTGGTGTTAAAATTCGAATTCATTCATGAATGGGGGGGAGGGGATGGGAAGTTGGTGGGAAGCGGGTGGGAAGTGGATGGGAAGTAAGTGGGGAGTGGGTGGGAAGTTGGAGGGGAGTGGGTGAGGAGTGGATGGGAGTTTGGTGGGGAGTGGGTGGGAATTTGGTGGGGAGTGGGTGGAAAGTGGGTGGGAATTGGGTGGTAAGTTGGTGGAAATTTTTTGGGGATTGGGTGGAATGTGGGTGGAAAGTGGGTGGGATGTATGGATGTGGCATATTGGTTACATACTGATTAAGGCTATACTACTAGCGGCGCAGCGAAGCGCGACGGGTACTATGCTAGTGTTCATATATATCGAGAAGTATTTTAGCGTTAAGGTATTTTAAGACAGCGACATACAGAGTATTGGAAGACGAGAGACAAAGACAAACGAAAACGGTTTTTGTCCTACGCGACGCATACACACGAAATCGTTTGCATGCGTGTCGTTTACGATCGATGCGATACGATGTATACGATCATTGATTTCATATCTTCGGTGCAATTACAAAAACAAAACGTACCCAAAGAGCATACGGCTGGGCATCGATGCTTTATAGGGTCGGAGATGATTCCTTCTGGCTGTTACATACTTTTGCACAAACTTAATATACTCTGTGTACCTTTGGTACAGAGTATAAAAATATTTAAGAAAGGTTCCAGGCAATGCTGCCCCTACCTTTTCGGAAAGCTGGCTACGCCCTTGGTTATGTCTTTGATATTTCTGCACCAAGCCGATTCTTATATCAATCAATATTGGACTTTCTTGAATGGATTCGACTGTGGGATAAAATCGAGTTCGAATAACAAGCTTTAGTCAATCCTGAGTGTTTTCAAAATATGCCAATTTCGAGCTTAAATCAAGCTCTCTCGAGCTATTCCGGGAATGAAAAGTCAATTCTTTTCCAATTGGTTTGAGAAAATCCATCATTTTCCGACTTTTGACATGCTTTGGGATTGATACAAGTCCAGATATTTGTAAATGATCCCATTTTAAACTTGGGTGGTTAATTTGATAAATAACCATAATGTCTGAAATCATAAATGCAACATGATTTCCATTAACGACTTCAATTCGACTGCAGTTGTTGCATACAGAGAGTGAGCGAGAGTCCACGCATTACCACTTAGGGCCAACTCTATAAGCTCTACGGTTATCCATTACTTTCACCACAAATACCCGTAAGTGTCTGTCCCAGCGCCGACTATGCATGTTATCGACACATTTGTCGGCTGTGCTGGCAACACCCGCAGTGCTTTAGCCACAACCAACTCGTTACCAAAAAGCTAAACCGTGCAAAATCAAATAAAAAGCTATGGTAATTGGCTGCCTGTTGTAAAATTTTACAATCATTTTCCAGCGCTGGGCCTGGCGGGAGGTGAAACTAAGGAAAGTTTGTTTTTGACAAACTAAAGCGATTCGCGCGTGTGAGGGCGGCTGTGCATATATTATGCGGCACGTAAAAGCGCATTAACAGACACAGCCAGCAATATCAATATCCGTGTTTCCGATTAAAATGAAATATGAACATTAACCGCATTTGTTTAAATATAGCAAAAAACCGCACGCACTGCGTGCAAATACTTGCACCGAGCGAGCGAGCGCGTGGCAAATGCAAATGCAAATGGTGGGCGGGCGCGTTCAGATAATGAAATGGAATTCACAATGGTTTTCGCTTTGTGCGGGCACCACCACACCATTTCAGGGATGAATACCAATTGGAATTGCATTTGAATTGTACTGTACATCAAAGCGACGGCAAATTAAATTAAACTCCTTTTGTTTGCTTCATGCGGCCACGAATCAAATAATAATTAATGCTTTATTAATGCTTCATACTCTCGCAATCAAGTTGCACGCCCGACGCCTCCGAATAAAGTAATCCAATGCTCAATTAACGTCGACAGTAAAATCTTAAGTAATTGCAATAAAACAGACTACCCTGAAGTACATATTTTATAAAGTTCGCTCCGTTCACTTTGCGCCCAGGCAACGCCAGGGCAGCGGAAAAATGCTATAAAATCAGCGCCTTGGCAGTCAAGACAGCGACAGGATGACGACGAGGTAAGTCAGCCAGCCAGGCAGGCAGGCAGCCCAAGCAGCCCAGGCAGGCTGGAGTCAAAGTCGCTGCCACCCTTATTCGCGGCACCCCCAAATGAAGAGCTTTCACATGTCGGGCACATCAAAATGGAACGTTGTTAAACGCACCGTTGGGAATGGGTTCTGGCCGAGCTAAGTTGTTGGTGTCAGTGACTGAAGGCGGCCTCGGAGGCGGCAAGAACATCAAAAATTGCTTATGTTTTCATAAAATGAAGCGCCAACAATTTTTCAACTGAAAGCCATAGAAAAAACAAAAATACAACAACAACAACAACAACATAGCAAAAGTCTGAGAGGCTGTAATCTGATTTTATTATAATTTTGATTTTGCTTTCTTTTCATAAATTTTATAACAAACTCCAAAGCAGCGCACGAAGGCGCACAGTGGGCACGTTTTGACGAAGGCACGTGACAAATATCAAATTTCTTCCATAGTGGAATGTAAGAAAATGAAGCTGGAAAAAACCTTGAAAGAAAACCGATTTAAAACTATCAAGAGCAATTAGTTTGATGCACAAGTTTCAGCAAGTTAACAGTTTCAAACTACACAAAATTAAAATCTGCAATAAAAATTTTGTCACTACAACGACCATTTTTCGCTCCACCTCCTCAAATCGGCAGTATCCCCAGACTTGAGATGCATAACACATTACTGATCGAACAGTGGCTTCAAAGATTCTGAAGTTAGGGCTCGGCAAAAAATGTCGTTTTCCGAAAAAGTTTTTCCGAGTTCTATTAATTTCTTTCTTAGAGTCTTACAGTTTTTCTTGAAGCTCATATTTTCAGATACTTTCGAAAATACTTGTATATGTGGATTTCAAAACAACAGAGAATGATATAGATTTTACAAAACTTAAATAAACTTCAATACGATGGAATTTGAGTTTAGACTAAGTATAATAGATCATCTTCTAGTATAATTTCATCGATATTGGCTCTTAATTCCGAAAAAAACAGTTTCAATGTGGAAAATGCTCGTTCTACTGCCACTTGTGTGGCTGGAACTGCTAAAACGACTGGACCTATTTGCTTAAGTTGATTTTCCTGATAAATATTCCAAAATTTAAAAAGAAACTTTTCCTTAGGTAAACGCTTCACATCAAACGCTTCGATACAATTAACAATCGATATTTTACTTTTCGATGAAATTGAATCCCTATTGTTGACTTGTTTGGCAAGCATTTTAAAAATAATCCATTATGCTTTTATTATCGTTGTGGATTTTGTTATACTATATTAACATTAAAAGAGTTTTAGCTATCTTGTTTTTTCTTCTTCTGTTAGCAAGGTTTGACTCCTGGGATCTAACAATGCGCTTGCAAGGATAGACGGATTTTATAAAAATTTGACGCATCTCTGTGCTGTGTGAGGACGACTCACGTTTTTCAACCATAATTTTGGATGCCTGTCATGCATAGAAAAAATCACTAGCAGTTAGGTTAGCGATAGCGATGGCGATGTTTTGAAGTTATAAATTAATATCGTATACTGGAGCCAATAGTTCACACACAATTTTTTATTTCAAGCCCATCTGGACTAGTGATAAAAAGCTCTTTAATATCCTAGAAACTTTCAAAAAAATAATCCTTAAGAGTAAACGTTTGAACATTAAGTAAATTCCCCTACGGGTAGCACAACCAAAACTTATGATGATTTGTTTAAGATTTAAGCTTATTAAAATTTTGGTTTTTAGCATTTTTTAACATCCCAGGCTTTTTCTCTTATTTTCGTGATATTTTTAAGCAAATTGCTAAGATTTTTCTCACTATTGTCCAGTAACTAGCTGAAATGAACCGAACCATTTTATTTTCCGGTTTTTGGTTCGGTGCAGAATTTCTTAAAACACAACGGTTTGGCTTACGGTTTGGTTTACGGTTTGGTTTACGGTTCGGTTCACGAGTGCAAAACATCGGTTTGGTTCGGTTCGTTTCAGAACCGGTTTGCATCACTGTTAAGAACGCTAGCACTAAAATCAAAAATTATTCTATTTCTAACTATATGTAAAATAGGCTTTACAGCCCCAAAAAGGCAAGCCAAGCTTCTCACAATCCCTTGACGTGTATGCTCAAGAGAAATGGACCTACAGCTTAACGCCGAATCCGAACGAACGGCAAAAATTGAGAATCCTTTTCATGGCTAGTTACTTCACAGCTGGCGCCAATAGCTGGTGAAGGTGACCGTATGTGCAAAAGCTATTTTCTAAAGAAAGAAAACAAACTTTTTATTAGATGGTCCGAGGCGGGATTGAACCCACGCCTCCAGCACAGCAGGCCGACACACTAACCGCTGATCCACACCGGCCACTTGTTATACACTCAGAACAAATATAGGGAATATTTTTCTTTGATCAAGAATGTTCAATCTTAGAAGTACTGTAGGACTGAAAATTCTTTTTTATTATTCTTATATTCTTGAGAAAAAAGACAAGAAAAAGTATTTGAATGGAAAGGGGGAAGGAACGAGGGAGAGACACGCCTGATCGACGTGATGCTGCCATAGGAACCATAGGTCGAAAAAAGTAGTTTTAGTGAGAAAAACTTTTTTTCTTTAGCGCAAACGTCCCAAAATCTCGAATTTAAAAGTTTTCTATGCTTTCACATAATTTCACCAAGTTTTATGAAAATCGGCCAACTGTATAGTATAGATCCCGTACAAAAGACAGGTCTGAAAAAGTCTTAGTAGAAAAAACTTTTTTATTTTCAATGCTATCGCTCCCAAACTTGTTACTGATCAATATTATATGCTACCACACCATTTCGGATGACTATAGAATATAGCTGTCATAGGAACGATCGGTCCAATAAATAGTTCTAGTGAGATAAACCCTTTTTTTTCCAGTTTTGAACAGGGAATCAAACCGAATCGTATTTCGGTTCCAGTTCGGGTTCTGGTACGTACCAAATCTTATGTTTCGGTAAAAGGTTCTGTTTTGGTTCTAACATTATTTCGGTATTCGGTTCCGTACCGGTACTTGGATTTTTATTTCGGAGTGCCGGTACGTACCGGTATGAACCATTAAAATATAAAGAAAGATCGGGCATTGGTTTTGCGTCTACCCAATTTCATAGCGAAGATATAATAATTACACCCCGGTAAAAAAACGCTCTACACTTATTAAAACTTTTCAGAGACATACATAAACACAATTGTAGAAACTTTTTCAAGTTTACTGACCACTATTTAACTTCATCTTCCTTGTTTTTGTAAATATTTTAAGCTCAGGAACCTCCGGAGATTCGAACCCATCGTGAAGTATAAAATTCGGTTTGATGACCTGTTCCTTAACTTATCAAACCTGAGGATTTGGTTGGAACCTTGGTTCATAACATCTGAAATATTTGAAACATTTTTGCCTCAATTTTTCATGAATTTCAGCAAATCGGTTAAAATTAAAACCTTCTTGGCCTTATTTTTGTTGAAGAGGACAAATTTAACTTACTATTTGATAAATCTATCTAACTAAGGTTAACGCCATCAATCATACGTCCCTGGTTCTTCCAAAGTGTACTCGTACATAGATATGAAAAAATTAAATTGTCATGTTACAACTAGACTATTACTTTATTTGCCTTTTCATAGTCGGAATATTCCCAGTTTGGATATGACTTACAAAACTGATCTTCATTAGATAATGCACCCATCGATCCAAGTACAAAGCAACGATTTTTTTCCATCCGTAATATAAAGAAAGTTTCTTTATACTTGAATAATTTTCTGAACCAAATGCTTTTCCAAACATAATAGAATTTGGAGGTCCGGTAGATGGTCCGGTTCGATGGACCCGAAAAACCCGAACCGAACCGGTTCTGCGGGGTTCAGTTCCGTCAGTGTTTGATGCCATTAATCAGTTTTTTGAAAATACTGAACTATTTGTATTTTCCTGTTTGTTTTCATACAAATATATGTATGATTCGAATTAGCCTCCACTTTCAGCTAACGGATTTGTGCCAGAGCTGCTGTCCTCATTCAGCTTCACTTGAAATGGATAACAGAAGTGCTTTTCTGTTCAATGGTTATTATGACATTCAATGAGTGTCTAAGAATATAGGATGCAATATTTTAAAAAGACTGGTCTCGCCAAAACCAAGTGCCATCTTTGCAGTCTTGTTTTTGCACCCAGAACCGCAGCTGTACCGGAAGAATATCGGTTCTCAAATACCGGTATACATAAAGTTTAAAATATGGGTTCCGGTGACGGTTCTGGTTCTGAGTTTTAATCGGTTCTTTTCGGTATACGGTTCCGGTTTGATTCCCAGTTTCCACCAATCAGTCAGTTTCCACAAAATTTTGGGGAGTTTGGTCAAAATCTGATGAATATATCGTATAGCTGCCATATAATAAACTGGCAAACAAATGGTTTAGCTAAAGTGGTTTGATATGTGACTAACTTTATTGAATATCACTTAAGCTAACAATTATCGTTGAGTCGAACGGAGCGATGCAGGCGAGTGCCGCGCGTGGCCGAAGCCAAGCCAGAAACTGAGCGCCAGGGATGGCGCGTGTTGTCGTTCCAGAGTCGTGTGACCAGAGGTGGCCAGGGCTGCCACAGTACTCCCCCTCCAGAAACCATATGGGAACGAATGATCTTCAAAATTAAGTATAGCTGGGATGAATGTATGTCCGGGGTGAGCATCTATAGGATTTGCACAAGTCCCAATGTGGAGGAAAGCTTGCGTATATTTCTCGCTGTGATGTTTGTGTCGTAGTTGAGTCGATGGTAACCTCGCGTTGAGGCCGGTGCTTCGAGTGGTGGTCGACAAGCAAGTTCGCCCAAACTGGGTTGAGGTTGCCTCGCGTTGATGTCGTTGCTTCGATTGGGGGTCGATAAGCAAGTTCGGTCGATCAGGGTTGAAGTTGCAGAGTCAATAGTACTGGGTATTGTACCCCGAGTAGAGACTTTCGATTGCCACACGTTGTGGACTTTCGTGGTGCCTTTCGTTAAGGACTTTCGTGGTGCCTCTCGTTAAGGACTTTCGTTTGAGGTCGAGAACTTGTTGGTAGGCTCAGGCTGGCATCAATTGCCAAACAAAGAGCGTCTCAAGTCGTAGCATGTTGCTAGTGGTCGGTCAGGTAAGTGGATCGCTGTGCATGAACATCGGCGAGGACGAAAGATGCGATGGAGATCCAAATTCAGCTGCGCGACGTACTTCCAAAAGTATGAACGATCGTCTGGCAGGCTGCGTACAATGTAAGATCTGAAAAATTGGTCGGATGCTTGACCAACGTGAGATCGGTTACATGTAGTTGAAGACTCGATTGGGCGCACACAAATAGCATGCGTGAGCAGCGGTGTAGGGCAGGCTAGGTCGATGGACGTTTTCATCGGCAGCGGTTGGTGGGCAGCCTGACGCGGAATGCATTGGCTGCATCAGGATGTGGACAGCTCGACGTGTAAGGGGCGACAGACAGGAGGTCGGTGGACAACATGCGTGGACAGCTGTCGGTGTCCTTTGCACAAAAAAATTGCTGTTTGTATTTGTGCGTGAGCGCTGGTAGATGCTGTCTGTGTGTGTGTACTTTGCCGGCGACGCGCCAAAATTCGTGATTGTATGCTGCAGACGCCGTGAGCATGTGTGTGCCGCCCTGTCGCGGCGTTTGTCGTGTGTGTGTGTGACAAAGTTCCCAAAAAACATCGAGATGATTCTGTTCTTCGGCTTGCTAATTCGAACCAAAATTTACCAACGATAAGCTCGGAAATTTGAAATTCGAGGTTTTTGGGCATTGGTATTGATTGGTTCGAAACTTGGTTCGTTGCAAGTTTTTTCCAATATATTTAAAATAACAATACAATAGGTATGTATACACATGACGCCAAGATACATTGTTAGTCCGTATTTACACGGTGAAGCAAACTTCATTAAGTTCCTTATGAAGTTTTTGTTTGTAGGGAAGAGGTGTAGGGGGTCGAAGCAGCCAAAGCTTCATGGCAAGCTGGCAAGTTTTTCGATATGTACGTACCCAAATAACATTTAATCTGTAGAACCTTTTTTTTTCAACCGAACCAAAATCTTGGGATCGGAACGGGTTCGGGTTCATCTATTTTCGTCCTCGTGGTTCGGTACCGGGTTTGGTTCACAGTAAAAAAAAATCCGGAAATCCGGGTTGGAACCGGTTCGGTTCATAACCGGTTTGCAGCCCTGTAAAATATATATTATAGCCTTAACTTTTATAAATTATACAAGGGTACTTTGGACGAGCCGAAGTTTCGAACGTTGTCTTCATTTTAAACAATCCTTTCATCGATTACTTCTTCACACTCGAAATGTTCAACATTAAATAAATTAAATGCTCACATCTGACAACGGCGGTGTTCTGCTCTCAATAACAAATTGCGCTCTCCTCTCAGTAGTTTCTGCACACACCCCTTTCCCATGAAATAGGAAACAGTGAGAGCGTTTTTAACGCTACTCTCCCAAAATTGGCTTGCCCTCTCCGCTCCGATACTTCTCCTCACTCCTCTTGCCGATAAAAACCAAATTGAGAACAAATTTCAGCTTGATTTAAGATTGAAATTTTTAAAAATTCAAGAACGATCAGATTATTTTCAAAAGCGTTCGTACTCAAATTCGTTCTATTTTTTTCTTAGTTTAAGTACTGCCAAACACTGGCGGCTGTCCCTTTTGAAATAAAGATTTTGACCAAATTATGGAATTTTTCCTTGAACCATATCAGAACTGAACAGAATGCTGAACTAATGAATTGTAAAAGATCTCTATACCTCGACGATATGTAATGAGATTTTTCCGGTTTTCCCTAATGTATAATTCTGGACTTTAACAATCTCGACTGCTTAGTCCAAGGGGTCTCTTAGTAAACTTGGCAAAAAAAGTTTCTTATACTTTGCCTTTCAGATTTGGCGTTAAACTGTCCGAGCATTTTTCCTAGGTCGGACTTTCCAACATCGGAAACTCACATCTTAAACAATTTCAAATCAGTGGGATGAAAGATTGTTTTTTTGCAAGTAGAATTTTCCAGTCATTTTATTTTTGGGCGAATTTTTCAAAATAGGGAAAATACGTGTTCAATTATGTAGCGTACTTTGCTGACAAACGAAGTTTAACCCTTTCTACCTTTTGGGCTGTGCTTAGATTGCCAATCAGTCAGGACACAATATTTTATATTTAGTTTGCAGTTGCATGTGCTTTTGCCTGTTTCCAAAATGTTTCCAAAATTTTGGATAATTCTGCTTGTAAGCCACAGTGCGACAAGAAGAAAAAGAAAAAATATAAGAAACAACAACAACAAAATTGAGCTCAAATAAAAACAAAGCATGCGCGTGCTCCCAACAACCACGAGCAATAATAATAATAACAACAACAACAACAGACAAAACAAAAACAGTGCGGTCGCTCACTGAGGTTAACTAAGAAAAGGGGCTAGGGGTAGAGGCAAAGGGTGGGGGTTTCCAGTATTCTTACATTTTTGGCGGCTGCCAAGCAGGCGTAAAATAATAAACGCGAAATAAACTGAAAGCCCGCAAACAGGAAACCGCACACACACACTCACGCACAGACATGTGGGGGTTTGCTTGCTAAGCCGGGGCTACACGTGCAGCCAAAATGGCGCCGTGCCTGAAACTCGTCCTCATTTGTGTCCTTGCCCTGCTCGTCGAAGCGTTTACACTGATTTTCGCTTTCAGTCAATTTTAAAGACAACTTCAAGCCGCATAACCCACCAACAGGAGCAGCAGCAGCCCATTTTCTTTCTGCTACATTTTTAATGAGATTAAAATAGGCTCACTCAACAACAGCAGCAACAACACCCTCACCCACACACACACACACACACACACACACACACACACACACACTCTCTTAGGTGACTCTTATGGTAGGTGCGTACTTTATGGCAATTCGGGGACTTGTGTTCCCAATTTTTTTTTCTTTTTCGTTAAAGAGTTCAAAGTTCTTCTTAGCTCATGTTTGCTGTTCGTCTGCTTTGCCTAAAAGGTTTAAGGGATTTTGTGTTTTTGGTCATGTGGTTGAATGTTCCGCTGCCTGCATCTTCCTCCTGCCAATTCCTCCCGGCCACTCATTAATCTACAACGCATTAATTTCTCTGCCGCAAAATCCAATCTAAATTACATAAATCAACAAGCCCTAACGAGGGCTGCTCCCGTTGCTGTTGGTGGGGAGTGCGGTGGGGGTGTTGTTGTCACGAGGTGGCGCCGCCCTTTCAGTAATTGGGTCACTTGTATGCGAAAAGGCAGCGATCTGTTGCATGCCAAGTGCAGGAGGTGGAGTCTGGAAGCTGGCAGGCAAATGCGATGCAATCTAACAGCTACTTTGTCAAACGGCAGCTGCATGTAATAGGAACAGAAGCACCAACGACGCAGGGGTCTCCAACTGCATTAGGATTTGGCGCGTCGATTACTCCGCGGCGCTCCTGCCAGATTTTCTGTGGCCTAATTAATTAATTGAAATTCATGAATTGCACATGTGACTGGGCTCTCGAAGAATGACAGACGAGGACGAAGCACTCCAGCTGCACTTGACTACCCATGGAGGCGTTTAATTCGAGCTGACAGCCCTGCCGCCGCCAACGAAGCTGCATATTAATTGCAATCGGAGCTCAACGGGCAGCTTCCCCATCCCCATCCCCATCCCGCCCACTCCCTCTCCCCCTCTCTTATGGAACTAACGATTAAAAGTAAAAGGAATGAAAAGAAAAACCGCAGTGAAAGCCGCTTAGGCACCGAGGCGTGTTTTAATTTATTAATGGGAACTTATCGAACTGCGTTTAAGTATGCCGTAGCGTTGCATCGTCATAGTTACAAATCCAACTGCTTGCCCCAGCCATCGCCATCTAGATCCAACCTCGAACGCCGTCTGCGGCTTATCTGCGCGTCGCGTAATTTTGATTATTAAGTGGCACTTAATTTAGTAGGCGTAACTGCCGCGCGCGCCTCCTTTTCCCAAATCGACAAAATATTGAAATTGACAATGCGCCACATAACGAGCTGACATGGAAACCGAAATGAAATCGAACAGGTTCGCTTAGATACATATCTGGCATTCAGTTGGCCACCAGGCCCAGTTCCCCCGGTTGCCACCATTAGGGAAATGCCAGTAGCTGCCGCTGGCCATTGATTAAGAAATTCATGATACATTTGTGTCAGATAAGCAAAGCGAAAGGTTTTAAAAAAAGCCAATTCACAGCCAATTTCACTTTGATCAAAATATGCAAGAAAAGATCGGATGATAATTAAGAACAAAAATAAGCACAATGGATGCAAGGAAATGGTTTTGAGTTAGTTGATTATTCTCTGTTGATTTATCAAAGCTCCAAAGTTGGTTGACTATTTGTAAATAATTTATGAGATTAAAGTTTGCATTTCAGAGAGATCAATTGGCTAGGAGATGAGAAAATGGCTTAATATCAAAGCAGGGTCTTTCATAATTCTCCATTGAAGCAGCAAGAATTAAGTTATTTGATTCCTTATGGGTCTGGGCGTAACCGCCAATGTTTGAATTGCTTCGGTCGAAGTAGCCAAAGTTACAAAATTCTTACTTTTCACACCCTGTCGTTCGGAAGTGGAGAATGTCAGCCCGGCCACCATACCAGCTCTCATACCAGATTTTATATGGGATGTCATCAAATCCGAAAGCTACTGCCAGGCGTCAGACAAAAGTGTCCAACCGACCGGCAGGCTATTTGGGTAAGCCTTATGGCAGGCGGTACAGACCATACATCGGCCAGACGATTGTATCAACCAAAAGACCAAAACAAAAATACATGTTTTATAATTTATAAAATATAAATTACTTTATTAATTTAAATTTATTAAAGAATTATTTTTACTATCAAATTTTAAAATAAGACTTATTTTTAATTTTTTTTGTAATTTATTTGGCGACCTTTCTAATGTTTAATTAGTGTGAGTTGGCTGGCTCTTTCGGACCGAAAAAGTGGCGTTTGTTCACAACTGTAAACAACTTATGCATTGTACCACAAACCGAGCGCTCTCCAGGATAATGTTGACTACCCGTGTCCCAAAGTAAGGTCGCAGGTTACTGCTCACCAGTGTTACGAGGCCTGCCATGCTATACGCTGCTCCAGTCTGGCTGGGAGCCCTGCAGCTGAAAAGCTACACCACCGGTCTGGACGCAACACATCGACCTTTGCCTTGTAAGGCTGGAGATGCTCCTACAATATTCCACAAAACTTGGTAATTTTCAAAAAAATCTTCACTACGGGCAAATTACGGTCAAAATTATAATGAATTGAAAGGCCTGGCGGCGAAAGCTAAAACCGCGTTTTGTTCGTCACAAGCTACAAGGTCCCGAATCTCTGATGTTTGAACAACGAGAAGGCAATTTTGCTAGCAGCTATTGCAAAGAAATTCCAACATTCACCTTTAATTTAAGGCACCAGCCACCCCATATGCAAGTCATGGCAATGGAATTTCATCAAGTTCCTGGCAAAAGTCACCCACAAGGGATATTCAGAAATCAGATGCTTGAAATGGTGCAGCCTAATAAATACGGAAATCAAAGGATGTATTCCAAGAATATTGGCCTTTTTGTATTCTGCTCATATTAAGCCTGCTGCATGCGAATAATCAAAAATATGACTCTTTGGAGTTGACCACCGCATCGCAAATATGAAGCAATAACATGGCTAGTTGTTATTGGGAAATGTTGCGCCTAAATCAATATTCACAAGGCATAGGTTAAGAGAAGGAAAGCAAAATTAAAGGGAAAAGAGCAATGTTCCCTTAAAATAATTACGTAGAATAACTAAATCGTTTTAGATAATGGTCATTTCCGATTCTATAAAGTATGTAGATATATCCCTGATCAGCATCTGTCTGTCTGTACGTATGAACGCACAGATCTCAGAGATGGAAAGAGATGGATTCTTATACTTGCAGGCAGATAAAGATTATTTTCAATTTTTGCCACGGCTCCGCCATTAAGAAAAAACGTAATTTCCCCCACAGTTTTGAAGATAGATGGTTCATACCTTCTAAATTTATTTGGCTAACAAAAATATTTATCGATCTACCAAAGGAATGATAAAGATCGGATGAACAATATATAAAAAAAACCAACACTTCTTATAAATATATTTTTACATCATTTCAGATCATATTTAAATTAGTTGCATTAAAAAAATCAAGCGTATTCCGCAGACTTTGGCCATATTGTGATAGCAGACAAAACACACTTCCGTATTCTATCAAGTTGCGTATGCCTTTTTGTCTGTCTGTATCTTATTACCTTACTTTCTACACTCAGAAAAAAATATTACCTAAAGCTGTTGAAAATTACCAGAAATTTAAGTCCATTTTACCTAAAATGACAGCCAAGGAATATATAGACATAATTTCAGGCCCCTATTACCTAAAGTATTCTAGGCAATAAATTTGATTTTTAGATAATATGTGACCTAAAATTTTAGGCAATAACGTCAATAACGCCATAAAACGTCTGTTTAGGTAAGAGAAAGGCCAACATTTAAGTCAATAAATAAGCTTTTAGGTAACATGTGACCTAACATTTTAGGCAATGTAAGACTACAAAACGTCGTTTTTTAGGTAATAAGCACCAACCCCACAACACACACCAAGACCACACCTCCACCACTAAATTGTTCAATTTTTTTCCATATCCATACGTCCCATCGGGCAAATTGTAAAACTTACTTAAAATATTGAAAGGATATTTCCAGAATTTTTTAAACATATAAAAACCTGACAAATCACATCAAAGAATGCTTTATTTTCCAAATATTTAGAGATATTTGATATGCTATTACACTATCGTCAGAGAGTCTCTTTAGAGATGTATGACAAGTGTAAAGGCAGCTTTAACACTTTTCATATATCTCTAAATAGTAGGTTGTCAAACTTCTCTGAAGAGAATCTCTTATCAAATGGAACCTGTCAAATTACATCAAAAAAGCCAACATTTTCCAAATATTTAGAGTTATTTGCTTTGCTATTACACTATCGTCAGAGAGTCTCTTTAGAGATGTATGACAATTGTAAAGGCAGCTTAAGTTTAGGAAAAAGGCATAATTCTAAGGCAAAGGATTCCTAAATCAGTCTTTACACTTATCATATTTCTCTAATTAGTCGGTTGTCAAAATTCTCTAAAGAGAAAATCATTAGAGAATCTATGATTAGCTATTACACTTTTAATAACAGAGAATCTTGAACTAGATGTTAAGAGCTAGTTCAACGAATTCAGTACTGGTTCAACAATTTTTGACACAAAACTCAAGAGAAAAAAGTAAGACTTGTTTGTGTGAAAATGGATAACAATCAAATAAACGAATTAACATTAATGGTTGCGGTTTTGGCTTAAGACGAAATGGACGACGAAACCTTCAGAAATTTTAATCGCATGAACAAATCAACTTTTCACAAGTTGCTTGAGTTTTTAAGACCTAAAGTTCAAAATGAGAATACATTCTCAAGAGAAGCCATTCCCACACAAACACGGTAAACAAGCAACTACATTTTCCAAACATAGCTAAAGTGTTGCTCTTTCAACCTTCTTGTGACACTCCGATTTCTGCGATCTGTTCTGAATGCAACTTTCCAACCGACAATTTTCAAAATTGTAGCAGAAGTCATGAATGCAGTTCCTTCTAAAATTTAGTTTAATTTTATAGATGCCTCAACCACAGCAGGAATGTCGATATGTGCAAAATTCCACTTTTAAACATTTTTTCTTTAGATGCCAAAGATAGTGCATTTCGAGCTAGAATTACTACAGTTATAAGGGATTCCACAGCATTGTGCTTCTTGCTCTGGTAGATGCAGAGTACAGTTCAGTTTATGTTGATATTGGCTGCAATGGAAGAGCAAACGACGCCGCCGTTTGCCGCAATTCGACGCTATGAACAGGCATTGTAGATAATCTTCTTAATTTCGGGGATGATGAAGTTTTACCTGGCGATAAAAGGAATGTGCCATTTGTTATAGTTGCCGAAGATGCATTCAAATTAACCACGCGAATGACATATGTTATCATCTTTCAGAGTTCTCAATTTAGATTAATCGATAAATAAAATCGAGTATATCGAGTAAAAATTTAGTATTTTTTTAGGGGAAATGGCAACTCCACAAAATAGACAGCTTTGTCTCAGCAGAGTTACTTTTGTCAAATAGAACAGGTTCTATTTCATCATATTTGTCTAAAGAGAAGGCAAAAGTTTCTCGTCAGAATTATATGTTTGCCTATTACACTATAATATCGTGTCTTTAGAGATACTCTTTAGAGATATATGACAAGTGTAAAGACTGCTTAAAAAATTTAGTCCTAAAACAAGATTGTTTAAGTAAAATGCCCTATATTTAAGGAAATTATTGCCTGAAAATCACATTTTAGGTAATAAAATCAATTTTCCTAAAATTTAAGGAAAATCTTTTTCCTGGGTGTACAACTCCCAGCTCTTACATTAAATAAGGCGCTACGAAAGCGTTATCCAAAAACCAAAAACAATTTTTCTTTTGTTTTCCTTTATAATAAAGGTTACAAATTCGTTCTTGTGTCACGTTCGTAGCTCTGGAAATGCCTATCGACGTTGACCAATGTATATTTATCTAATTAATTAAACTGAGTTTGATGGTTTTTGATTGACGAGTTCTACAATCTTTAAGTTACAACTTATAATATTGAACTTTTAAATAGGCTGAAATATTTCTGGATAGTACATTTGAGGTTAAAATAAATGAGATCTGAGGGTTTAAAGGGTTAAAAAAGAATGCATAAGAAACCATGGGAAACTATGCGATTGCAATGAACTGTACGTTTTTGCTTTGCATTATAACGGAAACCACATAAATATAATGATGGAAAAAAATTTATTGAATCTGGTATTTTATTTTGAAATAAAAAAAACAAAGGAAAGCTAACTTCGGCTCGACCGAAGTAGTAGTATAAGTATTAGTATGTTGTTTTTTTTAATATTGACAACATAGTGATTACAGATTATAGCTGGCTTTACAATTATAAAAACTGTCAGTGTTATACAACAATGGTTTATTTAAAACCGCCAGTTGATGCTATGTAGTATTATATAAACAATTATAAATATAGGTACGTCTGAGAGTCTCCTTTCATTTGACTACTCCACCCACCTTTCCCGTTCGTCACGAGAAAGTGGATCTTCCGTCAATGAAGACGGCTCCACAGACTGTTGTAGAAAAAAAGAAAAGAAAATAAAAAAAACTTAAAAATTTTCGATTACACTGTGCAACACCAAAAAATTCTGAAAGGGTATGATGGTAGTACAAAAACCTTCGCTGGGTTTGGTCTGGTTAGCTGCCGTTTTCTTTTTCATGCACTTTGAAGTTTTCAGCTTCTGATTGGGATTCGCAACTCCATATCTCGTAAACTATTTGGAATTTCGCTTTGATGTCTTAGAAGAAGTTGTTGCTCTTGGTTTGGCTTACAAAACATTCTTAAGTAGCAAGTCAAAAAAGTCACATCTATATACTCAAAATTACAAATATGTCTTAAAATCATCATGTTTTTCCCTCATTTTGAACTTATTTTTAACTTTGTCTTGAAAACTGAAACGAATTTGACTAAGCAATCCAGGACAAAAACGTAGCTTGGTACGTTTCTTCGAACGACTTCATCCGATTGGTCCTTCGTATAGTTACGGGCCCTTAAGCATGTAGAACTGGAACCAAAACTTGCAAAATGGTAATTTTTGGCCGACCAATTGGCCGACACAGTCAGAAATTTCGATTATTTTGTTTTAAATCAAGAAAATAGTAAGAAAACATAACTTAAAAACAGTAAATAAAATAATTTAATATTTTGAATTTTTACCGAAAATGTTCGTTTTTCGAGTTTTCATGACAGCTGTACGTGTTTGTGGGCCCATAACTATATGAATGAGTAACTAAATGAAGTTGGTTCGTTCTTGCGGTTTGATTATTTTGGTCTAAGCTACAACTTTGTGCCGTATTACTTGTCCAAATTTAAATCGGGTTTCAAGATGAAGTTGAAAAACTGTTGAAAAGTGGTCAAAACTTGCCTTTTTTGGGCAACTTTTGTAATTTTGAGTATGAAGATATAATTTTTTTGATTTGCTACAAAGAAATGCTTTGTAGGCCAATCCAAGAGCAACAACTTTGTTCACAATAATTCACGAGATATGAAATCGTTAGTCCTACTCTGAAGCTGAAAAAAAACAAAGTGCAATAAAAAGAAAACGGCAGCCAATCAGATCAAACCAAGACAGGGTTTGTATACTACCATCACACCCTTTCAGAATTTTTTGGTCTCAACGCTATCAACTTTTTAGAGTTCAAAAATGTGTCACAGTGTTATGATTTGTGGCCAATATATGGTTGCTTCTCCTAAAAATGCTGATAGGATGCGACAATTTTCTCCGTTAAAAATGCTATGGAGTTCAAACTCGTTTAAAGTGATGCGACGGAAGTGGATATATCGCACCTCTTTAAGAATGGGACAAGTGCCGTGTAAGTGTTCCACATTTAAGGGGTTACTTGGGTTTCACGGCTTCAAAATATCGATTTTTTTATTTTATTGTCTTTTTAAATTCTACAACATCTATAGAATATTGTCAAGTCGATCCGAGTAATAGTTTTGGAGATATAGTCTGAAGAAGTTGCGCTCTCCAGGGGAGCTGGGCTTAGCGCGCCGCAGGTTAAACGCGTTTTTCTCAAAACTGTGTTTTCAAAGATTTCTCGAGAACTACTCAAATTTTTAATCAAAGCCAAATTTTTTTTTCTAGAAACCTCTACCAAAAATCCAATTTTCATTTTTTTTTTCCATCGTCCAAGTTCTAGCTTAAAGTCTTAAATAAACACGAATTTTTTTATTTATACTTCAGATAATGCTGCTAGGAGTTATGCTGTCAACGAGGACGCACCTTTTTCCTGAGGGCTCACCGGAAATGACGTCACAATGGCAGAGCTTTTAATATTTTTCTTCAAAAATTTCAGTTATCCCTCATTAAATGTGTATCCTAAGAGAGTAAAAAGTTTGAGGTAAATATTTAATTTTTTATATTAAAAAAAAATTATTGAAAATGGGCCGTTTTTTCCTGGACGAAACCTATGTAACCCCTTAACTACTCACGCATATTACAAAGGCTGTAGGTTTCATCCAAGTCACTTCTATGTGGCCTAAAGTTTAATGCAATCATTTCACACCTCTTCTTAAAAATATTGATAATGTAGTTTGTTCCTAGGCTATCTTGAAAATAGTTTGATTGACCCAGGTTGTCAAGTTGTTTTCGTCGAACATTCTTAGCTGAGTTATTTCCCAAACTCAGCAATAGATGGCGCCCCTACTTTGACCATATGCTTGCCAGTTTGTTATATGGCAGCTATACGATATATTCAACAGATTTTGACCAAACTTCCCAAAATTGTGTGGAAACCGATAATACTCATAACTGGAAAACATAAAGGCTCATCCATTGAAAGTTTTTTCACTAGAACTACTTTTCCGACCGATAGTTCCTGTGCTATAGTCATCCGATTTGAATCAAACTTGGCAGAATTGTGAAGTAGCATATATTATTGGTTAGTGACAAGTTTGGGAGCGATAGCACTGAAAACAATAAAGTTTTTCCTACTGTCTTTTTTCAGAAGTATCTTTTGTATGGCAGCTATACTATATAGTTGGCCGATTTTCATCATACTTGGTGGAATTATGTGAAAGCATAGAAAACTTAAAAATACGAGGTTTGGGGACGTTTGCGTTGAAGACAAAAAAGTTTTTCTCACTAGAACTACTTTTTTGACCGATGCTTCCTATGGCAGCTATATGCTATACTCATCCGATCCGGCTGGTTCCGACAAATGTGCAGCGTCTTTGTACCAAAAGGCTTCGTGCTAAGTTTGGTTAAGATAGCTTTGAAACTCACGGAGGAGATAGCATAGAAACAGACGGACGGTCGGACGTGAAAATATAAAAGATCGATGTATACAAAATAGCAATGTTAGAAGTACAAACTACTTAAACAAGGAGGGTGTCATATATTTAATGTTGATCGACTTGGTTTGAAACCGTCAGTCGATCGCCGCACGCACAGCCTTTGCTGCCAAACCTGCCACACCTGGCTTTCCGGGTCGTCTCCAGATACCAGATCGTTCGGTTAAGCATCATTGGTGTTTCGCAGTGGATTTGCAGCTTATCCTTTTTCTTTTTTTAGACGAATTGACTTAAGTAGTTGACTAATTGTAACCAATTGTCGCCATTGAGCATACTTAAGACCTCATGAGACGAGAAATATTCCTTGCCTAACAGCATTATTCAGTGTTCCCGTAGTATAGAGCATTTTCCGATGAAGTGAATAACGTTTTCTTATCCCCGACAATTGCATAGAGTGCATCAGTTTGTATCAATTCGCGTTATATTCGACATGAAGTTTCGTCCCAAAAGCTCGCCTCGTGTTATTAAGAAAATAAAATCGTGTCTCTCTTCAAAATCGTAGTTAAGAACTTAATAAATTTCCCGTTCTCCGCTTCTATGTGATTCTTGGATAAAGCGTGCCCTATACAATGCATCCATTTTCATTAAGATTTTTGTCGTCTATTATACAGTAACACCTCACTGTTTGATTGGCTTTTTCTTGGAACCAGCGCTAGTTGTGCTCTCGACTTTACCACTAAATAAAGTGCTTCGAAAGTGCAAAAGTAACAAAAGAAAAGAAAAATATTTTAATTTGACTTTTATTTCACTTTAAATGCGTACGACGGTCACTTTCGACATAATGGAAATACCCATATATTATTCGATTGATTTCCATGAAATATGGGTGCATTGTATTTTTAATAGATGAGCCTTTGGTGACCAGCAATAAAATACCTATTCCACAATGTCCGATTTATATCTAGTTTGTTTTAAAAGCTGTGATTTTTGCATGCAGCTCGGTTTGTCCGTCTGAAAACAGCATGAATTATTCATTTCTAAGTTTAGTTTAACTAATTTCACTGCTAGCAAATGAAAATATTATTTATATACTTTAAGTGGAAGTCAACTTGGGCCGACACCCCAAATACGTATTTCCAATTGCAACGTTTAAAACGAACAAAATAAAATCATTTTTTTTTCAGCATAGATTCTAATCCTGCCCAGCAAGCCTCCCGATGGCCTCGCAAATGCCCACTTCTATGAAGTTCAAACTTTATGACAACACGATTGTGCCCAATTTTCCAAAGGCTTGTGCTTGTGCTTGCATTGCTTATATAAGCCAACTAGCCAGGCACAAATACCCAAGCATAATTCCCTGGCAATCACTGGCCCCCAATGTTGGCCTAGTCAGTTGAAAATGTTTTCAAAACATTACGAAGCGACGACTCATTATTCGCTGGAGGAAACCCCACGAGCACGGGCAGAGGCCATGTTAAACCGGATTCGGATTTTGGGGAAAATTCGAACTGCTTCGAATATCGTAAATGGTGCTGCCAAGTTTAAGAGCGGGCCAAGTTTAAGAGAGTCGGAGAGCTGAGCGAGTTCGAAAATGCGATGGCATGTGGGAGTTGTGTTGTTGTCGTTATCGTTATGTGCAAAAGTCACGAACAGGAACCAGGAGAGCACTCAATACAAAGTTGCATGCGTGTGGCTGTGTGTGTGTGTCGGCATGTGCGAAACTCGCGGATGTAGGCCAATAGGTAGACGTCGGACAACGACGACGACAACGACACGAGCGAAACAACAAAGCACTGGCAGAGCAGCGGAACAGCGGAACAGCAGAGGCAACTCGAACGCGGCATAGTATGCCACACAAATGTTGAATAGTTGCGGAAGGTTATGAATTTCCGTGAGAAATTACTACAAGTAATATGTGAGTGTTCATACATATGTATGTATGTGCATGTGTACACTGATAAAAAGAAAGTAAAAAGTAAAATTTCATTTCAAAATGGTCAAAAACCAAACATTTTTAAATATACAAAATTTACAGCAACAATGGATATTTCCTTCAATTTTCAACCCGTCCAATTACACTAGTTTACAGCCAAAAAGACCCATTTCTACTGGAACTATTTTTAAGTGTAGTTTATAGATTTTCTTCATCAATACCTTATCATCTTTTTAGAATTACGATTCTTAAGTCAAAAGAATAAAAATATTTTTTTGGAGTTTTTTTGATATTTTTCCTAGGAGATTAAAAATGAAATTTCTTGAATTTTCGAGCAAAAAATCGATTTTCTTGAAATCTAATTTGTCCTTGTATTCAAACTGCTAAACATTTCAAAACAGTGTTTTACGTTATTATTGAAAATTTTATGACCTTTCGATTTGTACCTTGCTTGACACCATCTGACTATTATGAATTAAGATATGGCATAAAATGTAAGTGCATCTTTCGAACAATCTAAAAAAATTCAAATGTTAGTGATCATAATTTTAGCCAATCTGTTCTTCCGGATAGCTGCTATGCTGATTTACAATTTTTTCTGTTATTTGTTAGTTTATGTGAATGATAGTTCTATGTAGATGATGTGAAATCGGTCCTTTTGTACCTCAAATAATAAAATGATAAGAGAATCAGGGCTGCAAGCCGGTTATGAACCGAACCGGTTTGAACCCGGAATTCCCACTTTTTTTTAACTGTGAACCAAACCAAAGTTCAGAAATTTTCTGAACCTGAACCTGTTCCGAACCTACATTTTCGGTTCGGTTCAAAAAATTAAGACATTCTGAACTCTTGCCAATTTGTTGTTATCAATATTGTGCAACAAAAACTCGATATCATTACAAAAGTATAAAGGATCTTCAATATAATTTCTGGAAATAAGTAATAATAGAAATGACTCTTTGATGTCACAAATAGAGAACCGATTAAATCAAACCTTTTAAAAATTTTGACAGCTTATTAATGTAAACAACTTAATGCTATTGCGCTAACTGTTTTATCAGTACCACGATGTCTCAGTTGATCAGGTCTTAAAATTTGTTTTGTCTGGTCAAAAGTACAGAAGTTTTGAATACTACAGATGAACTTTTTTATTACCAGCTTCCGTACAACGAAGTTCTCTATATAACGAATTCGTTTCCTGAACACTGCAATTTCGTATTTCTTTCTCTATATTACGATTTTTTGTTTAGACTTTATTTTGCATATTAATTACATAAATTGGATTTGTATTAAATTTTGCGTAAAACTTGGGCCAAACCAAGGTTCGAACCAAAACTTTAAACCTACCCAAAAACCTAGAACATAAAATTTCTGAACATTAACCATTGGCAAATTTCGGCTCGAACCCGCGAAATGGAGCTCCGAAAAAATTTATTGGGTTTCCAGCCCTGAAGAGAATTTTTACAAACTTAACATAAACAAAATATCATCATTTTTTGCGCACATTTGACTAGCACCCTTAAGCACGGTACGGAGAACTCCAAACTGTTTGGGCGCACGACAAAGTCATTTGGATCCTAGAAACAACATAGTGTGCTGAGATAGCAAAACAATTTGGTATTTTTAAGGTAACCTCTAAGACCTCTAACCTCACAGATTTTGGGTCTAAAAATTTACTTTTTCATTCATGCCGCAGAAATCTTGTTGGAAGAGGAGCAAGATGAGGATGCAAAAAGCAGACTACAGTGTCTAATTTGCCTTAAAGGGGCAATAAGCGAAGATTGGCTAGCGATATGAGTATTCTGATAAAGCAAAGACAGATTGTAAGATCTAATGCAGCGGTGGGCATGAAATTTGAGTTTGGGAGCAGCACAATAACAACAACAGAAAAAACAACCGTTATCAGCGAGTCTCGATTACCCAAAATGCACCCGTTTCGCCGTCTGTGTGCGCGTCTTGTAAGCGCCGTGCTCCGATTCGCATGGACTTTGTTGTTGTTCACAATTTGAAGCGAGTTAATTGTGACGAAGTTTATTATGAGACTGACTGGCGCCAAACGCCGAAAAACAAATCTCGGAGCAATGAGAGCAAGGGCTTGCCCACCGCTGATCTAATGTACTTTCACCCATAATAGTCTGATCTGTCAGCTTTTATTTTAAGTGGCATGTTCCGTAGGTAGGATTAAAACCACGGTACCCTATACATGAGCGTCAACAGTTTTAATTGTCTCTTTGGATTGTTGGAGGTGCACTTGCCGCCAAATACGAAACTCCCTCTCCAGACGCGACACGAATCTGGTGGCGTGCAATATCAATAAAAAATCTAATACATTTTCATTATTTATTTATTTGTTTTTATTTCATTAAACTTAGAATTACTGTGGTTGCCTCATATCGGCATTCGCCCTGCTGCGACTGCTGCTGGAGGCTCTCCATGTCCGCTGCATTAAAATAGGTTTTATTGGTGAGGTCCCAAATCATTACTTTTGCCTCTAAGGCATTTATCAGCCCAATTTATTCTTCCCCATGGAAGCGCTTCTACCGATTTTCAAGCTCACATTTCTGTTTAGACATTTGTCGTAATAAATTTAATTAGCTTCGGCGCCCAAACAAAACTCATACAGCTGTTCATACCTTTCACAAATTCAGAGCTACGTGGCAACGTCACGATGTTCCTGTGGATTTTACTACCCGCCTGTGAGCTTGTCTCCGTACACAACGTACAACGTCTGCCGTCAAACCTTTGCGAGTGGTTTTACTAAGCTTATTTTAATGGAGTTTTTCGTTTGCGAGCGTTTTTCGTTCTCCGCACCGTGCTTTACCTGAAAATGTCGAATAAAATAAGAATATGGATACAAAACACCCCCAAATTATTTTTAAATTTAATTTCGTTTTGCCGCCATGGTTAACTATGACCTCGTTACCTTCTGTTGGGTAATCAAGTAAAATAGCCTACCAAACACTTTTTATTCCTTAAATAAGTTCCAATTCAGTTGGGTATTGCCTTCAAGGCTCGTATACTTTTTGTGCCAGTAATCCATTTCTATAATATACAAATTTTTTCTCACGAAGACCCATTTTTCGACCGATGGTTCCTATGACAGCTATAAGATATAGTCATCCGATTTTGACTGAACAGCTCTTAGAACAACTCAAGAACATCTCAACGCAAGACAGACTGAACAAGATAGATTGAACAAGGTAGATTGACAATACTCCCTGAACAAAAATGAATAATTGAAGTAGTAGAAGGAACAACTCAATTCTGTTCACTCACTCATGAACAACCCAAAACTACTGTGCAATCGATTCAAAGTATACTCTTCCTTTCGAAGATCATGAAAGTAGTAAGCATAACCATCGGAACTCTCCAAATTATATTTTGTTCGTCTGAAAAGACTACACGCTGCCACTCCTTGGTCCAGGTGATATTTGCTCGGCAGAAATCGAGCCGTTGCATCTTTCAAAGTTGATTAAGAGGTGTTTTTTATACTCTGTACCGAAGGTACACAGAGTATATTAAGTTTCTGCAAAAGTATGTAACAGGGAGAAGGAATCGTTTCTGACCCTATAAAGTATATATATTCTTGATCAGCATCAACAGCCGAGTCGATATAGCCATGTCCGTCTGTCCGTCCGTCCGTATGAACGAAGAGATCTCAGAGATGGTAAGAGATAGAGGTTTGACATGTATGGGACATATATTTCTTATACTTGCAGGCAGATCAAGTTTATTTTCAATTTTTGCCACGCCCCCTCCCGCCCCCGCAATTTGGAAAAAACTTCATATCTCCTACAGTTTTGGAGATAGATCATTCGTTCCTTTTAGAGATACCTTGTAAACAAAATTATTTATCGATTTGCTGAAGGAATGATAAAGATCGGATGAACGATACTCAAGTTATGGGCAAAAAACGGCCAGTTAACACCAACCACCCCCCCACCAACAACCACAGCAACATACCCTAACCGTTCAACACAGGCAATCTTAGTGCGAGAGAGAAAGAGAGAGAGAGAACGTTAGACAGCGCACCGCGTTGTGCGCGGGGTGTTAACTGGCTGTTTGACTCCTGAAAAAAACAAAACTTTTCCTTTTTGCCAATGTATTTTGCCAATATACAGATATAGAGAATATAGGTGTGCATCGTCCAGGACTGTTTCTAGTGCCAATGCTTAGCTCGGTGAGCACGTTGGTAAATGCAACATTTTTAAGGAAAAGGTTTGGAGCCTGTCCACTTCTTCAAAGTGCCTGCATTCCCAGACAAGAGCTCCATAGCATTGAACCGCTCGACATACTGCATTTAATAATTTCCATTTCCAATGCTAACTTCCAATTTGACTAGACAATTTTTCCATGTCATCTTCATACTTGTTTTGGCTTTAATATTGTGACTAATCACTTGTTTTGGGGGTGAATATAACTCCTAGGATTATGTCTTGAAGTACGCTAGAAAGAGACTAAATGAAGTAAGATAGATATTAAGAGCTCTAAGTGGTTGGCATTTATACAGAACTATTTGTGGGGGCCCTATTCTTCTGTCGGGCAGTGTATATATTAGAGCCCTGCATGAAATGAATTAAAGTTCTCCCTGATTTGTTTCTGATTTGAACTATCTTTGAACTTCTAGTCATAGCTCACAAAATTATTGATTCATTGAACAATAGCTCATGACACGAACCATGATCTATATGATCTGTTTGAAAGGATTCAGCTCAGATCAGCTCAACAAAGCAACCAGATCATCTAGATGCTCAACTCAAATAGCTCATGGGTTTCGTAGCACAGATGAAGTTAGCTTAGCCAGCTCGTTTGTAAATTAACTTCAGCACATCGAGTGGCCACAATGTGGTGTCAGTTGCTCAAAGCTAAATTAGGTCCAGGGCCTATTTACATAGATTCCACAAATGTGCAGCTAAGCGTAACATTAATTCTGCGAACATACAATATTTGAAGTGGGCCGAAACCGTCAAATCATAAACCGATTTGAATGATTTCTGATTTGATGGATTCGTCGTCGCCCCGAATAGCAGAATAACTATTAATAACTTTTATTTAAATGGTCCAAAGACCGTGAAATGTAAATTTTTCATATAATTTTAAAGAAGATTGCAGATGAATAAATGGGAAATGAAAGTCAATTGGTTCAAAGAAAATTGCGAAAATTTGCAAAATTTCATAATGAGCTTAAATTATTGTGAAGTTATGAAGAAGTATGAAGTTTTGATAGATGGCAATTGTAAAGTAAGCTGCACTTCTTAGTTTTGTGTTTAAAACACTAGCCGGGTAACTGTTATTTTGCTATAAAATAGTCCGAAAACTGATTAATTATATAATTATATTAATTATAGTATAATGGTGGCATATACGAACTGTTAGAGCGGATTCCGTGAAGATGCGCCAAAATGGTGGGGACCAATAAAGACCCATTTCTTCCTCTTAATGAAGCATTCTTCTTCTTTGGACCGATATTAATATCTGAACCGCTTAACGGTCTTGGCTGCTGCTATAAGTGCTCGTCAATTATTTTTGTTTTGCTCGAGGAGGCTTCAGTTAATCACACCATGCTTGGAAATGTCTTGCCATACCGTCTATCTTAGTCTTTCGGTTCCAAAATTTTCACTGAAGATATTTCAGATCGACTCATTTTGTGAATTGACTTGATCTAATGAACCACATGAGCTTGATCTATTTGATTTGTTTGGAGTCACTGGGAATTTGAGCTGACTAACTCGAACCAAAACAAAGGGCACTTTGACTCCATTCATGCAGGTCTCTAGTATCTATGTTGAGCCGGACGTCGTTGGCTTAGATTAAATTTTGTGTTTATTTAAACGAAGCTGTACTGAAATATATATAACACTAATGTAATGAAATTGTAGTTCCTAGCACTTGCAATTAATTTTGAGTACAAATAACCAAGTCCAAGTGTAAATAGTTGCATTAACCACGCTTATTTTATCTCAGTGTTTGTATGCTTGTATTGGAGGCGCATGAGCTGGGACTACTCCTGGTCCTGGTCCTGTTCTGTGCTCTGCTGTGCTGTGCTGCTCGCTCGTGTGTGGCCACATGAGGCGTTACTTGCCTCATTTCGGTAGCTGGTGTGTGTTCATGTGTGCATGCTGATAACAATGTTGCACTTGCTAATGCATTAATTTTAATGCACTTTCGGCCCGTTCCGGTGCCATTTTAGTTACCGATGTCAGCTCACAGCTCACTTAATTATGTGAATGCTGGCCAAAACTAGTCACAAAGGGCACAAAAGTCACTGACAAGACTCAGACACTGGGGTTATCCATCTTGCTTCCGTTATCCATTCCTTGGCCCTATCCCCCATTCCTTTTACTCTTTCGGCTTTTGATTATGCTTATGCAGAAAGCTCTGGCAAAGTGTCGTGCTCATCATTATCGCTTTTGTTTCTAGCTGCTGCTGCTGCTGCTGCTGCTGCTGTTGTTGGCCCGCAGCAACGACAGAATCCTTTGCTCCTTTGGCGCTGTCCTGACACTTTTGTGACATTGTGCAAATGAATAATTGTGCTTTTCTCTGCTGCCAGTGCTGCCCGACCAGGCCAGGCCAGGCCAACCCAACCACAACAGCTGCACTTCCGTTCCACATTGCTCGTTCAATGTCTCATCACCATCATCATCATCACGACAAGTCGTTGTCCTTCCAGTTGTCGCCAGCCTCGTTGCTCATTCGCTGGGCCTTTGGCTTCATCATCGCCATCAAGAACACGGTCTGGCCTGCCAGGGCCAACCAACCACAACAACAAAACAACCAGCTAAACAGTCGCTTAGCCAGCCGCCCGTAGACTGACCCCTTTTCAATGGCCATCCGGTGGATATGGCCATCTCCATCTCCAAGCGTCAGAGTCGCCTCTGTTTGCCATTCATTTTGTTTCTGTTTGCGCTTTGATTGACGGAGCTGCGCTGAGACCTGAGAGTGCTGGCTGCATGTCCTTGCGCTTGTCCTTTGGCAGAACCATTGCCATTGCGCTTTCCCCAGCGTTATTAATGATTTTTCCAAAGTTTTCGCTATATTTTATGCTACATCTTCTGTCCGGTCGAAGCCGGAGCCGGACCCGGATGCTGTTATGGCTGTTGTTGTTGTTCTTGTTGTTGTTTTTGCTGGCGTATTGTTGATTGTTCTTTTATCTCGTCTCCGTCAATTCGCTGCGTTATATTGCTGTGTTCCATTTGACTTTGGGTTTTGAATTTCCGCCATTTCCCCTGGGTTGGTGTCGGCGTTGGCCCCGGCCCCTGCCCCGTCCAGCTTCTTTTTCGGTGTTTGGCCAACGTATTACGCTTATTTGCCCAGTTTCGGTTTCCCTTTGCCTCTCTGTTAGTTTTCGGCTAACTCTCCATTTCCTCCCAGATAAATACGTGTCAATCAGTTATTAATTGCTTTTCAAATTTATTGAATTTTGCGGTTTCTGCCATTTCGCACAGTTGTTTCTTCTGATTGGCAAGCAACTGTTTGGTTTTTCTCTGTCGGTTGTTACTCAAGCTTCATTAAGCTAAGCATTTTCGCAAGTTACACAAGAAATTACAAATTTCCAATTGACCTCGAATCAAAAAATAAAATCGATAGCGATTTACCAACAGCTTACCACAAACGAAAGCACTTTTTCCACTCCAGACAAACAAACGCAACTAGTTGAAGAGTTGAAGATTTATCCCAATTGTGGTTCAGACATAGTTTCCTAAAGTTGGGTACTTAATTGAAGACTCTTCAATCGGTTGGAATTCGAAATGAACAGATTTTTAAGTGCACTAGAAAATTCAATACATTTTCTACGCAGGGAGCAAAAAAATAGAAAGAGGAAACCCACTCTACAGTTGGTCGAACGATTAAGCGGATGGCACAGACTAAACAAAATGTGTTCGCGGTATTTTCGCAAAAATTTTGCCGTATAATACCGTGTTTTTGGACCAGATGTAGTTCAAGTCAAAATGGGAGCTCGACCGATAATGTTTTTCGTCCTTCTTAAGGAGGTGAATCCTAACTTCTTGTACATGTACTCCCGTACTTTCATACATATAATTTTTTGAAGAAATATATGGTATCTTAGGATCATTCATCTATCATATAATTTGTGTAATGCCTATTGGAATCCCAGTTTAAGTCACGGACGACAAAGGTAGGTAGTTTCGGCTGGCCCTTCGTAGAGGCCACACATAGACCTTACGGTCTTTAGTAGGGTACCATTGGAAATCCAAGAGGATCTTTGACGTTTTATCAAATGTCAATAGATGTTTGGGAGACTTCCTAGCTCTCAAGCTTGCCTCACCTAGTTATTGCTAAATGCGACGAGCTGCTTCATTAAAATCCAAGAACTCGACCAATCTGTCAACGACAACTTAAAAGGCAAATATATTGCTGTTTATTATATAAAATTTAAAAAAAGGTGATTTTTTGTGACGGCAGCATTTGCATGAAATAATCTTTAAAAAGTAAATGTCCGGCATTAATGTATCGCTCCAAATAAATATTTCCTTGACTATTGCAAAATTTCTGATTTGTTTTTTAAATTTTCAACAGGGATCGTTATCATTATAAGTTATATATAGTAAAAATTACATGTTATTGATTATATTTCAATTTTTTACCATTTTCTTCAATGATAATCATTAGTTTTGAGTAATTTAATAAAACTTATACCATAATCATTATTTTTGATCAAAAAATCAAGTGAGGAAGTCGGTCAAGACCGACTATAACATACTCTGTACCAGTTCATTTGCCCCTGACTATAATATTATAATCAGGGAATCAAACCGGAACCAGAACCAGAACCTGAACTAGAACCAGAACTAGACTTCAAAGCTGACACTTAGTTTTGGGGGACTTTTAAGCAATTTCCAACAAAAAGGAGTCTGGTCTTTCAAAACTTTTGTATTGTAAAATAGAAAAACACGAGACCAGTCTCTTGAAAAATATTGCATCCTTTATTCTTAGGCCCACATTATAATGTCATGCTAATGCTAACCTCGAAACTAAAAAGTACTTGTGTTATCCATTTCTGTTCAACTTAAAACTTAATGAAGATAGCAGCACAAATACTTTAGAAGCAGGACACTACAAATAGTTCAGCATTTTCACAAAACTGATTAATGGCATCAATCGTGAGCAATTTTTCTGAGCTTAAAACGTTTTCCAAATTGAAGTCTTTGGAATTATTTGAAAATGACCGGCAAGATGTATGAATGTATCTATATTTAAGTGTTAAAATATTGGTAAAAAATCGAATGATGGTCTCACTGTCTAGAGAATGGACGATGACGAAACGGAGAGTAGAACGCAGAAGATAGTAGAAGATGGACGAAGACAGAAGCTGTAATTAAAATGACAAGCAGACAGACAGAGAGACAGAAAGAAAAATCCATATCGACAAAACGTGAAGAGAAAAAGCACGTATAGAGACATTCTAAATAGAAAACCGTGTTTCATTAGTGAAACCCGAAAACCCGAAAAATCTCTCGTTTATAAAAATAAAGAAAACTCTACAAAGTTTCCACAATTGTGTGGCCTTTGAGAAGGACAAGTAAGCGTATAAATTTTATTAAGTCTTCGCTAAGAAATCGAATGAATGCATAACCAATGACCGCTCTTTCTTCATATTTTACTTCACTTTATAGATGGAACCGTAAATGCTGAAAAGTACATCAATACTTTACAAAATCATCTAATACCTGCAGCACAACGCCACAGCGCACTCTAAGCAATTTAAAAATTGAAGAAATTTGGCGCTCGATTACTTCTGAGGTGTGTCAAAACTTGGTAAATTCAATGAAAAATCGAATTGAAACAGTTACTAAAAATAAAGGAGACGTTACTCCGTTTTTATAAGTAAAACTATCTGCTGTACGAATTAAAAATGGTCACATTAAAAGTGATCACATTTAATTTAAGTTTCAATATTATTTTCTTTAAGTTTTTGTACCAAAATACCTTTCGGAAAAATATGAACATGTAGGTGCAGCTACCTTTATCTCCAAAATGTTTACTACTGAACGTAGCACTTTGCGGAAATTAAGTGGTGTTCGAATTAAAAGTGGTTAGGGCTTGTAGTTTACAGCCAAAAAGACCAATTTCTACTGGAACTATTTTTAAGTGCAGCTTTGATTGGTGATCTCAAAAATCGATTTCAAACATATTTACATGGAAACTTTTTTATCACCTGTTCCCATTAAAAATGTGAAAAGGGGATCATGAAGGTGTGCAAATTTATGTAACAGCCTGAAGGAAGCTTCTGCGACCCTATCAATGGTATTTTATCGCGGTACAGTATTATTACATTCTTAGCTATGCAGCCATCATTGGGTCTTATTTGTGGACTTAAAAAGCAATTTCTTAAGTATTAAACTTCGTGTCAGTGGCTAAACGCACACACGCAACGCCAAAATGAGCATGTGATTCACACCGTCAAGAGCCGAACCCTTGCCAAGGCTTGCGTCAAGAGAGCAATCAGCTTTTCACAAGCCTTAACTGTGCCTGCCTGAGTACGGTGCTTGCTGTGTACGGATCTTTTTTTTTATATGCGAATTTCAACTCATTAACTAATAATAATAGCCACTTACTGCCCACAGCTACTCACTACAGCTTAGCTTTTCTTTATACTATCTAACGGTATTAGGAGACCTTTAATATTTGCCCAGAAATCGTGAAACATGAAAATTTATATATAATATATTAGCATTTCAAATATTTAAAAAAGATTATTTGATTTTGGCGCCAAACAAAACAGAGCCTATTTATTGGGGCAATTACGCTATAGAACACACTAATATGCTAGCATACTAAAAAAAAATATTGGTTCGCCGAGGTGAGCTCAGAAATATGCGAATAGCTTCGTCAAACGGTATCCAAATTAATTGGGACAGCATTTCTTCAACGGAGAATCAAATGGGCTCTCATAATTAACTTTAAGGCAAAATCGCATAGAATAAAATAGTTAAACCAGTGGTGGTCAAAGTAGAAAAAAGTTGAAAATGCCACATCTGTAAGCCGCATTTCTCAGCCATCGCGTTAAATCAGTCAAACTATTGATTAAAATATATTAGATTGCTCTCGTTGCTTTCGGAATTGACAAGGTTATATACAATCTGACGGTCCATGTGCGCGCTATATCTATTTAATTGAGGTAAAAAAACGAAAAAGCCGTTTTTGGATCATAACTTCAGATTTTGGTGGTGTTAGGAAAAAACCAAGTATGAGGAAATGCTATACTCGACCTGCTCTACAGCGTATGCTAGATCATTTCGAAAGTATATTTTGGCTGTAACACTGTGTTATCATTGAAGAACAACGTACAAAATCAGAAATTTAAAAATCATGACGGTTATGCACAGATTGTACAAAAAAAAAGATTTTGGTGTAAATCATTTTTTTTAATGTCCATTATAAGTGGGTGATTTTTTTTATTTAAAAAAAAAAATCATTATTTACGGTCCCTGATTTTCAAAAAACAAACGCATAAGCAATCTCCCTTTACATAGCGATAACCAAGTCACCCTGACTTTGTAATTTTGTTACATTATACAATTTCACATTTACTTTTTGCTGATATTTCTTTTCATTTCAAATAACATGTCAGCTGGTACTCTATCAAACCGAATTAAGAATCAAACTGGAATCGGACTAATGTGACAAAATTAACCGACGAAACGAACGAGTTTGCTAATCAAGTTTGACCCCAATTTGGCGTTACCATTGCACTTCCATTCACCACATTTGCTTGACGTATAAATATGTTAAGCAATTTGCCATTTTACAAGTCGTGTGTGTTTTCCCGCTGTTCATTCCAAAGACAAGTTTCTTTGGCATTGCAAATTTGATGGCGCTAGTTAATTGCGTTTTCTTTGGCTGGTGATAGACGGGCTAACACACGACAGGCAAGTCGCAATGACACACACACACACACACACAATCACACTCGGATGTGGCAGCAACAAAAGCGACATTTAACCAATGTGACGTGTGGACAGAAACTCAGAGAGAGGGTGATAGGCAGCGACAGCAACAGAAACCAACGTAGTGGTGCTTTACCATACGTACAGTGCGCGTGAAAGGTATGCAACCACAGAACAATGCACGTACAGTGCGGCAACAACAGCGAAATGCAATTAGCAAATAGATGTGGTCAGCAGGAGATGCTGATAGCCACTTTCTATCCTCCTCCTTGCGGTTGTCGCTGTCTCTGACTCTCTCTCCATTTCATTAAATGTTGCTGCAGTGTTTATTAAAATGCACGAAATAGTTTTTCAAAGTGCAGCTCAACCCAGGGGCAAGCACTTTGTTGCCCTCATCTTTATGTGACAGCTGCCGCAGCAACAAAAACAATATGCCCCACATTTTATGCTGCTAAACACTCCACCAGAGAGCCACATATGAAAGCAATGGACTCGACGCCTCACTAACTTCCAATTGCCATCGCCATGGCCATAGCCATAGCCAGAGCACCAGCTTTCCCATAGACATCCGTGCAATAGGACTGTATAGTCTATGGGCGGCTGCCTTACTTTACTTTTAGTTGCCTTTTATGGCATCCAAAACGCCTGCAACATATGCAGATGGCCTCATTGTTGTAGTTGTTGCTGGTGCAGTTGCTGTTCGCGCATCTGGCAACATCTTGTTGAGCTGTCAAAATATGCTTGTTAACAACATTTGTTGCACCGCAACAACAACAACAACATTAGCATCAGCCACAGAGAACAGCAAATAGAAGAGGTGGAGCAGGAGACGGAGCCGGAGCCGCTCATGCATTAGCCTAAAACATGTTTACAAGACATCAGCAACTTTTTAGCATACAAGCTTTTAGAAGCTGCTTTCCATTTAATTTCTGACAGCAAATTTTTAGTTTAAGAGCGACAAAAATAATCATAAAAATTGCTGTTGTTTAACTTTATCTCGGGTAAACTTTCCATAAATAGCCAGGCCAGTCCGAGGCCTGAACAAGGCGAGAGATATGTGCGAGCAGCCGCCTTGGGTGTGCGTTTGTCTAATAGATCAGCATCAGCAGCGGCTCAAATGTGTTTTCAGGCCATTTATCATCTGCCCCGGCCCCCTGACTGCAATTTCAGTGACTGGGCGGAGGCGCGTTCTTGTTGCAGTGGTAAATTCGAGCGGCATGCGCGCACAAGGTGTCTGCTTTTCAACGCCCAAGCCCCGAGTCTCAGTTGCAGACCCAGCTTTAGCATCAGCAACAGACTTTGCCGCAGCTTCCAGCCTTCATGGCCTGGGCTAACCGCTAATGTTGCCGACAGGCTGCTGCCGACTCACTTGGTCAGCCCGGCGTTTGCTTCATTTGCACTGAAATTATTTTGCATAAATCATTTTAATGTTGCGTGATATTTAGACGGCCTTTTAGCGTCCCGTGAATGTCACTTAAAATCTGACACATTAAACAAGACAACTGGAGGCTACGAAGCGAGGGTTGCCTGGAACACTTTAAAAACCAAACAAACATACTGTTAGTTGTTCTGTTAATTACCTAGTAACTAATACCTACGAACTACGAACAAAACAAACCATATGCCTTACCTGGAGTACTCGCATTCTATTTATGCAGTGTGTACAACGCATATGATTTCTGTACCCTGGGCGACGGCTTGGACTCGTTTGAACAATGCAATTGTGAATACGAAAATATCTTTGCCACGATATCACACAGTACACAGGAAAATACAATACAATTTCCAGGACTAATTGAACGCCAAAGAATAGAGAGAGAGCGATGAATGCATGTCCGTTTCGATTGGGCTTATTACTGGGTAAATGTATGAACAATGCACACATCTTCCTTGGATATCAGGCTATGCAAAATGAAAATTGGCCCTGATTAATAAAGGCTGGTTTCCAAAAGAGGTACACATTTAGTTTGGCACAAAACTTGATTCATGCTAAAGAATGAGAGAACATTTGGCTACTCACTTTGGTTATTTACGATTTTTCCCCATATTTTTCTTGAAGCTGGGGACTCTTTTATTGATTCGTCCACTTTGTCTAGTTATTTTTCATTATAATCATTTTAAAAAGCACAAATGAAAGGACTTTCGTCGATGAAGAGGGGGAAAATGTGGGTGTATTAACTTACAAATACTGCAGTAGTTGTGAGTTGCTGTAATTTAAAAGCATTTCTTTGATGGCTATTTTCTTTTTTTAACTCCATCCAATAACATCACCAAAGAAATCTACTTCTTGCGCGTTCGAGGTGACTAAACCTATTCTCAAGTGTGGACAAAATACACACTGATACTGCCTAACTCTTACACATCCTAAAACAAATTTAACAATATCAATTTGATCAGATTCTCTAATTGATACTATAAGCAGAATTATGGTTTTTTTTTATGGTATCAACATAATACTAGAAAATGTCCAATAGGCATTTTCGGTATTAATTTGATATTTAACCTTTTACTTTGATTCAAAAATAACAAATTAATAATGTTAGTTCAAATATTCGAAATGTCATACTCGACGAGATGCTTGGCGTCTAACAATATGTTCTGTGATTCTAAACTGAACATATTAGTACCTTGGAGTGTTTAGAAATTCACCATCCTATAACACACAGGACAAGCATTGCGAGAGAGCAATATTGTGCCATAGTCAATAGCAACATACAAACACTCAACTAATTTAGAATTGTAGTTTTGAGATTTTATTATTGTTTTTATTGAAGTCTTTGTCAATTTTAATTGATTAAATCTCATATCAAAATGGTACTAAAAGTTAAAATTTAAATATCAAATTGATGAGAGCTAGTATCAAATTTAAGCTAACAAATTAATGTATACCAGCGTCAGGCTCGAAAGTATAATTTTAATACCTTTGAAAATATTAACTGGATACTTGGAGTATTAAAGGAAAAATGATACTCAATAGTTTCAAATTGATGACTAAATAGTGTCATTTTGATGATTACTTTTCCTCATTCCCTGTATCCATTGAAAATGTGTAAAAGGGGATCATAAAGTTGTGCAAATATATATATATATATTCTTGATCAGCATCAGCCGAGTCATATAGTCATGTCCTTCCGACTGTCTGTGTGTCCGTCCGTATAAACGAACAGATCTCAGAAATGGTAAGTGATACAGGCTTAATGTATATGGGACATAAACTTCTTATACTTGCAGGAAGATCGCCCCTGCAATTTGGAAATAAACGTCATATCTCCCACAGTTTTGTAGATAGATGGTTCGTACTTTTTAAAGATATTTAGTAATCAAGATTATTTAACGAAGAAATGATAAAGGTCGGATGAACAATAGTCAAGCTATGAACAAAAACCAAGACAATTAGGAAAGCAAACTCAATTAGAATACTCTACCATACATAAGTTAGGACTTCAATGCACTGGGGACCAGATATCTTACTTTTTGGCCAAAACTCTGGCATTTCCACATCAGCCTAGCTAGGAAGCTGCAATTTTTACGAAATTTTCTTAAAAGATTGAACTTAACGCAATTTAAGAATTTTGTTAGATATTAATAACATTAGGCAACAAGGTCCAGTATATTGAAGGGTTGGTGGTGATTCTTGATGATTTTCGTGTGCTGAACAATAATCTGTTTTCAGAAATGGTCCATCACGCTGGTTTTTGGGGACCCTATACATTTGTTTTGTTTTTTTTTTCATATTATCGTAAATAACTATATCTCATCTTTAAAATAAACTATCCCAAAGAATTGTACCATTATAATATGTATAATAAAATAACAAAATTGTCTACTACTGCCCAAAGTTATGCCTTGCAATAACAGTACAACAGGCTAGTTATTTGTATAGAATTTTATTGAAAAGTTTCAAAACCCATTGCATACTTTGGGGCAGCAACAGTATACTCGATTTTTTGTGAAAACGAAATGTTTGGGATAGATAATTTTAAAGTTAATGAGTAGCACTTTACTATAATATGAAAAATATGGATTCCCCACAAATCGCGTCTGAAAAGGGTCAAAATAGGCAATTATTTTTGTGAAAAAATTGTCTCGATCTGATATGTCGCTTATGAGGTTTGAATCCAAACTGGTACTGACTTTGACTGCCCACCCCTTCGAGGATTTTCAGTCAATCTAACTGATTTCATTGTTTTTTCCATCTTTTTCATCTGCTCTTCAGATTCATAACATAAGAAAGAACAAAACTAGAATAAAAATTTTATTTATTAAAAAACAATCTTTTTTTTTTGTATTTACCTCCAGCGCTTCTTAAAGTATTCTACACATTTTACCCCATATGAAGACACCCGATTTAAGATCAGGGCTCATCGCAAAATCCGAGGTATTGAAAACAGAAGCATACTCTGCGGCTGATTGTATAACAGAATGATGCTCGATATACAATTTTAAAAGCGATTATATGAAAACCAAAGGAAACCCGCTCAAAAGCGCATACCTCCAGCTGTAGTGCAAGGGAATTGAGACTGGTACTTTGGGACACTCTCAATGCAAAGTTGCCAAATGTAGAAAAAAACCAAATATTTTATATTTTTTCAGTTTTTATGTTAACGCTTACGAATGGAAACTTCCTTATATATATTTATATTGCAATCTAGTACGTAGTCGTTGCATTCTTAGGTATGACTATTAATTTTTAATTTTTTGCATCAATTTTAAGAAAAATCAACTTTTAACGGCTGCCATTCAAAAACCGTTATGTGAAAAGGATCAAAATTTTACCATAAAATAGTTTTATGTATTCAGAATCACTTTCGACAATCGTTTTATCCAGTTTCCTTAACAACAAATGGGGACTTTTGGCCATTAATCTTCGATGGTCTAATTCAGCGATGCCCAGCCGTATGCTCTTTGGGTACGTTTTGTTATTGTAATTCCACCAAACATGGGAAATCCATGATCGTATACATGCAGGGCGCGAGGCATACAAAACGACACACACGCTAACGATTTCGTGTGTATGCGACGCGTAGAACAAAAACCGGTTTTGTTCTCTTCTTTGATTGGCGTTTGCGAGCACAAGCAAACTGACCAACAACAATTTCATTATTGGTATTGGTGCTTATCTTTGTGAGTATTGGTGAGTGCTCTGTCGAATGCAGCTTTTGGGCATGCATGGTCTAATTTGTTCAGTGGCCAGCGAGATGAGCGATTAACTAAGTCCAGCGTTGATAATCAAGTCATTTCTAAAGCTTACCTAAATTCCAACAAATTTCCTAGAAATCGATTTTGAAAAAAACTGGACCGTTACAAAATAAAAATCCCATTTCTGACACTACTTAGATATGGGACATTCGCCTCGAAGGATATAAGAATTTTTCATAAAAGAAATGGAGGTGCGACGAAAATCTCTAGTGATTATTGTATAAACGATTGCATTTCAAATTTAAATTGCTTAACTTTATTTGTTTGATTGCTAGATCAGGTGGTGCATGTGTAGCGACTTGGAACTCACTGCTCAACTCTACTTGCCTTTGAACCAGTTCCGGCCAAATGGAGAAGACTGAAAAATGTGATGGTGTTGGGGAGTTCAAAAGACTGCAGACGATTTACTTGCATGCTGTACTCACCGATTTACAGATTCATTAGTTCAAAAACACGGGTGACTTCGATTACCGGTGGCTATGGGCTGGCCGGTCCTGCTTTCAACAGTCGGTTCTAGTTCGCTTAACTTTCGTCATCTGATCTAGTAACCGAGCATTTTTGCGTCACTTAATTCGAAATACAAGCGTTGATAGGAAAATTCCTAGAGATTTCTGGGGCACCCCCAAATTTGTATCAAATGAGGATCATCTCCAAAATGGACCACATATCTTCTCAGACAATCAATATTCCAATCAAGGCAATCGCTAGATGTTTATTTGACAAAGGAATTAAACAATTGAACAAATTCAATGACTAAATAGCTACGGAAGGAAGCATCTTAAGGCAATTAGTCAAAAACAAACAGCATGAGAATTTTCATAGATCGCGAAAAAACTCGCAATAGAGAGAATATTTGCACCGATTCGGGCAAATGTTTAGTATAGGTACAGCCCCGCCAAAAATTTGGTAAAAAATGTCTGATGGGCCGCGAATTATGCAGAAATAACGTGCAGAAATTAATTGGCGGACATCCACGGTTTCTACTTAAAAGCAATGTGTTCAAACATAACCATGAGACGAGACTTCAAACCACATGTAGCATTAGATATCACATTCACATTACACAGCCTATCATAACTCAGCACCATAAAATATGGCATTTGTAACATTAAATTTAATTAGGGTTGCTTTCAAGGATTAGACAAACCATTTGAAAAGGTCATCCGGTCCTACTCTTCAGTCCTTCCACCGCTTCCTCCTCTTCCCATCCTTCCACCACTTACTCCTCTTCCTGTGTTATTTGTTAAATGTAATAGATGCACCACAGACGAAGACAAAAACTGCGAAATTTTTCTGTCTTCGTCTGTGGTGCACCTTTTTTATTACCTCTGCGAAATCGACACGTTCATTTATTATATTTTGCTTTACTGGGTCATAAAGGCGCCCAATAGATAAGAAAATTTCATGTATAACACAGTTCGACAAAATACAACTTTTTTTACAAGCCCGGCATAAGACCCTAAAATTATGATGAAAAGGACCTCTGTAAGCACCACCTCATACCAAGTTTTAAGGGTACTTTTGTACTCCCAACACACAGCGACAACAATTTTAACTTAGTTTTTATCATAATTTAAGGGTCCCATGCCGGGGTTTATTTTAGTGTTGTAATGTGTAATATACGCTCTTGACGCGTTTTAAAAACTGTGTAAAATAGGAATTTCGCCAAATATCCCAGGTAGTTTTCGGCCAAAGTGAGGAATGGCACCCTTCACATCCTGCCCACAATTATAGATTGGCTAAACTTCCTTATAGTCTATTCACACCCGATGCAGCTTCGAGAAAACTGTCAAAGTCGAAGATGCGAGATTTTGTTTTCATAGGAAATACGTAGGGTGGGTGCTCATTTAAAAGTGCACTGCTTTAATTGGTGTAAACATAAATCGTGTATATGGTTATCGTTGCCATATGTCGTGTGACATATGTTTTTGAAGCTGCCTGTTTGGTGAGAACACATTCGACAATGCTGCGCCCAGTGTGAAGGCTATTAGAGAAGTCTATATTGATTGGGTAAGATACTCGAGCGAAGAAGAACGGATTGACAGCTTGCACTTGCTTCCACACTTTGGCCACTATTTTTCTTAAAGGATGCCATTGTGTTGGCAAAAGAAGTCAATCAACTCAGCCTTGCTTATACTCAAAAAGCTTGAGCAGGAATACATACTTGAACCCAGTACAAATGTCCATTTCTTAGTAATAGTCAGCAGACCTCAGCAAATTTTCAGGAAGTTTAATTTTAATCAAAAACAAAATTAGACCTAAATTCTTCATAATTCGAGGTTCATCGATGATATTTTTTAAAAACTTTTGCGGGGTCTTAAACATTTACCCCGATTCGTAGCAATAGACAATGCTTGGATCTCTGGTGAGTTTGGTCTGGGAAATCGATCAAGATGTAGGCTGAAAAAGGACCGAATGACTATAAATTGAATTTTCAAATTTAAGAAATTTATGTATTTCCACCTTAAGAAGAAATCGATTTCGTACTTTGGTTTATAGATTATGGGCCGCTTGGATTGTATATTTATTGAGCAGCTCTCGCGTTAAGCAAAACTTTTTCCTCAACTTAAAGCTAAGCCAAACATTGAAATTGCATGTTTAAATTTGTTGTCTTGGCATCTGTTGCCCGACGAGACGGCGGGGCACACTTAATACATAATTCGAGTACGCATTATAATTACAAATGATGCGGCATAAACATAAACTTTTGGGCTCTGGGTGGGGATTTTCAAAAGTACATTTAAGACCGGCAGACAGCTAAAGTTATGCAGATCAAAGCACTCACACACAGGCACATGCACATACATTGTACATAAACAAGTATGTACGGTATGTATGCAAGTATGTATGCCACACATGATGTACTTTGAAGTTGATTTACTTCAGCTTTGAGTTGGCATTCGCAGGAATCACATCGTTCAGTTCGCAGCACAGATGATACTTTGTTGTCCATTTGGTTGTGGTTGTTGTTGTTGTTGTGATGGTGGTTGGGAAATGTACATATAAAAATTTCATTAGTATTAGCTTCATTTAATTGTTATTGTTGTTCGGCAGACAGTTTTATATGCTCCGCCCGTCTATCAGTCAGTCAGTGTAATAGCTTTTGCAACTTACGCCATCGACTTTGGGCCTGCAGCGGGATCTTTGCAGGAAACGCATTATAACAGGCGGCATGTGCTCCTTGTACATGGCATACTGGCGCAGTACAAATCGGCAGGCGCTGAAATGCACACATTGGCCAATATTCTTGTCTGGCGTCTGGCAGCTGGGCTCTAGTTCGGGAGAGGGCAGCAGATACAGATACTTTGTTAGGCTGAGTACGTATTGGCGCTTACGTGTGTGGCCGTGCCGCAAAGTTGCCAACAAAATGACGAGCCAAAGGAAAATCAATCGAAATGGGCGCCGCATTTTGAATTTAAAATACGGAAGCAGTTGCTCCTGTGCTGTGCTCCCTAACGATGATGATGATGATGATGTATTAAAGAAGCGTTAAAGTCTTATGAGCTTTGAGCACCAGAACTGAGTTTGTTCTGAGTGCCTGGCAGCGGCAGCAGATTGTTGCTCAAGTAAACAGCTTGGGCTTGGGCAACTTTTGATAAGCGAGCCAGTGAGCTGAGCTGAGCAGTCAGCAGCCGGCAGCGAGGGCGGGTGCGCTTATCGACGGCGTGCAAAACAAGAGGCCAAAAAATATGTACATAATATGTAAACAAAAGCACACAGATACGCACACACACACGCCTACACTCAAACTTATAGCTAACTTGCCATAGCATCCATAAACACATGTTTTAGGCGGCGCACACCAGTTTGAACTCACACGCAGGGCCTGGCGAAGGCATCTGCCGGGTTGTGAGGGGTTAACTTGACGCTAACAAAAGCAAATGGAAATTTATTACAGATACAGATACACACAAACAATGTGAAGTTCAAAACGAATTCCAAGCGCGCGGCAGCAGCAGCTGTGCCAGGATCTCTGGGTCTAACCATGAATTGATTCAAAATGTGGGTAATAATAACACCTCAGTAGGCTACCATCAGAGTGTAAATTGAGCAGCTGGAAATTGTTGTATGTAAAGTATGTTAGCAAAGACAATGTCCAATCGACTTTGATTGAATGAAACACAGAGCAGGTGAGACAGGTGGAAACTCAAAAGACCCAAATTTACACTAAATATTAGAAATTCCTTGAGTTGCTTGTTGTTAAACACTCATGCGGTGTACAAAGCGTTGGGCATAATGCAAACACAACTTGAATATCCTGGAGCCAGTTAACGCCTGAGAGTTTCAATATTTATAACAATTTTAAATCTGAATATTATGGTAGATTATTAAAGCATCATCAAATTCAGTTTATTCTTAAACACAAAATGACAAATCTTTTAGGCCGGAAAACTATTTTCCAAAATTGAGTAATTCTTCACAAAATATTTCTGTAAGCATTCGCCTGGCCAAACGATAATCTTTGTTGCAGCATAATGTTGTTGCTGTCAGTAATTGAGACTAAGCTTCTTATACTCTGTATCAATAATACCCTAGAGCTTCGACGTGTGGACTCCTGCATTCCCAGCCATTCCGGGTTTGTTGAATTTCCTTACTTGTCGGCTCAGTGAATCTTGTTTAGGGACTCCTGTTCAGTGTTTTGCAACTTGTACCAAAGGTACACAAAGTATATTAAGTTTGTGCAAAAGTCTGTAACAGCATCAACAGCCGAGTCGATATAGCCATGTCGGTCTTTTCGTCCGTATGAACGAAGAGATGACAGAGATGATAAGAGATAGAGATTTGACATGTATGGGACATATACTTCTTAGACTGCAGGCAGGTCAAGCTTATTTTCCATTTTTGCCACGCCCCCTTTCGACCCCGTAATTTGATATTACTATAGACACTAGAGATATTTAGTAATCAAGATTATTTTTCGATTTGCCGAAGAAATGATACAGATCGGATAAACTATATTAACGTTATGACCAAAAGAAAGCGGTGGCTCCAAATGGTTGTGGCGGTTCCGGTTCACCCAGCTCCAGTCACAGCTCCAGTTCATCTAACTAGTTCGCACATACTATCAACTGGCGATACTCGAAAGGAACATTTCGAACACACAGACTCAACTCTTGGCCATTCTGTGATAGTAGAATGTATGTAATTCTGACATAGACTAGAACAGGGGTGCCCAGAATGAGCTTACGGCCTCGTGAAAACAAATACAAAAGCATAAAATATAGCTCATGCAATAACAACCTCAAGAAATAGAAAGCGAAGTGTGTGTGTGTGCGCCGCCGTGAATTGCGAAAAGCGTTCGGCCACTGCGACCAGCGCTAACTACGCATAGCATGGCTTTTTAATTTGCCAGAGACATAGGAGAGAGAGAGAAGAGAGTCACATATGATGTTTTTGTTGCAGGTCTGCTCGCGCCAACAACAAAACCTTAGCTCGGAAAGTAAGATAGGAGATCACGAATATGAAT
>JBAMBO010000278.1:0-58014 GCA_037044535.1 Lordiphosa magnipectinata | reverse complement strand
CCCGTTACTCGTAGAGAAAAAAGGGTATACTAAAGCGATCTTAACTCTGTTAAACCTGTGTATGCACCGGGTCCCGATGGAGTACCTGCTTGTGTACTTAGGTTTTATGCTGATGCACTTTGTATGCCTATTCATAAATTATTTGAATTGTCTCTGGAGTCATCCTCTTTCCCTGTGAATCTTTTATCATTCCTCTCCATAAAAAAGGTAATAAGTCGGATGTTGAGAATTATAGGGGTATTTTCAAGTTGCCTGCAATTCCTAAAGCTTTTGAGAGAATTATTTCACCCTATCAACATGGATTTGTGAAGCGTCGATCTACTACCACTAATTTATAAGAGCTTACATCATTAGTGATCATAATGACTGACATCATTTATACTGATTTTAGTAAGGCTTTTGATTCTGTGAATCACTCCTTGTTGCTTCATAAACTGAGTTGAATTGGTTTTCCAACTAACCTTCTTAGTTGGATCTCTGATTACCTAAGTTCCAGAACACAAAAAGTTCTATTTTGTAATTCATATTCGAACTTGTCGTCACTTGGGTCCATTGCTTTTTACTCTCTTCATAAATGATCTTCCGTCTGTCTTGACTCACTCTCGTGTGCTTATGTACGCCGATGATGAAAAACTATGTTTAACGTACAATTATTTGTTTTCCCGCTATAATTTGCAAGCTGTCTTGGATGCATTTCAGTCTTGGTGTAAAGATAATCTATTAAACCTTAACAGTTCCAAGTGTAAGGTTATGACATTTTACAGAAGCTTTCCACAATTCTTCACTTATATGCTTGATAATGTCCCACTAGAGTGCCTAAACGGTACAGCCAAGGAGGTAAATGATTTAGGGGTAATTCTTGGGTTTATTAAGCGCTGGTCGAAGGAATTTGATGATCCCCTTACTACGAAGTTAACATTACTTTATGTTCTTTCTTCGCGATTTCGTGTCACACGTTAGTGGCTGCGCCTCTTGGTCGGTTGGGCGGGAGGTGGGCTGCTATGTTGCCTAGGGTTCGCGCGTAACAAGCTTCGGCTTGGTGTTGCTTGGGCCACTTGAACGTACTGCGCATTGTACGTCATTGTACGTTTGTACGTTTTTTTTTTTTAATTAATGGCCAATACATCCCTGAGTCTAACGGTACTTAAAGCTTTTATGTGCTATCGATATTCGACCAGCTATGAGCTTTCAAAGATGGCGTATGTGAAAATATGTGCATTGAAATGCTTTTGAGCCTATAAGGAAGCAGCAGAAAACCTATAAAAAAACATAAAACATAAAAGCTGATACATTTTTTTGTTTTTAATTAAAGTTAAAAGGTATGTATGCGCTTAAAAAAGTATTTGTGAGTTCGTTGAGTATGTGTTTTAGTTGAATAAAGTGATGTATTTGCGAGTGCATCGACTTATGAAAAATATTTCACTTTTTAATGTTTCGTGGCTTAGAACTTGTGACTACAGCCTGCTTCAGCTGTGATTTTTGTTTTAATTAATGTGTACGTCAATAGTGATACTAAAAAAAGTAAACATAAGCTGCCTTTCCTGCCTAAACTTGTAAAAAAAAATTTCAGGTACAATGATCAAGAAATCGATTTTTCCATATATTTTTTATCTTTGTGCTCAAACTAGTAAACCGATTCGAAAACAATGGTTTACGCGATGTAGGGAAATTTTTTAACCTTTCGATTGATATCTTGCTTGACTTAATCTGAAGTTCCTGAATTGAAATTTGGCTTATACAGTAAGTGTTCCTACCGAAACAAGAAAGAAAGTCGGTCAAGCCCGACTATAACATACTCTGTACCCTTAACGTCGCAGCTCGCATTTGCTCACGAGTTATACGCGCTCATCTCTAAGTTTCACTCTCTCTCTCTCTCTCTCTCTCTCACTTAGATTGCCGTTCAATAGAATGCTGCGGTGATGGGTGGGTGGGTGGTGGGTGTTTACTGACCGTTTTTTGCTCATAACTTGAGTATCGTTCATCCGATCTTTATCATTCCTTCAGCAAATCGATAAATAATTTTGTTTACAAGGTATCTCTAGAAGGTACGAACGATCTATCTTCAAAACTGTAGGAGATATGACGTTTTTTCCAAATTGCGGGGGCGGGAGGGGGCGTGGCAAAAATTGAAAATAAACTTGATCTGCCTGCAAGTATAAGAAATATATGCCCCATACATGTCAAACCTCTATCTCTTACCATCTCTGAGATCTCTTCGTTCATACGGACAGACAGACGGACAGACGGACGGACGGACAGACGGACAGACGGACATGGCTATATCGACTCGGCTGTTGATGCTGATCAAGAATATATATACTTTATAGGGTCGGAAACGATTCCTTCTCCCTGTTACATACTTTTGCACAAACTTAATATACTCTATGTACCTTCGGTACAGAGTATAAAAATTAAAAAAAATTTATGTAAAAAAACGTTTGTATTAAAAATATTTAAAATTGATTTTCTAGTTCAGCACTCCAAACTACTCTAAATAAAAGTAAAAGTGTTCGTAAAAAATTCAAAACTAAAAAAAAAAAATTTTAAATTTAAAAATGTTTTTTAATAAAAAATTATTTTAATATTAAAAATTTAAGTCAAAAAAAAGTTATTTTTGGTTTTATTATAAGTCGAAAAGTTTAAACCAGTGATTTCATTCTTTTAAGTCTACATTTAGATTTAATTCCTTCTAAATATACGAAATCTCCTACTGTGCGTCTGTCCGTCCGTCTGTATGAACACCTAGATCTCAGAGAATAGAAGAGCTAGAGCAACCAAATTGGAAATTTAGACTCCTATTGTCTGCACGCAGATCAAGTTTATTTTGAATTTTTGCCCACCCCCGCCCCCACAATAAACAAATGTTCAGTAACTCCCATAATTTTAAAGATATCGGTCTCAAATTTAAAACTTACATTTATATTTGCGATATCTATAAGCCCTGAAATTTTTATAAAGATCGTATGATAAATAGCCGAGTTAAAAAATGTTGCATACTTTTCGGCTGTCCCCCACAGGGCGACACAGGAAAGCTATTAAACATTTCTTTCCATGAGTAGCGGGCATATCGAAGTCGGTTAGCGCAGACTTTAACTTACGCTCTCGTTTTGTGTATAAACAGGGAAATACCCAGCAAAACTTTTGTCGTGTTTCTTATATCTCTTGTCAAAGAGAGAGTTTGGCGGATGTTTAAGGGGAGAGATTGGCGATTATACCAACAAAATTCATATGGTATCGCATTTTTAACATACAAGGGATAAATTAGCTATATATCGGCCGTCCAATCGGTAAATTGGCGATATATCCCTAAAAAATCGGCTTGCAGACATGAATGGCATTCTTTTTAAAGGGGTCTCGCATTTTCATCATCCAATCTGGGCATTGACGATTCGTCGCAAATTTCAATTGCACTATTTATATTTTCAGAGTATGTAATTCGTTCTTGAGAATTACAATCAAGCAAATATAAAAATAATAACTCGTATCCTCCCACATAAGAGACTCATTCATGTATTCAGAAGGAAACGATTTACTATCTTTGGAATATACTTTTTATACCCTTGTTGAGGGTATATTAATACTATCCAGATGTTTGCAACGCATAGAAGGAAGCATCTCCGACCATACAAAGTATATATATTCTTGATCAGCATGACGAGCCGAGTTGAACCGTCCGGATCGGAGGACTAAAGCATATAGCTGCCATAGGAACAATCAGACGAAAAAGTAGTTTTAGTTAGAAAAACTTTTTTCTTCAACGCAAACGTGCCCAAACCTCGTATTTATAAGTTTTCCATGGTTCTACACAATTCCACCAAGTTTTATGAAAATCGGCCAACTATACAGTATAGCTGCCATACAAAAGATATGTCTGAAAATAAGTCTTAGTATGAAAAACTTTTTTGTTTTTAATGCTTTCGCTCCCAAACTTGTTACTGATCAATATTATATGCTACCACACAATTTTGCCAAGTATGATCCAAATCGGATGACTATGGACTATTGCTGAAATAGGAACTATCGGTTGAAAAGTAGTTCTAGCGAGAAAAACTTTTTTGTTTTCAATGGTAGCGTCTTTTTACCTTCCACTTGTGAATATTATCAGCTTCCACACAATTTTGGGGAGTTTCGTCCAAATCGGATGAATATTTCGTATAGCTGCCATATAACAAACTGGCAATCAAATAGACGAAAATCATTTTATTTCTTAATTTATACAAATTATACATACAAGCTACAAGGGTATATAAACTTCGGTTCTCGATTGAGCTTTCTCCGTCTGTCCGTCCGTCCGTCTGTCCGTCAGTCTGTCTGTTTCTACGCAAACTAGTCTCTCAGTTTTAAAGCTATCGAGCTGAAATTTAGCACAGAGTCGTTTTTTTACTGCACGCTGCTAATATGTCGGAATCGACCGAATCGGATGACTATATCTTATAGCTGTCATAGTGAAAAACTTTTTTGTTTTCAATGTTAGCGTCCTCAAACTCGTCTATTATTAATATTATATGCTTTCAAACAGATTTGCAAATTTTGGTCAAGATCGGATGACTATATCTTATTGCTGCCATAGGAACCATCGGTCGGAAAATGGGTCTTAGTGAGAAAAACTTTTTTGTTTTCAAGTAAATCGTTCTTAAGGTAGGTGATTATTAATATTAAACGCTTTCAAATTTGAAAAGTTGATCAACATTGGGTGACTATATCTTATGGTTGCCGTTTAAAACCTACATTTATATTCGCAACATCTATAAGCCCTGAAATGTTCATCAAGATCGGATAATAAGTAGCCGAGCTAAAAAAATGTTGCATACTTTTCGACTGTCTCACCTCAGGCACACAGGATGGCTATTAAACATTTCTTTCCATGAGTAAAGGGTATATCGGAGTCGTTTAGAGCCGACTGTAACTTGCGCTCTCGTTTTATATGTTTTCAAATAGACTCGCAAAATTTGGTCGATATCGGATGACTATATTTTAAGGCTGCCATAGAACCGATCGGTCGGGGAATCTGTCTTAGTAAGAAAATCTTTGTTGTTTTCAATTTTATCGTTCTTAAGCTCGGCGATTGTTAATTTGATATGTTTGAAATCTGATGTTTATCTGTCGGAAAATTGATTTTAGTTAGAAACGTTTTGGATTTTTATGTAGGCGCTCTTAAACTTGGACATTTCAAAAACAGCATTTGCAAGGGTATAAAAGCTTTGACACAGACAAAGTTAGCTTGGCATTCTCGTTTCAAATAAAACCTCTCGAAATTTCTTTTCTAAACATCTAGAAAAAATATTAAAAAATAGAACAAAATTATTATTCCCTATTCCCTTATATGTAATATCCCTTAAAAGACACCTTTTCTTGTCCCCAGAATGAAATGGTTTCTTTCCTGTCAGAAGTCTTGCAGAGTGTCACACTTCTTCCCGAAGGGAGATGAGAATGCGACTGCTATGCGATATCGCTTGAGTAAAACGATACATTTAGAACAATGGAAAAAATTATTCGCACATTCAGGCGAATATATTATGTGTATATGTGTTAGTGGAACTTGGCTATTCGGCGCAGTGTGGGGAATTAATCAAATATATTTAATCAATTGATATAATTGCGGATTAAGTAATTATAGTGTTGTTGCATTTTGCAATAAAATCAATTGCTATACAATTGTGCAATTGTTCTAAGCTTCAATTAAAATTGACAGTTTAAAACGATAAAATAATAAAATGCGTTCTGAACTATTAAAAACTAATTAAGAAAGTCGGCCAAGCCTGACTATAATGTGGCTGTGAAAGTGTATGCTCAGTCTGTAGTAAGTAAAAAGCAGAGCAGAGAGATAATGCTGATTACTAATTATGTCTAAAAGGTATAATCCATCTATCTAAAACTGTGAGAGATAGGAGGCATGTGAAAAATTTTAAATAAACTTGATCTGCCAGCAAGTTTAAGTTTTATCTCTTTCCATGTCCGAGATACAAGCGTTCATACGGACAGTCGGACAGACGTAGCTATATCGACTCGGCTGTTGATGCTGATCAAGAATACACCCAGATAAATCTAGCAGGAACTGGCTAGACTGATATGTTCAATTTACATTTTTCTTCTTGATTTTTAAAGACAAAAACTGCTTGAATTCGAAAAAACAATTGATCTCGACTTCGAACTTGTGGGCGAGGGAAGAGCGTTATTGAAGAAAAATTCGATCAAAAGATTGTATATAGACCATGTTTAAGACACCTGAAGTAAAAAAAAAACATTAAATACAAAAAGACTATGCTCCTACGGGGACTTGATCCCCGAATAAATGTCCTGTCCACTCGACCACGGCCCTTGTAACTCGCTGAGCGACAAAGTGCCAACTGCTTACATTCTTACGTATGATTTTGACAACAGGTCTTGCTTAAGCCTGATAGTCGAGTGAGCTAAGGCGCCTTCACGACGCGTCGTTTATGTGTTCAGTCTTTGAGGTCCCGAGTTCAAGTCCCAGTAAAGTAAGTAAACAAAAAATGTATCCCCTCTCCCTCCACCAAATCAGGATATTCTACTTAATTCCAAGAAGATCTTTGCTTGAAATCAATACTTGTTATGCTTACAACCATTAAGATCTATGCTTGATATAAAGGCGACTTAATTTAAAACCCATAATTCCAGTCTCACAAAATCGTGCTTGATTTCCATCTTTTCGGATTGTATTCAAAAATATTTCGACTTATCGTACTTTTGACATCAAAACTGCTTGATATCACGCACGATCGGCTTGATTTTTCTCGAATTTGATGTATACTTTATAGGGTCCAAGAAGCTACAGGGTATAAAAATGTAATACAAATCTTAGAATCCGATCAGTAGTTTTAAAACCCAAATTGTAGTCGAGATTTGAAGCCTACGCTCCATATACGATAAGGCCAGTATTTCATAAGGCAGGCACGTCTGAATTTTGTTACAGGTTTGATCAATGCATTGGGAACATCGCAATTTTTAGGGTATATCAAAAACGAAACAAAGACAATTCAGGCCGCCGACAAGCTGCCAACAACATGCCCCGAAGGGGAACTGAGCAGAAGGAGACCGGGTTCTGGACAGAGCTCTGCCATGGCATGGCATGTGTAAATGACGCTTAAAATTGAAAAATTAAATGAGAAATTATTATGTGTGGCAGCAGCGCAGAGGCAGGACGAGAGCTGCCCAGTGGGAAATGTAGAGCGACGACATGTGTGTGCGTTTGTGCGAGTGCGCGAGACGGTGTCGGAGCGTCATTAAATTAATTTGTCAAATATGTATAAAATAATAAATTACCTTTTTGTCAGTTACTCGTTTATTAATTTGTACGTGGCAACAACTTTTCGCCATTGCAAATGGCTGTCAAATAACGAAACAAAAAACCAGGACAGGAGTGGAGAGGAGAGGAGAGGACAGGGGATGACTGAGCGGTACCCGAAAGTCAACTAGCATAAAAAATTATGATGTGTAAAAAGCCAACACATAAAAAACGTGTGGGCCAACAGCGGTGGCAACAACTGGCGATGGATTGGCCGTGGCGGGAGGGCAGTGGCGCGGCGACAAATTGCCAACCTGCTCATCGTGTATCGTTTAATAGGAGCGCACATGATGTCCTCTGGCCATTTTCATTGCAGAAAACCGGCCGAAGGTTGAATGATTTATGATTTATTCAATGCAACGACGAATTCGGTTTTGTGTGACTTTGCCTGTTAAATTATTTTTTAATGTGTCTATTAAAAAATACAACAGCTGCACCAACAACTGACAGCAACAGCAACAATAACAACAATTGGATCAACTACAGACAAGGGCTCAACACGGTGTCTGACTCCCGTCGGCTGCCGTGTTGGGGATTTGGCGCCGGCATTAACATGGAACCAATATAAATGGCATGCCAAATTGTAGTGGATGAACAAATTTGCCGCTCCATATGAGAACGGGCAATAAAAACTTGTACGGCCAACGCCAAATGCGATTTGGCGGGGCATTTGTTTTAAATTACCCTGGCGTGTAAGTGATGAACAAGTAACTGAGTTTGGCCAAACGAAACTAAAGCGAAACACCAAATTGAGCAGTCCGGCATAAAAATAACAAACAAATTGAGCCCGGACTAGTTTGGGTGTGTTTTGGGATGGGATGGGGCGGGTCGGTCGGAATGATGAGCCATAAAACTATTGCGGTTACTTGGGATAGACAATAAGATTAGAGTTGTTCATGTGGGGGCTTTGGAGTGGATTTGAAGAAAGAAGATGGCAAAACACTCAACACTTGAACTCTTGGGGAAATCACATTTGGCGTTATGTTCGAAGAATTGGGAGAAAGACTGCAAAGTCACAGTTCTTGGTATCAAAACACTTTTGCTAATGGGCATAGTCCAACTTGGTTAGAAACTAAAACCACACAAGAGTTTTGATGCCAAGACTGAGTTGGTCTAACTGCGCAACTTATTGCTTCCCACTTTCACTGATTTCAAAATTTGGGATATGTCTTGGTCGAAAGTCTCAATGAACTGTTTGGTTAGGTTGGGTTGAGATGGCTAGAGTCAGTAAAGCTGTCTCTACACTTAGGCCAAGATAGGCCCAATGCGATTCAATATAATGCGCTATTTAAGCTGGGGGACTGGACCATTGTAAGGAATTTAAGAATTTTAGTAGTTACGGAAGCTCTATCTCAGACACTTCCGAGAGGTTGAGTAGAAAGGGGTGACCAAGTGTTTTGAGTCTCCTTCTACTAGAAGAAGAAGAAGCAGTGGCAAAGACGATGAATTAATGTCTCCTCCTCTTCCTCACACTTGCGACGCTCTGCGCGACGCCCAAGCAAGCTGCATGCCTGCCAATGAGGCATTAGGTGAGATATTATTGGTACGTTTCAGTTTGAACGCGGGCCACGTGACCCTAGCTACAGCGTAAACCAGAAGGTTATTCCACCGTTCTGTAGCCAGTTGCTAGGTTTCATTCCTTGTGACTAGTTTGTACTAGGCCAATGGCATCCCAATCAAGCTCTTCTTCGCGAGGAGCGGGATGGCAGTGCCCTGTCTAGTCAGTTTGTCGGCTGACTCGTTTCGGTGTCCTGGCAGCCAGATGAGATGGATACGGAGATGCTGAGCGATCACATTTAAAGATCTACGACCATTCAGTGAGCGTCTTGGCATTATCGGTGTACGAGTCAAGAGCCCTTAGAGCTGCTTGACCATTCTTCTATCATGTGTGTGCTATGGTATTTGGCGGCCTCCTGGATGGTCATCATCTCTACTATGTGGTAAGTAATCTCAGTCGTGACTACTAAGTATTTTAACCTCATTAAGTTTGTGGAATGACGTTGTGGGCTTATAGTAATTATAAACCCACAGTAATTGGTTGAGTACGGTTGACTGTCCTTATATAGCCGCATACCTGAGTTCAGACTCTCTAAATATCACGGCTGCAATGCCCGCTAACTATTTAGACATCAAATCTGGAGAAAGAAGATGAAATATGGTGTTTAGTGCTTCCGTTGGGGTGGTTCGGATGGCGCCGCTCATACATAATTCAGCACTTCTCTGTACTTTGTGTAAAGTGCTCAGGACTGATGGTTTCCCGAGTGCTGGTCCCCATACTCGAACTCCCATAGAGCAGTATCGGACGTACTACGGCTGTGTTTAGCCAGTGAACAATTGCTGTGGAAAATCCCCATTTACGGCCTAGGCGTGCTTACATGAGAAAATCGCAATGGATGCCTTCTTCACTCGCTCACCTATATTGTCGTGTAAGAGTGGTTTCCTGTTCAGAACGGCGATATTTTTGAATTCCAGGCTTATATTGTTTAGACTGGGAGGGATAAGATCTAGAACTTTGAATCTTCGTGTGAAGAGATTTTTCGGATTTACACCCAGGCCGCAAGAAGACGCCCACTCAGAAAGTGTCACCAGCGCGGTCTTCATGAGGTCACATAAGGTTTAAGGAAAACTACCGCATTTGAATATGGCAATGTCATCTGCATAAGCCTACACCACACGTTTCTCCACTTCCATGAGGCCCAGCAGTTGGTTGACTGCTACGACCCAAAGAATTCAGACAGAGGAGTAGGAATAGCTTCATTTCAACAATGACTTCAGTACCAAGGCTGCCAACCGGTTCGGTTCCAGTTTTTTGACTCCTCGAACCTGAATCAAAAGCGGACCACTTTTTCCAAAAATTAGGTTCGGTTCATAAAATTAAGTAGTTTTTCCAGCGACACATACAGGGAAATTGTTATCTTGGCTGCTATCATTCAAGAAGTTCTCCAATCCTACAGCATTTCTCTAGGTTAGATTTATACTGTCACCGTCGATAATGGATCGAATATGGTTCGAGCAGGAGAACTTTTTAAATGACAACTGCAGAGCAGAAAAAGAATGGAACAATGAAAGATGTAATGGAACTCAACCTACAAAATGGGTGAACGATCTTAAGATTTCTAAATCGTAAAGATTTTTGCATTCAGAGTCCTTTAAAAGAGCTCCACCTAAAATCATCTGAATGGAACTTAGCTTAAAATATATGTAATTTGCTGCAGGCAATAAAACTTTAAAGCTGCACCTGTAGAATTCACAATAACTGCCAAGCCGAATCAGCTATAAATATATAGTTACAACATAGTAGATCATATTAAAGTTAGTTGCATTAAGAAACTCGAATGCATTCCGCAGAGATTTGCTCTTTTGTGAAAGCAGACAAAACGCACTTCCGTATTCTGTCACGTTGTGTGTGCCTTTTTGTTAGGTTTTTAAAAATATTGCCTTATCTTAACTTGCTGTTCCAGTAACTCGGGTATCAGTTGAATGCCTTTTTAACACTTAAGTTTGATCCTTCTACTCTAAGAACTAGTATAAATTAACAACTCCTGAAAGACATAATACTTATCAACTTAAACTAAGCATTTCTCAAAAGTTGGAAGTGTCTCTTTATGAATTTGATAATTAAAAAAATAGAGGAAAGCTTACTTCGGCTCGACCGAAGTTTTTATGATTTATATAAATTAGTAGACACAAATATGTACATTCGGCCAAATGTACACATTTGTGACAAGGCCTCCTATATACATTTTCTACACCCAATTTCTATGCCAGCTATACTATATAGTTGTCCTATTAAACTTGGTGGAATTATGTGAAAGCATAGAAAATGTGCCGGTTCCGACAAATGTGCAGCGTATTTGTACCAAAAGACTTCGTGCAAAGTTTGGTTAAGATAGCTTTAAAACTGACGCAGGAGATAGCATAGAAACAGACGGACGGACAGAAAGAGGACATGGCTATATCAACTCAGCTCGTCATGCTGATCAAGAATATATATACTTTGTGTGGTCGGAGATGCTTCCTTCTATGCGTTACAAACATCTCGACAATTTTAATATACCCTCTACAAGGGTATAATTACATTATTGAAATAAAGAATACTATTTAAAACATAAAGGCCAAACTAATTTCGTTTGTGCCGAAGTTCTTATACTCTTACAAATTCTGCTTTTAAAATGTTGTAAAATTTCGCGAATCTTTTTGAAAACATATCAAATTAACAATCGCCGAGTTTAAGAAAGATAAAATTTAAAACCAAAAAATTCACTAAGACTCATTTTCCGACCGATCGCTCCTATGGCAGCCCTAAGATATAGTCACTCGATTTCGACCAAACTTTGCGAATGTATTTGAGAGCATATATATATTCTATAGAATTAGTAATCAGTGAGTTTAAGGACGCAAACACTAAAAACAAAAAAAAATGTTCTTACTACACACAAAAAAATCTGGTGGGTAAAATTAACTAACGCTGACAGTAACTTTTTTCGAAATTTTTTATGCATGTGGTTTTGTTGTTGCTTGGTAACTGTGCTAACAGTAAAATCTACAGAAGAAATTGTAAAGTTCACGTATTTATTTTAGCTCGTATTTTGTTGTTGCATTTAACAACTGTACGCTGAGTAAATTCAACCACAAATATTTTTTCACATATTTTGTTGTTTTAATAAGTTACTGCTAACTACAGTAACTTTACCATAGAAATAGTTACTCTGACGTGATTTTTTCATCTCATACTTTGTTTTTGCAGCAATTTACTGTACCCACAAGTAAATCTTACCGCACAAATAGTATAACTTTTTAAATGAATTTTGTTGCTTCACTGATTAACTCTACCGACAGTAAATCTAACCGCGAAAATTGTTGATTGAGAAAATTTCAGTTTGGCCCTTATATTTATATTGTACTTTCACTGAATTTGAACTTGAGAATTACTAGTGGTCTCATTTATGCGAAATTTAAGAAATTTTTCGTGCATGTGGTTAGGCAGATTCAATACAAGTAATATGTTAGACGCGTTTCTATTAACGCGCGCCGTAGCGTAACTGGTAAAGACGTCCGTCCAATCGTGTCCAGTCCAAGGGCCCAGAGTTCGAATCCCCCCCAAGTAAGTAAAAATTTTTCAAATAAAATAAAAATGTGTTTAATTCAAACAATTGTTTCAGAACCAAAACTGGTGGGTGGGGGTAGCAGTTGAGTAACAGCTGTTAAATTACTATTTTTATGGTAAAATTACTGTACACAGAGTAAGAAAATTTACTTACTGTACGCATCGGTTAATATTACTAATTTTGTGGGTTGGCGCATTTCTAAACGATATTTTCAGTTAGATTTACTATTGCAATAGTTCTCTTTGCGTAAAGGTTTACGTGATAGTTACTGTCAAATTTTGTGAATTTTACCGACTTTTTGGGTTGGCGCATTTCTAACCCAAAATATCGGTTAAATTTAACCACAGATTTTTTTGTGTGTAAGAACCATTTTCGAGCAATTGGTTCTATGGCAGCCATAAGATATAGCCACCAGATATCGATCAATTTTTCAAAATTAGTTTGAAAGCGTTTAATATTAAGTATCACCGACCTTAAGTACGATTTACTTGAAAACAAAAAAGTTTTTCTCAGTTAGACCCATTTTCCGACCGATGGTTCCTATGACAGCTTTAAAATATGGTCACCCGATCCGGTCGGTTCCGATATATTAGCAGCGTGCAGTAAAAAGAAGACTCTGTGCAAAATTTCAGCTCGATAGCCTTAAAACTGAGAGACTAGTTTGCCCAGAAACAGACAGACAGAGGGACGGACAAAGCTCAATCGACTCAGCTCGTCGCCCTGATCAAGAATATATATAGTTTATGGGGTCGGAAATGCATATTTCTATGCGTTGCAAACTTCTGGGCAAATTATAATACCCTTTGCAAGGGTATAAAAATAGAGGAAAGTTAACTTTGGCTCGACCGAAATTTATATACCCTTGTATGTAGCTTGTATAATTTTTATAAATTAAGGTTTTAAATGATTTTCGTCAAACATGCTTAGCTGAGTTATTTCCCAAGCTCTGCACTAGATGGCGCCACTACTTTGACCATTTGCTTTTCAGTTTGTTATATGGCAGCTAAACGATATATTCATTTGATTTTGACCAAACTTCCCAAAATTGTGTGGAAACCGATTATATTCATAACTAGAAAGTATAAAGACGCTACCATTGAAAACAAAAAAGTTTACCTTACTAGAACTACTTTTTCGACAGATCGTTCCTATGGCAGCTATATGCTATAGTCATCCGATTTGTATCGAAATTGGCAAAATTGTGTGGTAGCATATACTATTGATCAGTAATACGTTTGGGACAGATAGCATTGAAAACAAACATGTTTTTCCTACTAAGACTTTGTTCAGACCTATCTTTTGTATAGCAGCTATACTATATAGTTGTTCGCTTTTCATCAAACTTTGTTTAATTATGTGAAAGCATAGAAAACTGTTAAATACGAGGTATGGGGGCGTTTGCAGTAAAAACAACTAGTTTTTCCCACAAGAACTACTTATTCGACCGATCGGTCCTATGACAGCTATATGCTGTAGTAATCCGATTTGGATCAAACTTGGCAAAAGTGTGTGGAACAATATAACACTGACCAATAACAAGTTTAGGAGCGATAGCATTGAAAACAATAAAGTTTTTCTTTCTAAGACTTTTTTTCAGACCTAACTTCTCTATGAAGTGACTTTTTGTCAAAAAAATCTTGCGGTATTTCCGCAAGCTTGTCTTTGCAAGCGCGTAGTTCTAGTTGTATTCGTCGCATCGGTTCACGCTAGAGCTTTTTGGAAAGCTCTTTTCAAGCGCTAACACGTGTTTGATTTATTGTTGTTTGTTTTTAGTCGTTCGTGAGTTATAGCGTCGCAAACATGGAGCAAAATAAAGAGAAAATACGGCATATTTTACAGTACTACTACGATAAAGGCAAAAATGCATCTCATGCTGCCAATAAAATTTGTGCAGTTTATGGACCCGATACAGTTTCCATTTCCACCGCACAACGATGGTTTCAACGTTTTCGTTCTGGTGCAGAGGTGATCGAAGATGCGCCACGGTCCGGAAGGCCTATCGTCGAAAATTGCGATAAAATCGCTGAATTGATCGAAAGAGACCGGCATAGTAGCAGCCGTAGCATCGGCCAAGAGCTGGGCATGAGTCATCAAACCGTTATAAACCATTTGAAGAAGCTTGGATACAAAAAGAAGCTCGATGTATGGGTGCCACACGAGTTGACGCAAAAAAACATTTTTGCCCGTATGGATGCATGCGAATCGCTTCTGAATCGCAACAAAATTGACCCGTTTTTGAAGCGGATGGTGACTGGCGATGAAAAGTGGGTCACTTACGACAACGTGAAGCGCAAACGGTCGTGGTCGAAAAGCGGTGAAGCTGCCCAGACGGTGGCCAAGCCTGGATTGACGGCCAGGAAGGTTCTTCTCTGTGTTTGGTGGGATTGGCAGGGAATCATCCACTATGAGCTGCTCCCCTATGGCCAAACGCTCAATTCGGACCTGTACTGCCAACAACTGGACCGCTTGAATGCAGCAGAAGAGGCCGTCTTTGATCAACAGAGGCCGAATTGTCTTCCATCAGGACAACGCCAGGCCACACACATCTTTGGTGACGCGCCAGAAGCTCCGGGAGCTCGGATGGAAGGTTCTTTTGCATCCACCGTATAGTCCGGATCTCGCACCAAGTGATTACCACCTATTGCTGTCCATGGCGAACGAGCTTGGTAGTCGGAAGTTGGCCACAAGAGAGTCCTGTGAAAATTGGCTCTCCGAGTTTTTTGCCAATAGGGAAGCGAGCTTCTATAAGAGGGGCATTATGAAGTTGGGAACTCGTCATCGAACAAAACGGCGCATATTTGACTTAAATCGCATTATTATAATCAATTTTATGAACAATTGAAAATTCAATAAAAAATACTGCAAGACTTTTTTGCTGCATGTGGTCGGAAATGATTCCTTCTATGCGTTACAAACATCTGGACAATGTTAATATACCCTCTACAAGGGTATAAAAATAAGTATAAATAAATCAAAACTATTCTTATATGTACAAGCAAACCGAAGCTCGAACTAAAACCTTGGGTTCAGGGGTACCAGGAACCCGTCCGCGAAACGAACCGTAGACTTTACAACGGGTTCGAACCCCCGGACCTAATCCTCTGCATAATTTTTAAGGTTTGAAGCCTTGTTCAGTACTGCCCATGAAACTCACCCATGAGTTCAGTACTGAATTCCATGCCTAAGGGAAGCATAGGTCGTGAAGTATCAGGACCTGTGTGTATTAAATCATTGACTGAAAATCATGTAAACGCAGCCATGATTTCAGTACCAGCCCTTCCAAACCATGCCTGAAGCAGTTTTGATTAAGTACTGAGTTCTACTGAAGGAATAAAATAGGTATGCAAGGCGGTTTGGGTCAGTGGTGTTTTAAGAAGCTCAAGGAAGCTCTCACAATTCAAGCATCCACTGCCAATAGAGGGGAGCAGATAATGTGCACACTCAGCAACCTCTGATCTGTACCAAGCGCTTCTCTTGAAGAACCCTCGAGCTGATAATTGAGTTATGCCAGTGGATTGACCATACTTATTGGTTACACACGTCCAAATCCAGCATCAATGCTGCTGCATTTCGACGTGTGCTTCATTTTCAGCCGACTCTCAAATTGCAATGCTGCAGAGCAAAATTCAAATTTTTCGATTTGTTGAATGCATGAAGCTGTAATACCAGGTGGGGTGCTCTGGGAGCTTTTGCTAATAGTGCGTGAGTGGGTGCAAAGGGGGTAAGCACACAATTTTTTGTATGCATGTGTGTGTGAGTGAGGATCAGAAGCAGACGAGAAGCTTGGAGACATCTGAAGAAATGTGAACTGAGAAAAGACCGTCTTGCCTGGACCGACGCATCATGAAAATTGAATTAAGTTTGATGGTTTCTAAAACAATTTTTGGATTCATTTCGATGTAAATTTTAAAAAGGACACCACCAGTTTACCAGTATTTGTAAACGTCAATTTCCGATGACAAGCTAATCACCCATTTTTTTATTACATCCGACTATTTGTTTCCAAACAAATTAAAGTGGCCCAAGATACACGTCGAACGAGCTACATGGCAGTCAATACAAAGACGAGGACAAAGATTACAGCAAGGTGTAATAATTTGTAATTGAATTAAAGTTCTTCTCTGCTAGTGTTGCGTTGTTCATGAGTGAGTGAACAAAATTAAGCTGTTCACTTTTCCACAATTCCACTACTTTTTGGAAAGTAAATCGTCCTCAACTTTCCTTTTATTATATTGGGCAAATTGAAGCCTCAGTGACAGGACTGAGTTTCTTTTACAATATTTTGAAGTAGCTAAATGTTAAATACAAATTATAAGAATTTTATTCTTTTTCTGTGTGAATGAAAACGAAATTTTCATTTATTTTCATTTTGAAATTAACGCAACTTGGCACTCACTGGGAACAAACATTGTCCATATGTATGTATACAGTTCCATGCGAGTTATTAACTAATCAAATAACGCTCCATCCGTATCAGTGTCAATACTTCGCTGACAGCTCAGTCATCGTCCAATTTCAAAGTAAACAAAAGTCCAAATGAACACAACGCTAAAAGGTTTACTCAAACCAAAATGTTAATGTTGCTGGCCAGCTCGGAAAATCCGTTTACCAAATAAGTACATCCCCAGGAATGCTGCGCTCGATTACCATTCCCATTTCCATCAGCAAAGCCAATTAAAAATTGTCACGTGAAATGCTTTCAAAAGCCACCGAGCATAGTTTGTGACAGCGGTATGGGGGGGGGGGTCAGCGGTGGCCAGACTAAATTAATATTCTCCAATTATACGCGACCCGAAATATGATAGTTTGCTGTCCAATCTCTAAAAAGAGGAAGAAACCCCCAACTAAATTCCGTAATTAAGCAGGTATGCATATCCCTCCAGTCCTTTTGCGTGCTTGTGATGTATTAATTTAGAGAAACCCGCCAGCAGCCGCGGCAGCCACCCTACCAACAGCAGCAGGCACATTGCCGACAATGGGAACCGGTAACTGGAAATGGTCACAATTACACCTAGCAACCAGGACGAGGCAGCAGCAGAATAACTATTTCACAGCTAAAAATGTTGTTATGCGTTTATATTAACACGGATACATGGTTGCGCTTACACAGCCACACACAGGCGGACACAGAGACGGACACGTAGAGCCGAGCTGGCCGGCATACATTAACAAGCACGTAGAATGCAAAAATAACCGTACCATTGGAGCAGAAATAGTATCACTGATACGAATCATATGCGGCAGCCCCAAAAATGCAAACCCCAGCAGCAAGCCAGGCACTGAGTCGGCGAGTGTTGATGGAGAAATATGTGCATACGCGAAAAGCCATATGCAAGAAATCGGGAGGTACTTACTCCGATTTTCGAACCAGTGAAACTTTTAGGGTTCAGGTTCACGGAGCGGGTTCATAACACACCGAACACTGTCTGCCAATGGTTTTTGAAAAGGCGACAGGTATATAAGTCTTACACTAAACTTTCTTGCTAAGGGTTCTTCTGGGATAGAACTTAGAGGACGTTGCTTGGCAAGAAGGATGTGATTTTGAGCACCAAATTGAAGCTCTTATGACTTATGGCTCACGGGTCACCAGCTCCTAAAGCTTGTGTCTGCATACTAGCTGCGTGAAAACATACAATACCGACAGAAACCCAATCAATTATCTGAGTCCGCTAGAGGGACGTTTGGAACCAACTCCAAAAGTGACGAAAATAATGTACACTCCCCATCCAAAACATACACAGTTTTGCAGATCGACATACTATACCTCTTACCTTCTGGACATATTTAGTAATCTGCACTGTTTATCGATCTGCCAAAGGATTGGTAAAAATCACATAAATTATAGTTAAGTTATGACCTAAGGAAAGCAGCTACAGAGTATATTACAATCGCTTACTTGTTCTTGTTGATTTTACCAATTTTAACGTAAAACAACTAAACTGAAGATATTTTGACTGTACGAATCTGTGACACAAAAGTACAGACACTTTTCTTTTCAACGTGTTAAATCCATCATGTTCAACTTTTGATGTCACAGCGATACATTTTGTTTAGCTTGCTGCAATAAGCAAATTCCGCAATTTTCAGTTGCCCTTTTTATATCGATCAGGCACGGAATTTCAACTTCAGAATAACAAGTAATCTAATTTATGCGAAATGCAAGAAATTATTGGTGTATGCATTTAGGCAGATGTTAGATTCAATTACAATACAAGTAGTATCTAAGACGTGTAGCCACCAGCGTAAACGATGGCGGTCCGAGAGTAAGTCAAAAGCTTAAAATCTTTTGCATATTTCGTTAGTTTTCAGAACCAAACTTTCTTTGCATTTCAAATCAAAAGAGATTCTGCTCTGGACTCAGAACCAAATACGCACATAGCAAATAAGCAGCTCAAAAGCACCAAGTATTGATCTCAAAATAAAATTAGGGTTCTCACAACTTGGTTATCAAGTAATCTGTATAAAATGAAATATGCAACAACAAAACGTACTACCGAATAATAAGCTGACATCGCCAGCCCAGACCCAGGTCATGGGATTAACTGATTATACATAATTTTCAGTGTTGATAAACACTTCGTTATCTTTTAGACAAGATAAAATAAAAAATTCAAATTAGTGTGAGTTGGCTGGCTCTAGGTCCGGAAAAGTTGCGTTTGTTCACAACTGTAAACAGCTTATGCATTGTACCACCAAAAAGAGCTGGTTGCCTATACTGAACTGTTTCATCGTTATCCCTAACGACTCTTCAGTAGGCTTTTCGCTGAAGAAAGCATAATTTCCAACTGCCTCTCCATACAATCATTGCTTAGATCAGTTGGGAACTGCTTAAATAAGAAAAGATACTTTTGAGTTATGATTCACATTTAGCTGCCTCCTCTATCATGGCAGCAATGGTGTAGTGGTTAAGGTATAAGACTAAAAGTCAAAAAGACCCGGGTTCAAAAACTTTTTGTTTGTTTTAAAATAGAACAGTTATCAAGATAATCACATAAAAGTGTGTTCACTTAAGTTGAAGATTAAATATAATTTTTAGACTGATGGCTTAATAACCAATAATCTTTACACGCAGATCAAGTTTGTTTTAAATTTTTGTCACGCTCGCTCTCGCCTCTGCAATAATAAATATTGAATAACTCTCACAATTTTTAGATAATCGATATTAAATTTCAACTCACATTTATAAATATTCGTATCATCTATAATTTGTTAAATTTCCATAAAGATCGGCAAATAAAAACAGGAATTATGTAAAACTTTGCATACTTTTCGTATTTTTCTTCGCTCGGAGAGACAAAGAAGAGAGAACGCTTATGAATTTGTTGTTGCACTACGCTTATCTATAAACCAGGCTTCCCCAAGCAGAGAGCGCGAAAATGTGACAGTGTGTCTCTCTAACACATAGTGATGCATGACTTCATCAAGCATTCGGTGTGAATTGGCGAGTATGTTCGTGCCCCAGGGGCTATCGCTGGGGAACTCTACTATAAACTTTGCGTGTCGGCGGAAAACAACAACGAAATCAACCACAAATACTGCGCTCCTTTTCTCCGAGCGCAGGATTTGTTGTTGAATTCACATATGAACTTGATTGTGCACTACGTATTAGTGTTGGGTAAAGGTTGTTCTTTTCACTGAACATTTTGACTTGTTCTTTTTTTCTGAGTCAGCTCACTCAAATTGCTCACTTGTTCAGTTGTCCTTGTTTACCTGTTCTAGGTCAGTGGCGGAAGGTTGTGTGAGCTTTTGTACTGTATTTGTTTTGCCGACGGCATTTTTAAGGGGTTGGTTTCGGTTGCACTGACCGCTTTGTTGTTTTTGTTGTTTCAGCATTGCTTTTTTGTTGTACACACATACGAAATTTGTGTGTATGTGCGTCTTTTACTGTCGCGCTAACTCTCCCGCTCTCTCTGGCGCGCTTAGTTCAAAATGTTGGCGACCTACTTGTTATAGTTGTACGTACAGCCAAAGACGTATAAATCTTTGGTACAGCCCACAGAAAAGCACTTAAAGCAAGACAGAGCAAGATCACAAAGCGAGACACACAAATCAACACACAAAGCAAGAGAGACTGAGCAGCTCAGAGAACACAGAACAGCACTTAGAGCAATACAGAGCAAGCTCACAAAGCGAGACAGACATAACAACTCTCTAAGCAAAAGAGACCGAACAGCTGTTAGAACAACTCAAGAACAAATCAGAGCAAGAACAACTCAGAACAAGATGGATTGAACAAGATAGACTGAACAAGACACGCTGAACATAAATGAACAACAAATTCAGTTTAAAGAACAACTCAATTTTGTTCACTCTTTCACGAAAAACACAACACTACTACGTATAGCCCTTTGCGGAAAACAACAACGAATGCGCAATGGGCTTGTGTACCCTTGCTCTAAAGTATTAATCTTACTAATAGTATAAATGTGAAAGTTTGTATGTTAGCCTTTTTGTTACTTAATCACGCACAAATGGCTAAAAGGATTCGGATGAAACTTGGCACACAGATAGTTGAAAAAGTGGAGTTGTTCAATTCGGTGGTTACGCTATGTAACTTTTATTTAAATGGTCCAAAACATCTCGAAATTCGCAAAATTATGTTAAAAGTATTTATTAAAGCGCTTGATGTTTAGATGACAAGATTAAATAACTGGCAATTGAAAACGTATATATAAGAAGTGAAAGCCAAAAGCCGCGAAATTTTACAAATTTTCATTTGAATTTAGATAAGATCATAAAGCCGGATAAAACGGTGGATAAATAGGAGGAGGAGATAAAAAAAACGCAAAATTTGAAAATTTTCACAGGACTTAAGATAATTATGAAGATTGGTTAGATGGCAATCAAAGACGCGTACATAAGAGGAGTAGACCAAGAGCCGCCAAATTTGACAAAGTTTTATTTGAGTATTTGCGAAAGATTGAACAGTTCAATATGTTGCAAATTGCAATGTAGACGGGTAAATAGGAGGTGTAGAGCGAACAATTAAGCTTTAGGTCCCTTTCACTTGTGCGAAAAATCATAAGCATACGCCAAGAGATTGAGAGAATCATGGCCTGACCCTCTTTGGTGCTGTTGAGCCAATTTAACATTACATTGGTTACATCGAAACGTCGAAAAAAAGACGGGTAAATTGACTGGTGAAAACTGCAAAATTTTATAATTAGTTTAATTAGTAAAGATTTATTAATTGACAATTGAAAATGGGCAAAGAGAAGGTGTCGGTTAATCGGTTTACAAAAAATCCCAAAATTTGTAAAAATTCTTATAAGAGTTTAGATTGCCATGAAGATGGGTAAATAGACGGTTAAATATGAAGTGTAGATCATAAGGAGCGAAAATTCCCCAAATTTACAAAACTTTATAATGAGTTTAGATTATAGCTAAGATTTGAGGTTTGGCAATTGAAGACGGGTAAATAGGAGGTGTCGGCCAACCGGATTATATGAGTTTTGATTCACATGAAGACGGGTAAATAGAAAAAAAACGGGAAATTTGCAAAATTGTATAATGAGTTTAGATTATGATAAAGACGGGTAAATAGAAGGTGAAAGTAAATATCGAAGGTAAAAAAATTGCGAATTCGGCTACATGAAGAATAAACTTCTTCCTTTTTTGTGTAAAACTCAAAAGGGGGCGTAGCAACGCACGCCTGGTACCTGCTAGTATTATAATATTTACAAGCAATTTACGTTTGATATTAATTTTTAATTTATATTTACTTATTGACAGCTTGACATACCGTTCACTCGTATACATATAATATATAGGTACATAATGGGTTGAGGAATGCTTCCTTCTTCTGGTTACATCTGGACAGCATGTTAACGCGAATAGAGTACACACTTTGCGTTACCTTTAGCTCTGCATCATTATTATGAACAATTTCTTAAGCATCCCTCGTAGCATGCCACCATAGAAACATGTCACACGCTAAATAGTTTGCCTGTGTTTAGTGAGCGAGTGAGTTTCGGGACGCATCCTTTCTACCTGAATGGGATGCCTGCAAAAGTTAGTTACGAGTGCGAACAATGATATTACGTAAAATATTTTGAAGCTGCCACCGTTGTCTTTGGTTCGTTGTTGTTGTGTGACTGGGTGTGGGAGTGGGCGTGGTAGGGGAGGATTGCGGCCATGTGGCATGTGACAGCAAAGCGCTGCTGACTCCACCGACTCCACCTTTGTCGTAATTGTGTGGCACATGACCCCGTAGTTGTCGGAGGATGGCCTGGCACCGGCACCCTTTCGACCAACTAAAGGATGGGTATGCAGTGCAATAACCACAATTTCAGATTGAGATGGAGCCGGGCGAAAGGTGCTCAGGCATGGCCAAGCTTTCCACCACCCGCACTCGGCCCTTACCCTGGCCTAAGCGCAAGCTCATTACGTTTTGGCTTTGTTTTGGACTAATTAAATTTGAATGACTATTTTCACTTAAAAAGTTTTTGCCCGAGTTGTGGCTGCTGCTGCTGTTTCTGGCATTGGCGCGAGGTTTTGTCTAAATGTCGACTCCCGCCTGGGCGACGGCCACCGACACTGTTTGGGTCGGTGTGCGCAACTCTTGAGTGAGACATAAACAATGTGGCTGCCACCCCCCAAAGGCAGCGGCACCGAATGCCAAAGTGTCGCACGGGTGTCACACAAAATATTAGAAATGATACTTAACCACAGAATTGCACAGCTTTCTGTTCTGCCGGATTATATGGTGGGAGTTAATTGTTTGGCAAGCAATGCCAGCCCCAACCCTAACCAACCCCAATTCCGATCCCATTCCCAACCCAAGCCCAAACTGGCAAACCATTTTCTCTTCTTTTCTTTGCCGTTGTTGTTGTTGTTGTTGTTGTTGCTGTTGCTCCTTGCGTATCCAATGCCAAACACTGAAAAGTTAGCAACAGCAGCAGCAAATGGCAACCGGAAATGTGCCACAAACCGGATATAAGCAACGCTGGCTGCAACAGCAAACAAAGCACCGAGCTAAACTCTTTTCAATTAGAAGCAAAATTGTTCAGATCGCTAAAAGCTAATACATTTCGCAATTAAATTATAGATCCACAATGGAGGAATTGACAAATTTGTATGATACTGAAGCTTAATGCGAATTAAATCGCCAGTCAGTTCCATTGCTTTTTGCCTTTTCATTTGCTGCACCGATAGCCTCCGGTCTAATAGATATTAATGGATTTTGTTCAACAAATATTGATAAAACACAGAAAAAAAAAAGTAAATAATTATAATAAGGAAAAAATCAAACGAGCAAACACCGCATAAATAAATTAAAACCTATCAATAAACCGTTCTGTGTTGAGGGGAGTGGGAGGAATGGAGGCTTGAAAACAATTGCAAACCATGTTCAACCATGTTGTCCTGTCCGACCCACAACAACAACAAAGGCAACTTGGCTGTGGTGTACAAAAATTTAATTGTGTTGAAATGAAATGAAATTTCGTGGTGCATTTTGCAGTTGTTGTTGCTGTTGCAATTGCTGTTGCTGTTGCTGGCAGTGGTCAAGTTGCAGCCTCAGCGACCACAGAAAATCGCTCAAATCAATTAGGCGCAAAATTTCATAAATGCGCAAAATGTTAAAGTAAATACGGGTTTAATGAATTTAGGCCCACATGACCGAGCAAAATATATGTGCCATCAAAGTGTCAGTGTGTGTGCCTTTATACATAGATGATTGTGCTTACATATGGGCTATATATGGATGTGTGTACAATGTACACTGTAAATACTTCAAACATAAAACCACATCCATACAGGCGACAATTAATTGAAATTCTTCAAACTGACAATTTATCTGTTTTTTTCTGATGCATGTGAATTGAGCGTCCGAAAAAAAATCATATTTAATAATTTTAAAATTCGAAAATATTCTTTCCTGTTTCACCATCAAAAGCTATATATTGTAGACTTTGGCATTATTGGAAAATAAACGCCCAGTCTTCTTCTACTCTATATATAAAAAGAGTTTGTTCTGACTGATTCACTGACTGACTAACTGGCAATCTACGCCGAGCGCGAACGGTAGGAGATAGAAGACTGAAATTTGGCCAGGAGTTTCCATTAGTGTTGAAAGTGAGTACTCAGACGGGGTTTCGGAAAATTCCACCCCTAAGGGGTGTTTGTTTTTCATCCGATTGACTTGAAATTTGGTTTGTAAAGCTCAGTCAAACTAACAGACAAACTAAATCAATTCTGACGGGTGTCAACTCCATATAAAAAAAGGGTGTCGGAAAGCTTTCGTAAATTTCCGACAGCCCTCTTACGCTCGGTCGAACTCAGACAAACTAAAATTTCCGACAGGCAGACACAGGCCGATTCTATTCCGACGCTCAGAAGCAGAAAATATAGTTTGCATTTTTTCCGACACCTACACATCGAAATATCATCAACCATTTCTAACGCAAAAAAAAAACAAAATAAAAACAGATTGTCGCAATTCGACGCTGACGAAAAGTTTGCGCTAATTTTGGCAGTCCATATACATCGCATCCTGTGGGATTTGGACCCATAAAAAGCACTTCGATGCAGTTTTTGTAAAAAAAGCATGGGCAGAGGTCAGAAAAGATGGTAAGTTTAACTAAGAATTATGTGAAATATTGCAAAATATAATAAATATATATTTCAGCAGATGATTGCAAGATAGCCTGGATGTCTCTGCGGGACAGCTACCGCTACCAAGAAAGCTACCCAAGAGTGGAAGTGCCAGTGGTGTCGCCTTGACGCAGCCAAAAGTGGGTGATGGTGTCGACTGGCAGTTTGCCCAGTACATGCTGAGGTTTTAGTCATATTTTGCTATTTTTTATAATTAAATACTTTCATTTCAAATCAAATGTAAGCAAAACAAGTGTCAATGCAGTGTGATCGTTTCACATTTTGTGGTATTTTGGCGTTGAGCGGTCACACTGCACCATCGGAAATAGTTGTCAATTCCGCTAGCGAACGATTTAGTTTGTCTGAGTACTAAGCTTAAGCAAAGTACGCGAAATAATTCGACACGTAATTTCCCGATTTTGGAAAATCCACGAGGAAAATGGCCGGAAAATTTAGCATGCAAAAAACTATTTTTATTCCTATTGGCTTGAAATTCAGTTTGTAAGGATAGAATACGAAATAATTTGAAATGTGATTTTCCAATAACAGAAAAACCGCCCCCAGAGTGTGAAAATGACCCGAAAATTCTGCTTGCCAAAAACTATTTTTTATCCGATTGACTTGAAACTCGGTTTGTAGTGTTAAAATTCGAATTCATTCATGAATGGGGGGGAGGGGATGGGAAGTTGGTGGGAAGCGGGTGGGAAGTGGATGGGAAGTAAGTGGGGAGTGGGTGGGAAGTTGGAGGGGAGTGGGTGAGGAGTGGATGGGAGTTTGGTGGGGAGTGGGTGGGAATTTGGTGGGGAGTGGGTGGAAAGTGGGTGGGAATTGGGCGGTAAGTTGGTGGAAATTTTTTGGGGATTGGGTGGAATGTGGGTGGAAAGTGGGTGGGATGTATGGATGTGGCATATTGGTTACATACTGATTAAGGCTATACTACTAGCGGCGCAGCGAAGCGCGACGGGTACTATGCTAGTGTTCATATATATCGAGAAGTATTTTAGCGTTAAGGTATTTTAAGACAGCGACATACAGAGTATTGGAAGACGAGAGACAAAGACAAACGAAAACGGTTTTTGTCCTACGCGACGCATACACACGAAATCGTTTGCATGCGTGTCGTTTACGATCGATGCGATACGATGTATACGATCATTGATTTCATATCTTCGGTGCAATTACAAAAACAAAACGTACCCAAAGAGCATACGGCTGGGCATCGATGCTTTATAGGGTCGGAGATGATTCCTTCTGGCTGTTACATACTTTTGCACAAACTTAATATACTCTGTGTACCTTTGGTACAGAGTATAAAAATATTTAAGAAAGGTTCCAGGCAATGCTGCCCCTACCTTTTCGGAAAGCTGGCTACGCCCTTGGTTATGTCTTTGATATTTCTGCACCAAGCCGATTCTTATATCAATCAATATTGGACTTTCTTGAATGGATTCGACTGTGGGATAAAATCGAGTTCGAATAACAAGCTTTAGTCAATCCTGAGTGTTTTCAAAATATGCCAATTTCGAGCTTAAGTCAAGCTCAGCTTGAGCTATTCCGGGAATGAAAATTCAATTCTTTTCCAATTGGTTTGAGAAAATCCATCATTTTCCGACTTTTGACATGCTTTGGGATTGATACAAGTCCAGATATTTGTAAATGATCCCATTTTAAACTTGGGTGGTTAATTTGATCCATAACCATAATGTCTGAAATCATAAATGCAACATGATTTCCATTAACGACTTCAATTCGACTGCAGTTGTTGCATACAGAGAGTGAGCGAGAATCCACGCATTACCACTTAGGGCCAACTCTATAAGCTCTACGGTTATCCATTACTTTCACCACAAATACCCGTAAGTGTCTGTCCCAGCGCCGACTATGCATGTTATCGACACATTTGTCGGCTGTGCTGGCAACACCCGCAGTGCTTTAGCCACAACCAACTCGTTACCAAAAAGCTAAACCGTGCAAAATCAAATAAAAAGCTATGGTAATTGGCTGCCTGTTGTAAAATTTTACAATCATTTTCCAGTGCTGGGCCTGGCGGGAGGTGAAACTAAGGAAAGTTTGTTTTTGACAAACTAAAGCGATTCGCGCGTGTGAGGGCGGCTGTGCATATATTATGCGGCACGTAAAAGCGCATTAACAGACACAGCCAGCAATATCAATATCCGTGTTTCCGATTAAAATGAAATATGAACATTAACCGCATTTGTTTAAATATAGCAAAAAACCGCACGCATTGCGTGCAAATACTTGCACCGAGCGAGCGAGCGCGTGGCAAATGCAAATGCAAATGGTGGGCGGGCGCGTTCAGATAATGAAATGGAATTCACAATGGTTTTCGCTTTGTGCGGGCACCACCACACCATTTCAGGGATGAATACCAATTGGAATTGCATTTGAATTGTACTGTACATCAAAGCGACGGCAAATTAAATTAAACTCCTTTTGTTTGCTTCATGCGGCCACGAATCAAATAATAATTAATGCTTTATTAATGCTTCATACTCTCGCAATCAAGTTGCACGCCCGACGCCTCCGAATAAAGTAATCCAATGCTCAATTAACGTCGACAGTAAAATCTTAAGTAATTGCAATAAAACAGACTACCCTGAAGTACATATTTTATAAAGTTCGCTCCGTTCACTTTGCGCCCAGGCAACGCCAGGGCAGCGGAAAAATGCTATAAAATCAGCGCCTTGGCAGTCAAGACAGCGACAGGATGACGACGAGGTAAGTCAGCCAGCCAGGCAGGCAGGCAGGCAGCCCAAGCAGCCCAGGCAGGCTGGAGTCAAAGTCGCTGCCACCCTTATTCGCGGCACCCCCAAATGAAGAGCTTTCACATGTCGGGCACATCAAAATGGAACGTTGTTAAACGCACCGTTGGGAATGGGTTCTGGCCGAGCTAAGTTGTTGGTGTCAGTGACTGAAGGCGGCCTCGGAGGCGGCAAGAACATCAAAAATTGCTTATGTTTTCATAAAATGAAGCGCCAACAATTTTTCAACTGAAAGCCATAGAAAAAACAAAAATACAACAACAACAACAACAACATAGCAAAAGTCTGAGAGGCTGTAATCTGATTTTATTATAATTTTGATTTTGCTTTCTTTTCATAAATTTTATAACAAACTCCAAAGCAGCGCACGAAGGCGCACAGTGGGCACGTTTTGACGAAGGCACGTGACAAATATCAAATTTCTCCCATAGTGGAATGTAAGAAAATGAAGCTGGAAAAACCTTGAAAGAAAACCGATTTAAAACTATCAAGAGCAATTAGTTTGATGCACAAGTTTCAGCAAGTTAACAGTTTCAAACTACACAAAATTAAAATCTGCAATAGAAATTTTGTCACTACAACGACCACCTCCTCATATCGGCAGTATCCCCAGACTTGAGATGCATAACACATTACTGATCGAACAGTGGCTTCAAAGATTCTGAATTTAGGGCTCGGCAAAATTTGTCGTTTTCCGAAAAAGTTTTTCCAAGTTCTATTAATTGCTTTCTTGAAGCTCAAATTTCCAGATACTTTCCAAAATATTTGTATATGTGGATTTCAAAACAACAGAGAAGAATATTGATTTTACAAAACTTAAATTAACTTCAATATAATGGAACTTTAGTTTAGACTAAGTATAATAGATCATCTTCTAGTTCAATTTCATAGATATTGGCTCTTAAGTCCGACAAAACCAGTTTCAATGTGGAAAATGCTCGTTCTACTGCCACCTGTGTGGCTGGAACTGCTAAAACGACTCGACCTATTTGCTTAAGTTGATTTTCCTGATAAATATTCCAAAATTAGAAAATATCCTTTTCCTTAGGTAAACGCTTCACGACATCAAACGCTTCGATGCAATTAACAATCGATATTTTACTTTTCGATGAAATTGAATCCCTATTGTAGACTTGTTTGGCAAGCATTTCAAAAAATAATCCGTTATGCTTTTATTAACGTTTTGGATTTTGTTATTAACATTAAAAGAGTTTTAGCTATCTTGTTTTTTCTTCTTCTAATAGCAAGGTTTGACTCCTGGGATCTAACAAAGCGCTTGCAAGGGTGGACGGATTTGATGACAATTTGACGCATCTCTGTGCTGTGTCGTCCTCCCATTTTTCAACCATAATTTTGGATGCCTGTCATCCATAGAAAAAATCTCTAGCAGTTAGGTTAGCGATAGCGATGGCGATGTTTTGAAGTTATAAATTAATATCGTATACTGGAGCCAATAGTTCACACATATTTTTTATTTCAAGCTTATCTCGACTAGTGATAAAAAGCTCTTTAATATCCTAGAAACTTCCAAAGCCAAGAACCCTTAAGAGTAAACGTTTGTAAACGTTTGAACATTAAGTTAATTGAACCCCTACGGGTAGCACAACCAAATCTTATTAAGATTTGTTTAAGTTAAGCATATTGAAATTTTGATTTTTAGCATTTTTTAACATTTCAGGCTTTTTCACGTATTTTCGTTATATTTTTAAGCAAATTGCTTAGATTTTTCTCACTATTGTTCAGTAACTCCATAACCAGCTGAAATGAACCGAACCATTTTATTTTCCGGTTTTTGGTTCGGTGCAGCATTTCTTAAAACACGCCGGTTTGGCTTACGGTTCGGTTCACGAGTGCAAAAAAACGTAAGCATTAAAATCAAAAATTATTTCTAACTACATTTATGTAAAATAGGCTTTACAGCCCCAAAGGGGAAAGCCAAGCTTCTCTCAATCTCTTGGCGTGTATGCTCAAGAGAAAGGGACCTACAGTTTAACGCCGAATCCGAACGAACTGCACACTAACCGCTAAGCCACACCGGCCACTTACTATACACTCAGAGAAAATTTCGGGAATATTTTACTTGGATCAAGAATGTTCAATCTTAGAAGTAAGGTAGGAATGCAAATTCTTGATCTAAGAGCGAAATTCTTGATCCAAGTAACCATAGGTCGAAAAAAGTAGTTTTAGTGAGAAAAACTTTTTTTCTTTAGCGCAAACGTCCCAAAATCTCGAATTTAAAAGTTTTCTATGCTTTCACATAATTTCACCAAGTTTTATGAAAATCGGCCAACTGTATAGTATAGATCCCGTACAAAAGACAGGTCTGAAAAAGTCTTAGTAGAAAAAACTTTTTTATTTTCAATGCTATCGCTCCCAAACTTGTTACTGATCAATATTATATGCTACCACACCATTTCGGATGACTATAGAATATAGCTGTCATAGGAACGATCGGTCCAATAAATAGTTCTAGTGAGATAATGCTTTTTTTTTCCAGTTTTGAACAGGGAATCAAACCGAATCGTATTTCGGTTCCAGTTCGGGTTCTGGTACGTACCAAATCTTATGTTTCGGTAAAAGGTTCTGTTTTGGTTCTAACATTATTTCGGTATTCGGTTCCGTACCGGTACTTGGATTTTTATTTCGGAGTGCCGGTACGTACCGGTATGAACCATTAAAATATAAAGAAAGATCGGGCATTGGTTTTGCGTCTACCCAATTTCATAGCGAAGATATAATAATTACACCCCGGTAAACAAACGCTCTACACTTATTAAAACTTTTCAGAGACATACATAAACACAATTGTAGAAACTTTTTCAAGTTTACTGACCACCATTTAACTTCATCTTCCTTGTTTTTGTAAATATTTTAAGCTCAGGAACCTCCGGAGATTCGAACCCATCGTGAAGTATAAGATTCGGTTTGATGACCTGTTCCTTAACTTATCAAACCTGAGGATTTGGTTGGAACCTTGGTTCATAACATCTGAAATATTTGAAACATTTTTGCCTCAATTTTTCATGAATTTCAGCAAATCGGTTAAAATTAAAACCTTCTTGGCCTTATTTTTGTTGAAGAGGACACATTTAACTTACTATTTGATAAATCTATCTAACTAAGGTTAACGCCATCAATCATACGTCCCTGGTTCTTCCAAAGTGTACTCGTACATAGATATGAAAAAATTAAATTGTCATGTTACAACTAGACTATTACTTTATTTCCCTTTTCATAGTCGGAATATTCCCAGTTTGGATATGACTTACAAAACTGATCTTCATTAGATAATGCACCCATCGATCCAAGTACAAAGCAACGATTTTTTTCCATCCGTAATATAAAGAAAGTTTCTTTATACTTGAATAATTTTCTGAACCAAATGCTTTTCCAAACATAATAGAATTTGGAGGTCCGGTAGATGGTCCGGTTCGATGGACCCGAAAAACCCGAACCGAACCGGTTCTGCGGGGTTCAGTTCCGTCAGTGTTTGATGCCATTAATCAGTTTTTTGAAAATACTGAACTATTTGTATTTTCCTGTTTGTTTTCATACAAATATATGTATGATTCGAATTAGCCTCCACTTTCAGCTAACGGATTTGTGCCAGAGCTGCTGTCCTCATTCAGCTTCACTTGAAATGGATAACAGAAGTAATTTTCTGTTCAATGGTTATTATGACATTCAATGAGTGTCTAAGAATATAGGATGCAATATTTTAAAAAGACTGGTCTCGCCAAAACCAAGTGCCATCTTTGCAGTCTTGTTTTTGCACCCAGAACCGCAGCTGTACCGGAAGAATATCGGTTCTCAAATACCGGTATACAAAAAGTTTAAAATATGGGTTCCGGTGACGGTTCTGGTTGTGAGTTTTAATCGGTTCTTTTCGGTATACGGTTCCGGTTTGATTCCCAGTTTCCACCAATCAGTCAGTTTCCACAAAATTTTGGGGAGTTTGGTCAAAATCTGATGAATATATCGTATAGCTGCCATATAATAAACTGGCAAACAAATGGTTTAGCTAAAGTGGTTTGATATGTGACTAACTTTATTGAATATCACTTAAGCTAACAATTATCGTTGAGTCGAACGGAGCGATGCAGGCGAGTGCCGCGCGTGGCCGAAGCCAAGCCAGAAACTGAGCGCCAGGGATGGCGCGTGTTGTCGTTCCAGAGTCGTGTGACCAGAGGTGGCCAGGGCTGCCACAGTACTCCCCCTCCAGAAACCATATGGGAACGAATGATCTTCAAAATTAAGTATAGCTGGGATGAATGTATGTCCGGAGTGAGCATCTACAGGATTTGCACAAGTCCCAATGTGGAGGAAAGCTTGCGTATATTTCTCGCTGTGATGTTTGTGTCGTAGTTGAGTCGATGGTAACCTCGCGTTGAGGCCGGTGCTTCGAGTGGTGGTCGACAAGCAAGTTCGCCCAAACTGGGTTGAGGTTGCCTCGCGTTGATGTCGTTGCTTCGATTGGGGGTCGATAAGCAAGTTCGGTCGATCAGGGTTGAAGTTGCAGAGTCAATAGTACTGGGTATTGTACCCCGAGTAGAGACTTTCGATTGCCACACGTTGTGGACTTTCGTGGTGCCTCTCGTTAAGGACTTTCGTGGTGCCTCTCGTTAAGGACTTTCGTTTGAGGTCGAGAACTTGTTGGTAGGCTCAGGCTGGCATCAATTGCCAAACAAAGAGCGTCTCAAGTCGTAGCATGTTGCTAGTGGTCGGTCAGGTGTGCGGATCGCTGTGCATGAACATCGGCGAGGACGAAAGATGCGATAAAGATCCAAATTCAGCTGCGCGACGTACTTCCATAAGTATGAACGATCGTCTGGCAGGCTGCGTACAATGTAAGATCTGAAAAATTGGTCGGATGCTTGACCAACGTGAGATCGGTTACTTGTAGTTGAAGAATCGGTTTGGCGCACACAAATAGCATGCGTGAGCAGCGGTGTAGGGCAGGCTGGGCCGATGGACGTTTTCGTCGGCAGCGGTTGGTGGGCAGCCTGACGTGGAATGCATTGGCTGCATCAGGATGTGGACAGCTCGACGTGTAAGGGGCGACAGACATGAGGTCGGTGGACAACATGCGTGGACAGCTGTCGGTGTCCTTTGCACAAAAAAATTGCTGTTTGTATTTGTGCGTGAGCGCTGGTAGATGCTGTCTGTGTGTGTGTACTTTGCCGGCGACGCGCCAAAATTCGTGTATGCTGCAGACGCCTTGAGCATGTGTGTGCCGGCCTGTCGCGGCGTTTGTCGTGTGTGTGTGTGACAAAATTCCCAAAAAACATCGAGATGATTCTGTTCTTCGGTTTGCTAATTCGAACCAAAATTTACCAACGATAAGCTCAGAAATTTGAGATTCGAGGTTTTTGGGCATTGGTATTGATTGGTTCGAAACTTGGTTCGTTGCAAGTTTTTTCCAATATATTTAAAATAACAATACAATAGTCACACATGACGCCAAGATACATTGTTAGTCCGTATTTACACGGTGAAGCAAACTTCTTTAAGTTCCTTATGAAGTTTTTGTTTGTAGGGAAGAGGTGTAGGGGGTCGAAGCAGCCAAAGCTTCATGGCAAGCTGGCAAGTTTTTCGATATGTACGTACCCAAATAACATTTAATCTGTAGAACCTTTTTTTTCAACCGAACCAAAATCTTGGGATCGGAACGGGTTCGGGTTTATCTATTTTCGTCCTCGTGGTTCGGTACAGGGTTTGGTTCACAGTAAAAAAAAAATCCGGAAATCCGGGTTGGAACCGGTTCGGTTCATAACCGGTTTGCAGCCCTGTAAAATATAAATTATAGCCTTAACTTTTATAAATTATACAAGGGTACTTTGGACGAGCGAAGTTAGCTCTCTTATATATTTTTTTTTCAGGTGTTTCCAACGTTGTCTTCATTTTAACCCTCTAGTGCCCAAATTTTCTTTTCCAAGAAAAAAATTATTTTTGGATTCAGTATGTATCAAAAGTGAATGTTTGTTTTAAAAAAACTGTTACTTTTGCACGGATCGAGTTTTATAGGACTATATCCTTGGACCGCCTAGAGGCGGCTTTGGGAAGGTAGGCCAACAAAAAATTAGGTAATCAATTCTTTTGTTTACACGTTTTATTATAAATGATATAAAGAAAGGCTCCAAAAACAAATAAAATAACAATTAAAACTAAAGTTACTTAAATTCACAAAGCTTCAAATATTTGTGTACAAAAAGTTTGATTACTTATTTGTGATGAAAATCATAGAAACAGTCTTTTTTCTGGGAAAAGCACAGGTTTATATTACATTTACGGCAGACAATTTGAGTTTCGGAAGTACAACCAGGAAGCTTACAGGTTTTTTGTCAGCGTGTGATAAAAACATTGGAAAATGCTCGACGGTATCATAACGTACATCATTAATCGGAAGGAAAGTTTTCTTCCCTGTGCATTTATTTTCCTTTCCATCAACTTGTCGCGGGCGCCCGGGTCCTTTTGGCAGATAAGGAGTTTGTAGCATGCAAAGCACATATGCGACCTCTGATCAGAAGTTTGGCAATTAAACCAGCCCGACTGGTTTATTCGGTGGAACAAAATGTAAGCGTTTACCATGGCTAAATCAACCATATGTGTAAATAGTCGATTTGTATACTTGTTGCTCTTTACGGGAATTTTATATCGACCAATAAGTCCGTCCATTAAGTCGACACCACCTATGTGGCTGTTGTATTCGTGGATAACATTTGGGCAATTTATGTGAACGTACTTTTTTTCGGAACGAACAAAACGTGAAACCTGACCTTTTGAATTCGTTTCATTCAGGAAAGGCTTTGTGCCCGCGTAAGTCGAAGCAAGTCGTACTGCCTTATTGTCCTTCCAAATCGTCAAAGACAGTTCGACTCCTGATACAGATCCACAAAATTCTGTAGAATATCCACGCACTTGTTTCTTGAGGTCGCTGTCAGATGGCAGCTTACAATTTGGAATGCGATTCGAGCGAATAGTTCCCAAAGAAAATATTCCCCGGGACTTGAGATATACAAGAAGCGGCAAGGAAGTATAATAGTTGTCAAAGTAGATAATCTGATTTTTGAAATCCGGAACATTGCGTGACAATCGAACAACTACATTTGCTGCCGCACCAAGATCTGGTGAGCCAGTTTGAACAACGTTGTCACCTGCTCGACAATATATTTCGATATTATAGCAAAAGCCAGAAGAGTCACACAAATTGAAGAATTTCACCCCCCATTTGTGTGGTTTGTCTGGTAAGTATTGTCTAAGAAAGGTCTTCATCTTCGTTGCACACATTTGTTCATCCACAGATAAGCGTTGGCGCATCGGAACTGACTGAAACTTCTCATTGAAGTGATTCACGAGCGGCCGTATTTTGTATAAAGGATCGTGGTCGGCAGAATCCTTGGAGGGCAACTTACTATTATCATTAAAATGTAAATTACCTCGTATTTTTTCAAAGCGATTTCTTGACATTGTGTTCTGAATTGTTCCAAATGTGTACTCCCCCCAATATGAACGAACATTTGGGTAGCGAAAAACTGACATCAAAAATAAAATGCCAATAAATTGTCGAATTTCTAAATTGGTTGTAGAAAAACGAAGTATTGACATCCTTTTGGGCAGCATGCAAATTTGTTTGCTGGGTGATATGCTCAATGATAGTATCATTCAAAAAGAATTGAAAACACTTGAATACTTGAGTACTCCGAGGTCAGGCTCAGTAAAGGATATTGCAGATTTATCCATGACTAGGTTCGTTTGGCGCCACAACATCTTTTTGAAAAGCAGTGATTTTGGGTCGATAGCCCAAACAGATCCTACACATTCAGCTATTGTGCTTTCTTTTACATGGGCAATATTATGTTCAGCAGGCGCTTTGCGTTTGTGTTTCTGTGCTTGAGGTGAATTGGATGCAATCGAACTTGAGGGTGACAACAATTTTGCAAAAGGATTTTCAATTTTCAATTTTTCAATCTCCACGTCGGAAAGAGCTGATAGCTTATTCACTTGTCGTCGTTCCATGTCTACTGAAGCAATTATTTGTACTTAAATATGTCATAGGTTGTTCCACTTTCAAACTTACCTTATAATATTTTTTTCCCGAATTGTCCCAAGACCGCCTCTAGACGGGATACCTTATAAAAGCAATAGAAAGCTAACGAAAACTTATTTTTAGTGTGGGTTTCGTATTTTGAGTCCTTGAGACTATCAGCAACACGGTACAATTTTTTTTTCCAGCAGCAAACTTTTTATAATATTTTATAAAAATATTTATATCTTGCACTTTTTACAAAATAATTATTTCGTCCGAGTTGCACAAATTTTCAGCTTCAAATGACTACAGCAGCTTGCGCAAGCTCTAGTATGTATTCCAAACGCAACGAACTTAATTTTTGGACTTCCCCGAATTAGAAAAAACGCAAAACCGAGTCAAAAGGAATGAAAAGAATAAAATAACGGTGTTTTTAACCTTACCCGTCTAGAGGCGGTCTTGGGCACTAGAGGGTTAAACAATCCTTTCATCGATTACTTCTTCACACTCGAAATGTTCAACATTAAATAAATTAAATGCTCACATCTGACAACGGCGGTATTCTGCTCTCAATAACAAACTGCGCTCCCCTCAGTAGTTTCTGCACACACCCCTTTCCCATGAAATAGGAAACTAGCGTTTTTAACGCTACTCTCCCAAAATTTGCTTGCCCTCTCCGCTCCGATACTTCTCCTCACTCCTCTTGCCGATAAAAACCAAATTGAGAACAAATTTCAGCTTGATTTAAGATTGAAATTTTTAAAAATTCAAGAACGATCAGATTATTTTCAAAAGCGTTTGTACTCAAATTCGTTCTACTTTTTTCTTAGTTTAGGTACTGCCAAACACTGGCGGCTGTCCCTTTTGAAATAAAGATTTTGACCAAATTATGGAATTTTTCCTTGAACCATATCAGAACTGAACAGAATGCTGAACTAATGAATTGTAATAGATCTCTATACCTCGACGATATGTCATGAGATTTTTCCGGTTTTCCCTAATGTATAATTCTGGACTTTAACAATCTCGACTACTTAGTCCAACGGGGTCTCCTAGTAAACTTGGCAAAAAAAAGTTTCTTATACTTTGCCGTTCAGATTTGGTGTTAAACTGTCCGAGCATTTTTCCTAGGTCGGACTTTCCAACATCGGAAACTCACATCTTAAACAATTTCAAATCAGTGGGATGAAAGATTGTTTTTTTGCAAGTAGAATTTTCCAGTCATTTTATTTTTGGGCGAATTTTTCAAAATAGGGAAAATACGTGTTCAATTATGTAGCGTACTTTGCTGACAAACGAAGTTTAACCCTTTTTACCTTTTGGGCTGTGCGTAGATTGCCAATCAGTCAGGACACAGTATTTTATATTTAGTTTGCAGTTGCATGTGCTTTTGCCTGTTTCCAAAATGTTTCCAAAATTTTGGATAATTCTACTTGTAAGCCACAGTGCGACAAGAAGAAAAAGAAAAAATATAAGAAACAACAACAACAAAATTGAGCTCAAATAAAAACAAAGCATGCGCGTGCTCCCAACAACCACGAGCAATAATAATAATAACAACAACAACAACAGACAAAACAAAAACAATGCGGTCGCTCACTGAGGTTAACTAAGAAAAGGGGCTAGGGGTAGAGGCAAAGGGTGGGGGTTTCCAGTATCCTTACATTTTTGGCGGCTGCCAAGCAGGCGTAAAATAATAAACGCGAAATAAACTGAAAGCCCGCAAACAGGAAACCGCACACACACACACACACACTCACGCACAGACATGTGGGGGTTTGCTTGCTAAGCCGGGGCTACACGTGCAGCCAAAATGGCGCCGTGCCTGAAACTCGTCCTCATTTGTGTCCTTGCCCTGCTCGTCGAAGCGTTTACACTGATTTTCGCTTTCAGTCAATTTTAAAGACAACTTCAAGCCGCATAACCCACCAACAGGAGCAGCAGCAGCCCATTTTCTTTCTGCTACATTTTTAATGAGATTAAAATAGGCTCACTCAACAACAGCAGCAACAACACCCTCACCCACACACACACACACACACACTCTCTTAGGTGACTCTTATGGTAGGTGCGTACTTTATGGCAATTCGGGGACTTGTGTTCCCCCTTTTTTTTTCTTTTTCGTTAAAGAGTTCAAAGTTCTTCTTAGCTCATGTTTGCTGTTCGTCTGCTTTGCCTAAAAGGTTTAAGGGATTTTGTGTTTTTGGTCATGTGGTTGAATGTTCCGCTGCCTGCATCTTCCTCCTGCCAATTCCTCCCGGCCACTCATTAATCTACAACGCATTAATTTCTCTGCCGCAAAATCCAATCTAAATTACATAAATCAACAAGCCGTAACGAGGGCTGCTCCCGTTGCTGTTGGTGGGGAGTGCGGTGGGGGTGTTGTTGTCACGAGGTGGCGCCGCCCTTTCAGTAATTGGGTCACTTGTATGCGAAAAGGCAGCGATCTGTTGCATGCCAAGTGCAGGAGGAGGAGTCTGGAAGCTGGCAGGCAAATGCGATGCAATCTAACAGCTACTTTGTCAAACGGCAGCTGCATGTAATAGGAACAGAAGCACCAACGACGCAGGGGTCTCCAACTGCATTAGGATTTGGCGCGTCGATTACTCCGCGGCGCTCCTGCCAGATTTTCTGTGGCCTAATTAATTAATTGAAATTCATGAATTGCACATGTGACTGGGCTCTCGAAGAATGACAGACGAGGACGAAGCACTCCAGCTGCACTTGACTACCCATGGAGGCGTTTAATTCGAGCTGACAGCCCTGCCGCCGCCAACGAAGCTGCATATTAATTGCAATCGGAGCTCAACGGGCAGCTTCCCCATCCCCATCCCCATCCCGCCCACTCCCTCTCCCCCTCTCTTATGGAACTAACGATTAAAAGTAAAAGGAATGAAAAGAAAAACCGCAGTGAAAGCCGCTTAGGCACCGAGGCGTGTTTTAATTTATTAATGGGAACTTATCGAACTGCGTTTAAGTATGCCGCAGCGTTGCATCGTCATAGTTACAAATCCAACTGCTTGCCCCAGCCATCGCCATCTAGATCCAACCTCGAACGCCGTCTGCGGCTTATCTGCGCGTCGCGTAATTTTGATTATTAAGTGGCACTTAATTTAGTAGGCGTAACTGCCGCGCGCGCCTCCTTTTCCCAAATCGACAAAATATTGAAATTGACAATGCGCCACATAACGAGCTGACATGGAAACCGAAATGAAATCGAACAGGTTCGCTTAGATACATATCTGGCATTCAGTTGGCCACCAGGCCCAGTTCCCCCGGTTGCCACCATTAGGGAAATGCCAGTAGCTGCCGCTAGCCATTGATTAAGAAATTCATGATACATTTGTGTCAGATAAGCAAAGCGAAAGGTTTTTAAGAAAAGCAAATTCACAGCCAATTTCACTTTGATCAAAATATGCAAGAAAAGATCGGATGATAATTAAGAACAAAAATAATCACAATGGATGCAAGGAAATGGTTTTGAGTTAGTTGATTATTCTTTGTTGATTTATCAAAGCTTCAAAGTTGGTTGACTATTTGTAAATAATTTATGAGATTAAAGTTTGCATTTCAGAGAGATCAATTGGCTATTAGATGAGAAAATGGCTAAATACCAAAGCAGGGTCTGTCATAATTCTCCATTAAAGCAGCAAGAATTTAGTTATTTGATTCCGTATGGGTCTGGGCGTAACCGCCAATGCTTGAATTGCTACGGTCGAAGTAGCCAAAGTTACAAAATTCTTACTTTTTACACCCTGTCGTTCGGAAGTGGAGATTGTCAGCCCGGCCACCATACCAGCTCTCATACCAGATTTTATATGGGATGTCATCAAATCCGAAAGCTACTGCCAGGCGTCAGACAAAAGTGTCCAACCGACCGGCAGGCTATTTGGGTAAGCCTTACGGCAGGCGGTACAGACCATACATCGGCCAGACGATTGTATCAACCAAAAGACCAAAACAAAAATACATGTTTTATAATTTATAAAATATAAATTACTTTATTAATTTAAATTTATTAAAGAATTATTTTTACTATCAAATTTTAAAATAAGACTTATTTTTAATTTTTTTTGTAATTTATTTGGCGACCTTTCTAATGTTTAATTAGTGTGAGTTGGCTGGCTGTTTCGGACCGAAAAAGTGGCGTTTGTTCACAACTGTAAACAACATATGCATTGTACCACAAACCGAGCGCTCTCCAGGATAATGTTGACTACCCGTGGCCTGCCATGCTATACGCTGCTCCAGTCTGGCTGGCAGCCCTGCAGCTGAAAAGCTACACCACCGGTCTGGAGGCAACACATCGACCTTTGCCTTGTAAGGCTGGAGATGCTCCTACAATATTCCACAAAACTTGGTAATTTTCAAAAAAATCTTCACTACGGCCAAATTACGGTCAAAATTATAATGAATTGAAAGGCCTGGCGGCGAAAGCTAAAACCGCGTTTTGTTCGTCACAAGCTACAAGGTCCCGAATCTCTGATGTTTGAACAACGAGAAGGCAATTTTGCTAGCAGCTATTGCAAAGAAATTCCAACATTCACCTTTAATTTAAGGCACCAGCCACCCCATGTGCAAGTCATGACAATGGAATTTCATCAAGTTCCTGGCAAAAGTCACCCACAAGGGATATTCAGAAATCAGATGCTTGAAATGGTGCAGCCTAATAAATACGGAAATCAAAGGATGTATTCCAAGAATATTGGCCTTTTTGTATTCTGCTCATATTAAGCCTGCTGCATGCGAATAATCAAAAATATGACTCTTTGGAGTTGACCACAGCATCGCAAATATGAAAGCAATAACATGGCTAGTTGTTATTGGGAAATGTTGCGCCTAAATCAATATTCACAAGGCATAGGTTAAGAGAAGGAAAGCAAAATTAAATGAAAAAGAGCAATGTTCCCTTAAAATAATTACGTAGAATAACTAAATCGTTTTAGAAAATGGTCATTTCCGATTCTATAAAGTAAGTAGATATATCCCTGATCAGCATCTGTCTGTATGTCCGTATGAACGAACAAATCTCAGAGATGGAAAGAGATGGATTCTTATTCTTGCAGGCAGATAAAGATTATTTACAATTTTTTCCACGGCCCCGCCATTACGAAAAAACGTCATATCCCCCACAGTTTTGAAGATAAATGGTTCATACCTTCTAAATATATTTGGCTAACAAAAATATTTATCGATCTGCCAAAGGAACGATAAAGATCGGATGAACAATACAAAAAAAACCCAACACTTCGTATAAATATATATTATATTTACATCATTGCAGATCATATTTAAATTAGTTGCATTAAAAAAATCAAGCGCATTCCGCAGACTTTGGCCATATTGTGATAGCAGACAAAACGCACATCCGTATTCTGTCAAGTTGCGTATGCCTTTTTGTCTGTCTGTATCTTATTACCTTACTTTCTACACTCAGAAAAAAATATTACCTAAAGCTGTTGAAAATTACCAGAAATTTAAGTCCATTTTACCTAAAATGACAGCCAAGGAATATATGGACATAATTTCAGGCCCCTATTACCTAAAGTATTCTAGGCAATAAATTTGATTTTTAGATAATATGTGACCTAAAATTTTAGGCAATAACGTCAATAACGGCATAAAACGTCTGTTTAGGTAAGAGAAAGGCCAACATTTAAGTCAATAAATAAGCTTTTAGGTAACATGTGACCTAAAATTTTAGGCAATGTAAGACTACAAAACGTCGTTTTTTAGGTAATAAGCACCAACCCCACAACACACACCAAGACCACACCTCCACCACTAAATTGTTCAATTTTTTTCCATATCCATACGTCCCATCGGGCAAATTGTAAAACTTACTTAAAATATTGAAAGGATATTTCCAGAATTTTTTTAAACATATAAAAACCTGACAAATCACATCAAAGAATGCTTTATTTTCCAAATATTTTGAGATATTTGATATGCTATTACACTATCGTCAGAGAGTCTCTTTAGAGATGTATGACAATTGTAAAGGCAGCTTAAGTTTAGGAAAAAGGCATAATTTTAAGGAAAAGGATTCCTAAATCAGTCTTTACACTTATCATATTTCTCTAATTAGTCGGTTGTCAAAATTCTCTAAAGAGAAAATCATTAGAGAATCTATTATTAGCTATTACACTTTTAATAACAGAGAATCTTGAACTAGATGTTAAGAGCTAGTTCAACGAATTCAGTACTGGTTCAACAATTTTTGACACAAAACTCAAGAGAAAAAAGTAATACTTGTTTGTATGAAAATGGATAACAATCAAATAAACGAATTAACATTAATGGTTGCGGTTTTGGCTTAAGACGAAATGGACGACGAAACCTTCCGAAATTTTAATCGCATGAACAAATCAACTTTTCACAAGTTGCTTGAGTTTTTAAGACCTAAAGTTCAAAATGAGAATACATTCTCAAGAGAAGCCATTCCCACACAAACACGGTAAACAAGCAACTACATTTTCCAAACATAGCTAAAGTGTTGCTCTTTCAACCTTCTTGTGACACTGCGATTTCTGCGATCTGTTCTGAATGCAACTTTCCAACCGACAATTTTCAAAATTGTAGCAGAAGTCATGAATGCAGTTCCTTCTAAAATTTAGTTTAATTTTATAGATGCCTCAACCACAGCAGGAATGTCGATATGTGCAAAATTCCACTTTTAAACATTTTTTCTTTTGATGCCAAAGATAGTGCATTTCGAGCTAGAATAAATGACGGATTGTTTTTACTACAGTTATAAGGGATTCCACAGCATTGTGCTTCTTGCTCTGGTAGATGCAGAGTACAGTTCAGTTTATGTTGATATTGGCTGCAATGGAAGAGCAAACGACGCCGCCGTTTGCCGCAATTCGACGCTATGAACAGGCATTGAAGATAATCTTCTTAATTTCGGGGATGATGAAGTTTTACCTGGCGATAAAAGGAATGTGCCATTTGTTATAGTTGCCGAAGATGCATTCAAATTAACCACGCGAATGACATATGTTATCATCTTTCAGAGTTCTCAATTTAGATTAATCGATAAATAAAATCGAGTATATCGAGTAAAAATTTAGTATTTTTTTAGGGGAAATGGCAACTCCACAAAATAGACAGCTTTGTCTCAGCAGAGTTACTTTTGTCAAATAGAACAGGTTCTATTTCATCATATTTGTCTAAAGAGAAGGCAAAAGTTTCTCGTCAGAATTATATGTTTGCCTATTACACTATAATATCGTGTCTTTAGAGATACTCTTTAGAGATATATGACAAGTGTAAAGACTGCTTAAAAAATTTAGTCCTAAAACAAGATTGTTTAAGTAAAATGCGCTATATTTAAGGAAATTATTGCCTGAAAATCACATTTTAGGTAATAAAATCAATTTTCCTAAAATTTAAGGAAAATCTTTTTCCTGGGTGTACAACTCCCAGCTCTTACATTAAATAAGGCGCTACGAAAGCGTAATCCAAAAACCAAAAACAATTTTTCTTTTGTTTTCCTTTATAATAAAGGTTAAAAATTCGTTCTTGTGTCACGTTCGTAGCTCTGGAAATGCCTATCGACGTTGACCAATGTATATTTATCTAATTAATTAAACTGAGTTTGATGGTTTTTGATTGACGAGTTCTACAATCTTTAAGTTACAACTTATAATATTGAACTTTTAAATAGGCTGAAATATTTCTGGATAGTACATTTGAGGTTAGAATAAATGAGATCTGAGGGTACAAAGGGTTAAAAAAGAATGCATAAGAAACCATGGGAAACTATGCGATTGCAATGAACTGTAAGTTTTTGCTTCGCATTATAACGGAAACCACATAAATATAATGATGGAAAAAAATTTATTGAATCATATTGGTATTTTATTTTGAAATAAAAAAAACAGAGGAAAGCTAACTTCGGCTCGACCGAAGTAGTATTAGTAGTATAAGTATTAGTATGTTGTTTTTTTTAATATTGACAACATAGTGATTACAGATTATAGCTGGCTTTACAATTATAAAAACTGTCAGTGTTATACAACAATGGTTTATTTAAAACCGCCAGTTGATGCTATGTAGTATTATATAAACAATTATAAATATAGGTACGTCTGAGAGTCTCCTTTCATTTGACTACTCCACCCACCTTTCCCGTTCGTCACGAGAAAATGGATCTTCCGTCAATGAAGACGGCTCCACAGACTGTTGTAGAAAAAAAGAAAAGAAAATAAAAAAAACTTAAAAATTTTCGATTACACTGTGCAACACCAAAAAATTCTGAAAGGGTATGATGGTAGTACAAAAACCTTCGCTGGGTTTGGTCTGGTTAGCTGCCGTTTTCTTTTTCATGCACTTTGAAGTTTTCAGCTTCTGATTGGGATTCGCAACTCCATATCTCGTAAACTATTTGGAATTTCGCTTTGATGTCTTAGAAGAAGTTGTTGCTCTTGTCCTGGCTTACAAAACATTCTTAAGTAGCAAGTCAAAAAAGTCACATCTATATACTCAAAATTACAAATATGTCTTAAAATCATCATGTTTTTCCCTCATTTTGAACTTATTTTTAACTTTGTCTTGAAAACTGAAACGAATTTGACTAAGCAATGCAGGACAAAAACGTAGCTTGGTACGTTTCTTCGAACGACTTCATCCGATTGGTCCTTCGTATAGTTACGGGCCCTTAAGCATGAAGAATTGGAACCAAAACTTGCAAAATGGCAATTTTTGGTACCAATTCAGAAATTTCGATTATTTTGTATTAAAACAAGAAAATAGTAAGAAAACATAACTTAAAAACTGTAAATAAAAAAATTTAATATTTTTAATTTTTTAACGAAAATGTTCGTTGTTGTACGTGCTTGTGGGCCTATAACTATATGAAAGAGTAACTAAATGATGTTGGTTCGTTCTAACGGTTGCTTTGTTATGGTCTAAGCAACAACTTTGTGCCGTATTACTTGTCCAAATTTGAGTCGGGTTTCAAGATGAAGTTGAAATACTATAGAAAAGTGGTCAAAACTTGGCTTTTTTGGGCAACTTTTGTAATTTTGAGTATGAAGATATAATTGTTTTTAATTTGCTACAAAGAAATGCTTTGTAGGCCAAGCCAAGAGCAACAACTTTGTTCACAATAATTCACGAGATATGGAATCGTTAGTCCTACTCTGAAGCTGAAAAAAACAAAGTGCAATAAAAAGAAAACGGCAGCCAATCAGACCAAACCAAGACAGGGTATGTATACTACCATCACACCCTTTCCGAATTTTTTGGTCTCAACGCTATCAACTTTTTAGAGTTCAAAAATGTGTCACAGTGTTATGATTTGTGGCCAATATATGGTTGCTTCTGCTAAAAATGCTGATAGGATGCGACAATTTTCTCCGTTAAAAATGCTATGGAGTTCAAACTCGTTTAAAGTGATGCGACGGAGGTGGATATATCGCACCTCTTTAAGAATGGGACAAGTGCCGATTAAGTGTTCCACATTTAAGGGGTTACTTGGGTTTCACGGCTTCAAAATATCGATTTTTTTATTTTATTGTCTTTTTAAATTCTACAACATCTATAGAATATTGTCAAGTCGATCCGAGTAATAGTTTTGGAGATATAGTCTGAAGAAGTTGCGCTCTCCAGGGTAGCTGGGCTTAGCGCGCCGCAGGTTAAAAGCGTTTTTCTCAAAACTGTGTTTTCAAAGTCGGTTGTCAAGATTTCTCGAGAACTACTCAAATTTTTAATCAAAGCCAAATTTTTATACTCTGTACCGAAGGTACATAGAGTATATTAAGTTTGTGCAAAAGTATGTAACAGGGAGAAGGAATCGTTTTCGACCCTTTAAAGTATATATATTCTTGATCAGCATCAACAGCCGAGTCGATATAGCCATGTCCGTCTGTCCATCCGTCCGTCTGTCCGTCCGTCCGTCCGTCCGTATGAACGAAGAGATCTCAGAGATGGTAAGAGATAGAGGTTTGACATGTATGGGGCATATATTTCTTATAATTGCAGGCAGATCAAGTTTATTTTCAATTTTTGCCACGCCCCCTCCCGCCCCCGCAATTTGGAAAAAACGTCTCCTACAGTTTTGAAGATAGATCATTTGTACCTTCTAGAGATACCTTGTAAACAAAATTATTTATCGATTTGCTGAAGGAATGATAAAGATCGGATGAACGATACTCAAGTTATGAGCAAAAAACGGCCATTAAACACCCCTCACCACCCCACCCATCACCACAGCATTCTATTGAACGGCAATCTTAGTGAGAGAGAGAGAGAGAGAGAGAGAGAGAGAGAGAGAGAGAGAGAGAGAGAGAGAGTGAAACTTAGAGATGAGCAAGTATAACTCGTGAGCAAATGCGAGCTGCGACGTTAAGGGTACAGAGTATGTTATAGTCGGGCTTGACCGACTTTCTTTCTTGTTTTTTTCTTAGAAACCTCTGCCAAAAATCCAATTTTCATTTTTTTTTTCCATCGTCCAAGTTCTAGTTTAAAGTCTTAAATAAACACCAATTTTTTTATTTTTACTTCAGATAATGCTTTTAGGAGTTATGCTGTCAACGAGGACACACCTTTTTCCTGAGGGCTCACCGGAAATGACGTCACAATGGCAGAGCTTTTAATATTTTTCTTCAAAAATTTCAGTTATCCCTCATTAAATGTGTATCCTAAGAGAGTAAAAAGTTTGAGGTAAATCTTTAATTTTTTATATTAAAAATAAATTATTGAAAATGGGCCGTTTTTTCCCGGACGAAACCCATGTAACCCCTTAACTACTCACGCATATTACAAAGGCTGTAGGTTTCATCCAAGTCACTTCTTTGTGGCCTAAAGTTTAATGCAATCATTTCACACCTCGCCTTAAAAATATTGATAATGTAGTTTGTTCCTAGGCTATCTTGAAAATAGTTTGATTGACCCAGGACGACACTCAGCTTTATATACTTTATATTTTATTTTGAATGATTTTCGTCCAACATTCTTAGCTGAGTTATTTCCCAAACTCAATCGATGGCGCCCCTACTTTGACCATTTGCTTGCTAGTTTGTTATATGGCTGCTATACGATATATTCAACAGATTTTGACCAAACTTCCCAAAATTGTGTGAACTACACCTGGCCGGGTCGTCTTCAGATACCAGATCGTTCGGTTAAGCAACATTGGCGTTTCGCAGTGGATTTGCAGCTTATCCTTTTTCTTTTTATACCCTTGTAGAGGATATATTAAAATTGTCCAGATGTTTGTAACGCATAGAAGGAAGCATCTAAGACCACACAAAGTATATATATTCTTGATCAGCATGACGAGCTGAGTTGATATAGCCATGTCCGTCTGTCCGTCTGTTTCTATGCTATCTCCTCCGTCAGTTTTAAAGCTATCGTAACCAAACTTTGCACGAAGTTTTTTTTGGTACGAATACGCTGCACATTCGTCGGAACCGGCTGGATCGGATGACTATAGCATATAGCTGCCATAGGAACTATCGGTCGAAAAACAATTTTTAGTGAGAAAAACTTTTTTGTTTTCAATGCAAACGCACCCAATCCTCGTATTTATAAGTTTTCTATGCTTTAACACAATTCCACAAAGTTTTATGAAAATCGGCCAACTATATAGAATAGCTGCCATACAAAAGATATGTCTGAAAAAAAGTCCTAGTATGAAAAACTTTTTTGTTTTTAATGCTATCGCTCCCAAACTTGTTACTGATCAATATTATATGCTACCACAAAATTCGGCCAAGTTTGATCCAAATCGGATGACTATAGCATGCAGCTGCCATAGGAACTATCGGTCGAAAAACTAGTTTTAGTGAGAAAAACTTTTTTGTTTGCAATGGTAACGTCTTTTTCTTTCCAATTATGAATATTATCAGTTTCTACACAATTTTGGGAAGCTTGCTAAAAATCGGATGAATTTCTCGTAAAGCTGCCATATAACCAACTGGCAAGCAAATCGTCAAAGTAATGGCGCCCTCTATAGCCAAGATTGGGAAATAACTGAGCTAAGAATGTTTGACGAAAATCATTTAAAACCTTTATTTTATTAATTATACAACCTACAATGGTATATAAACTTCGATCGAGCCGAGGTTAGCTTTCCCCCTTTTTTATTTAAAACGAATTGACTTAAGTAGTTGACTAAATGTAACCATGAGACCTCATGAGACGAGAAATATTCCTTGCCTAACAGCATTATTCAGTGTTTCCGTAGTATAGGGCATTTTCCGATGAAGTGAATAATGTTTTCTTATCCCCGACAATTGCATAGAGTGCATCAGTTTGTATCAGTTCGCCTTATATTCGACATGAAGTTTCGTCCCAAAAGCTCGCCTCGTGTTATTAAGAAAATAAAATCGTGTCTCCCTTCAAAATCGTAGTTAAGTACTTAATAAATTTCCCGTTCTCCGCTTCTATGTGATTTTTGGATAAAGCGTGCCCTATACAATGCATCCATTTTCATTAAGATTTTTGTCGTTTATTATACAGTAACACCTCACTGTTTGATTGGCTTTTTCTTGGAACCAGCGCTAGTTGTGCTCTCGACTTTACCACTAAATAAAGTGCACTTTAAATGCGCACGACGGTCACTTTCGACATAATGGAAATACCCATATATTATTCGATTGATTTCCATGAAATATGGGGGCATTGTATTTTTAATAGATGAGCCTTTGGTGACCAGCAATAAAATACCTATTCCACAATGTCCGATTTATATCTAGTTTGTTTTAAAAGCTGTGATTTTTGCATGCAGCTCGGTTTGTCCGTCTGAAAACAGCATGAATTATTCATTTCTAAGTTTAGTTTAACTAATTTCACTGCTAGCAAATGAAAATATTATTTATATACTTTAAGTGGAAGTCAACTTGGGCCGACACCCCAAATACGTATTTCCAATTGCAACGTTTAAAACGAACAAAATAAAATCATTTTTTTTTCAGCATAGATTCTAATCCTGCCCAGCAAGCCTCCCGATGGCCTCGCAAATGCCCACTTCTATGAAGTTCAAACTTTATGACAACACGATTGTGCCCAATTTTCCAAAGGCTTGTGCTTGTGCTTGCATTGCTTATATAAGCCAACTAGCCAGGCACAAATACCCAAGCATAATTCCCTGGCAATCACTGGCCCCCAATGTTGGCCTAGTCAGTTGAAAATGTTTTCAAAACATTACGAAGCGACGACTCATTATTCGCTGGAGGAAACCCCACGAGCACGGGCAGAGGCCATGTTAAACCGGATTCGGATTTTGGGGAAAATTCGAACTGCTTCGAATATCGTAAATGGTGCTGCCAAGTTTAAGAGCGGGCCAAGTTTAAGAGAGTCGGAGAGCTGAGCGAGTTCGAAAATGCGACGGCATGTGGGAGTTGTGTTGTTGTCGTTATCGTTATGTGCAAAAGTCACGAACAGGAACCAGGAGAGCACTCAATACAAAGTTGCATGCGTGTGACTGTGTGTGTGTGTGTGTGTCGGCATGTGCGAAACTCGCGGATGTAGGCCAATAGGTAGACGTCGGACAACGACGACGACAACGACACGAGCGAAACAACAAAGCACAGGCAGAGCAGCGGAACAGCGGAACAGCAGAGGCAACTCGAACGCGGCATAGTATGCCACACAAATGTTGAATAGTTGCGGAAGGTTATGAATTTCCGTGAGAAATTACTACAAGTAATATGTGAGTGTTCATACATATGTATGTACATGTGTACACTGATAAAAAGAAAGTAAAAAGCAAAATTTCATTTCAAAATGGTCCAAAACCAAACATTTTTAAATATACAAAATTTACAGCAGCAATGGATATTTCCTTCAATTTTCAACCCGTCCAATTACACTAGTTTACTGCCAAAAAGACCCATTTCTACTGGAACTATTTTTATACTCTGTACCGAAGGTACATAGAGTATATTAAGTTTGTGCAAAAGTATGTAACAGGGAGAAGGAATCGTTTCCGACCCTATAAAGTATATATATTCTTGATCAGCATCAACAGCCGAGTCGATATAGCCATGTCCGTCTGTCCGTCCGTCCGTATGAACGAAGAGATCTCAGAGATGGTAAGAGATAGAGGTTTGACATGTATGGGACATATATTTCTTATACTTGCAGGCAGATCAAGTTTATTTTCAATTTTTGCCACGCCCCCTCGCGCCCCCGCAATTTGGAAAAAACGTCATATCTCCTACAGTTTTCGAGATAGATCGTTCGTTCCTTCTAGAGATACCTTGTAAACAAAATTATTTATCGATTTGCTGAAGGAATGATAAAGATCGGATGAACGATACTCAAGTTATGGGCAAAAAACGGCCATTTAACAACACCCACCAATAACCACAGCAACATACCCTAACCGTTCAACACAGGCAATCTTAGTGCGAGAGAGAAAGAGAGAGAGAGAGAGAGAAACTTAGAGAGCGCACCGCGTTGTGCGCGGGGTGTTAACTGGCCGTTTGACTCCTGAGCAAATGCGAGTGTAAGGGTACAGAGTATGTTATAGTCGGGCTTGACCGACTTTCTTTCTTGTTAAGTGTAGTATATAGACTTTCTTCATCAATACCTTATTATCTTTGTAGAAGTGCGATTCTTAAGTCAAAAGAATAAAATTATTTTTTTGGAATTTTTTGATATTTTTCCTAGGAGATTAAAAATGAAATTTCTTGCATTTTCGAGCAAAAAATCGATTTTCTTGAAATATATTTGGTCATTCTATTCAAACTGCTAAACCGATTTGAAAACAATGTTTTACGTTATTATTGAAAATTTAATGACTTTTCGATTTATACCTTGCTTGACACCATCTGACTATTATGAATTAAGATATGGCATAAAATGTAAGTGCACCTACTGAAAAAATTAAAAAAAAATTCATATTCAAAAATCGTTGACATGAAAAAATTTTTCAAATCCATTATTGAGATCATTAAAATGGGTCAATTAATTTTTTTTTTATGTAAACTAGTATTAGCGTAAATTAATAATTTTAGCCAATCTGTTCTTCCGGATAGCTGCTATGCTGATTTACAATTTTTTCTGTTATTTGTTAATTTATGTGAATGATAGTTCTATGTGGAAGATGTGATATCGGTCCTTTTGTACCTCAAATAATAAAATGATAAGAGAATCAGGGCTGCAAGCCGGCTATGAACCGAACCGGTTTGAACCCGGAATTCCGACTTTTTTTTAACTGTGAACCAAACCAAAGTTCAGAAATTTTCTGTACCTGAACCTGTTCCGAACCTAAATTTTCGGTTCGGTTCGAAAAATTAAACACATTCTGAACTCTGGCCAATTTGTTGTTATCAATATTGTGCAACAAAAACTCGATATCATTACAAAAATATAAAGGATCTTCAATATACGTTCTGGAAATAAGTAATAATAGAAATGTCTCTTTGATGTCACAAATATAGAACCGATTAAATCAAACCTTTTAAAGATTTTGACAGCTTATTAATGTAAACAACTTAATGCTATTGCGCTAACTGTTTTATCAGTACCACGATGTCTCAGTTGATCAGGTCTTAAAATTTGTTTTGTCTGGTCAAAAGTACAGAAGAACTACAGACAAACTTTTTCATTACCAGCTTCCGTACAACGAAGTTCTCTATATAACGAATTCGTTTCCTGAACACTGCAATTTCGTATTTATTTCTTACGATTTTTTGTTTATAGCGAAATTTTTATTGGTGCCGTTGAGATTCGCTGTATGGAAGTTAGAGTTTATTTTAAATATTAATCACATAAATTGGATTTGTATTAAATTTTGCGAAAAACTTGGGCCGAACCCAAAAACCTCGTACATAAAATTTCCGAACATTAACCATTGGATTTATTGGGTTTCCAGCCCTGAAGAGAATTTTCACAAACTTAACATAAACAAAATATCATCATTTTTTTGCGCACAATTGACTAGCACCCTTAAGCACGGTACGGAGAACTCCAAACTGTTTGGGCGCACGACAAAGTCATTTGGATCCTAAAAAACAACATAGTGTGCTGAGATAGCCAAAAAATTTGGGATTTCCAGCTGTGATTAGTGAAAATGTATGGGAATTTGAAGGCAACAATAAAAAAATTCAGAATTCAGTTCGCCTAAAGCACAGATTTCGGGTCTAAAAATTTACGTTTTCATTCATGCCGCAGAAATCTTGTTGGAAGAGGAGCAAGATGAGGATGCAAAAAGCAGACTACAGTGTCTCATTTGCCTTAAAGGAGCAGTAAGGAAGGATTGGCTAGCGATATGAGTATTCTGATAAAGCAAAGACTGGTTGTAAGATCTAATGCAGCGGTGGGCATGAAATTTGAGTTTGGGAGCAGCACAATAACAACAACAGAAAAAACAACCGTTATCAGCGAGTCTCGATTACACAAAATGCACCCGTTTCGCCGTCTGTGTGCGCGTCTTGTAAGCGCCGTGCTCCGATTCGCATGGACTTTGTTGTTGTTCACAATTTGAAGCGAGTTAATTGTGACGAAGTTTATTATGAGACTGACTGGCGCCAAACGCCGAAAAACAAATCTCGGAGCAATGAGAGCAAGGGCTTGCCCATCGCTGATCTAATGTACTTTCACCCATAATATTCTGATCTGTCAGCTTTTATTTTAAGTGGCATGTTCCATACATGAGCGTCAACAGTTTTAATTGTCACTTTGGATTGTTGGAGGTGCACTTGCCGCCAAATACGAAACTCCCTCTCCAGACGCGACACGAATCTGGTGGCGTGCAATATCAATAAAAAATCTAATACATTTTCATTATTTATTAAATTTTTTTTCATTAAACTTGGAATTACTGTGGTTGCCTCATATCGGCATTCGCCCTGCGGCGACTGCTGCTGGAGGCTCTCCATGTCCGCTGCAAAACACCCCCAAATTATTTTTAAATTTAATTTCCTTTTGCCGCCATGGTTAACTTTGATCTCGTTACCTTCTGTTGAGTAATCAAGTAAAATAGCCTACCAAACACTTTTTATTCCTTAAATAAGTTCCGATTCAGTTGGGTATTGCTTTCAAGGCTCGTATACTTTTCGTGCCAGTAATCCATTTCTATAATATACAAATTTTTTCTCAAGAAGACCCATTTTTCGACCGATGGTTCCTATGACAGCTATAAGATATAGTCATCCGATTTTGACTGAACAGCTCTTCGAACAACTCAAGAACATCTCAACGCAAGACAGACTGAACAAGATAGATTGAACAAGGTAGATTGGCAATACTCCCTGAACAAAAATGAACAATTGAAGCAGTTCAGTTTAAGGAACAACTCAATTTTGTTCACTCACTCATGAACAACCCAAAACTACTGTGCAATCGATTCAAAGTATGCTCTTCCTTTCGAAGATCATGAAAGTAGTAAGCATAACCATCGGAACTGTCCAAATTAAATTTTGTTCGTCTGAAAAGATTACACACTGCCACTCCTTGGTCCAGGTGATATTTGCTCGGCAGAAATCGAGCCGTTGCGTCTTTCAAAGTTGATTAAGAGGTGTTTTTTATACTCTGTACCGAAGGTACACAGAGTATATTAAGTTTGTGCAAAAGTATGTAACAGGGAGAAGGAATCGTTTCTGACCCTATAAAGTATATATATTCTTGATCAGCATCAACAGCCGAGTCGATATAGCCATGTCCGTCTGTCCGTCCGTCCGTATGAACGAAGAGATCTCAGAGATGGTAAGAGATAGAGGTTTGACATGTATGGGACATATATTTCTTATACTTGCAGGCAGATCAAGTTTATTTTCAATTTTTGCCACGCCCCCTCGCGCCCCCGCAATTTGGAAAAAACTTCATATCTCCTACAGTTTTGGAGATAGATCATTCGTTCCTTTTAGAGATACCTTGTAAACAAAATTATTTATCGATTTGCTGAAGGAATGATAAAAATCGAATGAACGATACTCAAGTTATGGGCAAAAAACGGCCAGCTAACACCACCCACCCCCCCACCAACAACCACAGCAACATACCCTAACCGTTCAACACAGGCAATCTTAGTGCGAGAGAGAAAGAGAGAGAGAGAGAGAACGTTAGAGAGCGCACCGCGTTCTGCGCGGGGTGTTAACTGGCCGTTTGACTCCTGAGCATATGCGAGTGTAAGAGTACAGAGTATGTTATAGTCGGGCTTGACCGACTTTCTTTCTTGTTTTTCTTTAATCTTTAGACGTTTTAAGTGTTCAGAATATGTTCCGTTCGATTATAGACGTTTTACGCTAATTTTTTTAAATCAAAGCGAGCTTTTATGATCCAAGGAATTTTGTAAGCGGATAAATACAGAATTTTTTTTTGAATACTGTGCGGTCGAGATACTTATATAACAGTGGATTCTTTCGCATAAGGCCTTGTGTTTAAGGGTAATAAGTATGGTCCTTGTAGCATTTCGCCAGTCTAGTTCCAAAGGCTTACATAGCTACTCCATCCCAGAAATCCAAAAAATGTTGCAATCCGACTCCAGAAGTTTGCCTGTTAGGTAAGGGGGCAGTCGCTGATCATCGTACTTATGCAAAACTTTTCCTATATAGCCAATATACAGATCTAGAGAATATAGGTGTGCATCGTCCAGGCCTGTTTCTAGTGGCAATGCTTAGCTCAGTGAGCACGTTGGTAAATGCAAAACATTTTTAAGGAAAAGGGTTTGAAGCCTGTCCACTTCTTCAAAGTGCCTGCATTCCCAGACATGAGCTCCATAGCATTGAACCGCTCGACATACTGCATTAAATAATTTCCATTTCCAATGCTAACTTCCAGTTTGACTAGAAAATTTTTCCATGTCATATTCATACTTGTTTTGGCTTTAATATTGTGACTAATCACTTGTTTTGGGGGTGAATATAACTCCTAGGATAATGTCTTGAAGTACGCTAGAAAGAGACTAAATGAAGTAAGATAGATATTAAGAGCTCTAAGTGGTTGGCATTTATACAGAACTATTTGTGGGGGCCCTATTCTTCTGTCGGGCAGTGTATATATTAGAGCCCTGCATGAAATGAATTAAAGTTCTCCTTGACTTGTTTCTGATTTGAACTATCTTTGAACTTCTAGTCATAGCTCACAAAATTATTGATTCATTGAACAATAGCTCATGACATGAGCCATGATCTATATGATCTGTTTGAAAGGATTCAGCTCAGATCAGCTCAACAAAGCAACCAGATCAACTAGATGCTCAACTCAAATAGCTCATGGGTTTCGTAGCACAGATGAAGTTAGCTTAGCCAGCTCGTTTGTAAATTAACTTCAGCACATCGAGTGGCCACAATGTGGTGTCAGTTGCTCAAAGCTAAATTAGGTCCAGGGCCTATTTACATAGATTCCACAAATGTGCAGCTAAGCGTAACATTAATTCTGCGAACATACAATATTTGAAGTGGGCCGAAACCATCAAATCATAAACCGATTTGAATGATTTCTGATTTTATGGATTGTCGAATGAAATAGCAGAATAACTATTAATAACTTTTATTTAAATGGTCCAAAGACCGTGAAATGTAAATTTTTCATATAATTTTAAAGAAGATTGCAGACGAATAAATGGGAAATGAAAGTCAATTGGTTCAAAGAAAATTGCGAAAATTTGCAAAATTTCATAATGAGCTTAAATTATTGTGAAGATTTAATATTTGGCAATTGCCGACTGGAAATTAGAAGGTGTTAAAAATTTCGAAAACATTTTAAAATTTGATGAGCTTAGCTTGTCATGAAGACGGCCAAATAGATAGATAGATGCGAAATTTTGCTTCATTTTATAATGAGTTTAGATCAGAGATGGGCGCGTCGCGACGTTCTAATGCACACGAGGCAGCGCGCTGCCTGCGTGTGCATAGGACTCTGCCGCTGCCGACTGCACAAAATCACACGTACTCTATAAGCATTGAAAGCTATTTATAGAACACGAATGCGGCGCACGCAAATTGTGCTTGTATGCGTGTGAAAAGTGTGACGATATGTGTGCATGCCCATCTCTGGTTTAGATTATCATGAAGTTTTGATAGATGGCAATTGTAAAGTAAGCAGCACTTCTTAGTTTTGTGTTTGAAACACTAGCCGGGTAACTGTTATTTTGCTATAAAATAGTCCGAAAACTGATTAATTATATAATTATATTAATTATAGTACAATGGTGGCATATACGAACTGTTAGAGCGGATTCCGTGAAGATGCGCCAAAATGGTGGGGAACCAATAAAGACCCATTTCTTCCTCTTAATGAAGCATTCTTCTTCTTTGGACCGATATTAATATCTGAACCGCTTAACGGTCTTGGCTGCTGCTATAAGTGCTCGTCAATCCTTTCTGTTTTGCTCGAGGAGGCTTCAGTTAATCACACCATGCTTGGAAATGTCTTGCCATACCGTCTATCTTAGTCTTTCGGTTCCAAAATTTTCACTGAAGATATTTCAGATCGACTCATTTTCTGAATTGACTTGATCTAATGAACCACATGAGCTTGATCTATTTGATTTGTTTGGAGTCACTGGGAATTTGAGCTGACTAACTCGAACCAAAACAATTTCTGACTTGTTTTACTTGAACCTTTCTTTTAAAACATGAATCAAAGGGCACTTTGACTCCATTCATGCAGGGCTCTAGTATCTATGGTGAGCCGGACGTCGTTGGCTTAGATTAAATTGTGTGTTTATTTAAACGAAGCTGTACTGAAATATAAATAACACTAATGTAATGAAATTGTAGTTCCCAGCACTTGCAATTAATTTTGAGTACAAATAACCAAGTCCAAGTGTAAATAGTTGCATTAACCACGCTTATTTTATCTCAGTGTTTGTATGCTTGTATTGGAGGCGCATGAGCTGGGACTACTCCTGGTCCTGGTCCTGTTCTGTGCTCTGCTGTGCTGTGCTGCTCGCTCGTGTGTGGCCACATGAGGCGTTACTTGCCTCATTTCGGTAGCTGGTGTGTGTTCATGTGTGCATGCTGATAACAATGTTGCACTTGCTAATGCATTAATTTTAATGCACTTTCGGCCCGTTCCGGTGCCATTTTAGTTACCGATGTCAGCTCACAGCTCACTTAATTATGTGAATGCTGGCCAAAACTAGTCACAAAGGGCACAAAAGTCACTGACAAGACTCAGACACTGGGGTTATCCATCTTGCTTCCGTTATCCATTCCTTGGCCCTATCCCCCATTCCTTTTACTCTTTCGGCTTTTGATTATGCTTATGCAGAAAGCTCTGGCAAAGTGTCGTGCTCATCATTATCGCTTTTGTTTCTAGCTGCTGCTGCTGCTGCTGCTGCTGCTGTTGTTGGCCCGCAGCAACGACAGAATCCTTTGCTCCTTTGGCGCTGTCCTGACACTTTTGTGACATTGTGCAAATGAATAATTGTGCTTTTCTCTGCTGCCAGTGCTGCCCGACCAGGCCAGGCCAGGCCAACCCAACCACAACAGCTGCACTTCCGTTCCACATTGCTCGTTCAATGTCTCATCACCATCATCATCATCACGACAAGTCGTTGTCCTTCCAGTTGTCGCCAGCCTCGTTGCTCATTCGCTGGGCCTTTGGCTTCATCATCGCCATCAAGAACACGGTCTGGCCTGCCAGGGCCAACCAACCACAACAACAAAACAACCAGCTAAACAGTCGCTTAGCCAGCCGCCCGTAGACTGACCCCTTTTCAATGGCCATCCGGTGGATATGGCCATCTCCATCTCCAAGCGTCAGAGTCGCCTCTGTTTGCCATTCATTTTGTTTCTGTTTGCGCTTTGATTGACGGAGCTGCGCTGAGACCTGAGAGTGCTGGCTGCATGTCCTTGCGCTTGTCCTTTGGCAGAACCATTGCCATTGCGCTTTCCCCAGCGTTATTAATGATTTTTCCAAAGTTTTCGCTATATTTTATGCTACATCTTCTGTCCGGTCGAAGCCGGAGCCGGACCCGGATGCTGTTATGGCTGTTGTTGTTGTTCTTGTTGTTGTTTTTGCTGGCGTATTGTTGATTGTTCTTTTATCTCGTCTCCGTCAATTCGCTGCGTTATATTGCTGTGTTCCATTTGACTTTGGGTTTTGAATTTCCGCCATTTCCCCTGGGTTGGTGTCGGCGTTGGCCCCGGCCCCGGCCCCGTCCAGCTTCTGTTTCGGTGTTTGGCCAACGTATTACGCTTATTTGCCCAGTTTCGGTTTCCCTTTGCCTCTCTGTTAGTTTTCGGCTAACTCTCCATTTCCTCCCAGATAAATACGTGTCAATCAGTTATTAAT
>JBAMBO010000277.1:0-28634 GCA_037044535.1 Lordiphosa magnipectinata | reverse complement strand
CACGCGAAATAATTCCACACATGTTTTCGCGATTTTGGACAATCCGCCCACGAGGAAAATGACCGGAAAATTCTGCATGCAATAAAGTATTTCTCATCCGATTGGCGTGAAACTCGGTTTGTAAGGATAGAATACGAAATAATTTGAAACATGACTTCCAATGTCGGAAAATCCGCCCACCAGGCGTGAAAATTCCCGGAAAATTCTGTAGGCAAAAAATTATTTTTCATCCGATTGACTTGAAACTCGGTTTGTAAGGATAGAATACGAAATAGTTTGAAATGGGGTAGTAACGGAAACCGAAAACGAAAAAAATCGATAGCGATAGCGGTAACGGTAATAATTCACTATACTGTTGGCAACGCAGCGAAGCGCGACGGGTTATATGCTTGTCTACTCTATATATAAAACAGTTTGTCCTGACTGATTCACTGATTGGCAATCAACGCAGAGCGAGAACAGTAAGAGAGAGAAGGTTGCAATTTCGACAGGATTTTTCACTAGTGTTGAAAGTGAGTACTAAGACGGGATTTCGGATAATTCCACCCCCAAGGGGTGGAAAAGCGTCGGAAAAGTTTTTAAGCAAACAAAATTTTTTGTTTTCATCCGATTGTCTTGAAATTTGGTTTGTAAGCATAGTGTGTTCCCGATTTTGGAAAATCCACCCACGAGGAAAATGGCCCTACAGGCTATAAGTGGCAACTCGTCGAAATATACCATTATTCGCTCGGATCGTGAGTGGAACAAAGGCGAAGGACTTCCGTTCGTCATTCACCAAGCGATAAACTACTGACTTCTGGCAACCACCAGCAATGACGAACACTTCGAGGTCCAAGGCATCGCGATCAGAAGCGGCGCAGACGAAATAGAGATCATAAACATCTAAATTCCCCCTGTGACTGCATGCCGCGCAGGTTTTCGACCAAACATACAACATCTCTTGGATGGAGAAATGAGTACAGTGCTAGATGACTTTTATGCCCACAGTACGGCCTGACTCTCCGCATTGGGCTGCGACGCGAGAGGAGATCTCATTGAGGAACACGGCTGAGGCCGTTACCCAGGCCGAAAGAGGAGACGCATTTAGAAAGGATGCTGCCCAAATCCCAAAATCCAGGCGCTCAGCGACGAGATCACCAAGATTGTCAAATAACACATGACGAAGAAATGGTTTCAGAAGCTTGACGGGCTGGACAAAGGCTCAAAAAATTGTGGAGCACCATCAAACAGCTCACCAATCCTCGCAAAAACGATCTGGTGACTATTTCCTTCGGTGAGAACACGCCACCTAATCCTAAAAAGTGCGCAACAGGCTTTAATAGACAAGTTGTTCCACACCTTGCCTACTGGAACGAAATCAAACGGATGATTGTCCGGAAGATCCACAACCTCCCCACAGAGGACTCGATAATGTCCTTCAGCGCAGAAGAAGAGGAGTTAGCCATAAAGGATTCGAAGCCATCAACCGCGATGGGACCGGATGGATTGCCAGCCATCATGCTGAAGCAAATTTGACCGCTGACTCACACACTTAACCTGTGTCAGGTCCCTGATCATCCCGAGTATCTGGAAAACAGAGCAGGCCACTGCACCACCTCGGCCCTATGCGAGCTCACCACCAGAATTGCTGCAGGCCTAAACAGTGTGAGATGGTTAGCCATACTATTCTGCTACAGGACCTCCTCCACAGCAGCCTGCCAAACTATATCAAGAGTTGGTTAGCAAACTACCTCTCCAGCAGGCAAGCCAAAGTTTATTTTCGTGGAAAGCAGTCTCAGACCCGAATCATAAAGCAAGGCGTACCCCAAGGCGGTGTCCTATCTCCCCTGCTATTCAACACCTACATAACAGAGATCCCACAACCTCCCTCCGAGTTTAAATTAATCACCTATGCAGATGCCTGCACATTTATCTCCACACGCACTGATGTCAAACAACTTGAGGAGAGCATCAATGACTACCTTCCAAGCCTTGCTAACTTCTTCGCTAGCAGAAACCTCAGCCTGTCTGCCACCAAAGCCTCGGCCAACCTCCTAAAAAGTTGAGGAGCTGCAATAAGATCCTGAAATCGATTGCAGGCAGCAACTGGAGAAAGGAAAAGGAGACGATCTCTACCACCTATGTACAAGGCCATAGGTAGATCCATGGTAAACTGATCCGCCCCGATAAGGTTCCCGTCTATAAGTGACGAAAATGCCGCGCTGCGAGTAGCTACAGGATGTCACACAATGACCCTTCCAGACCATCTCCACCAGGAGATAGATCCTCCCAGTCGGAAACCATAACCAACTCCTCACTCAGCAGTATGTCATCGGATGCTACTGCGAGTCTTATCCCAACCACGACTGCACCATTGAAGGCATGTCAATGAGATCCAAAGCTGTTCGCTAGGACCTGAGAACTGAACACCCTACGGTCAGACAACGCTAAGGCCAAACAGAAGGCAGATGTCGACATGGTTTCCTGTACCATAAAAGCCTACCAAGACAATGTTGTCCTGGGATGCAGGCAGCCACTAAAGCCCTGCACGAGTAGAGTTTAAAATCAGTTCGTGAATGATTCTGATCAGAGTCAACGATTCATCGATTCAATAGACTTTGACACTTGGAATATTTCGTACGATTCGATTAAAACAGTTCAGTTCAAACAGCTCGTGTTGGTAAAGCAACTAGAACAAACAAGCTCAACTAGATGATATCTCGTAGGGTCAGAATTCGGAATCGCTCTTTGTTCGCAGCTCTCGAGAGACAGCTTTTGCTCTCGGCGAATTACATGAGTGTCATCTCTTAGCTGCGATAGCCCTTATGCATTGATCCTGGCATGATTTACCACTTAATTGGCATTGACGTTTTTCATTATTACTATTTGTTATCCTTTTTTGTTATTTTTTCACGATTTACGGAACGCGTGGCTCGCTCGCTTGCTATCCCCAACCCTGCGTAGGGTTCAACGTCCGATATTTCTGAGCAGTAATCATTTCGTAGATCAAATCCTTATTGATTGGAGCCCATGAGCCGTTGAGGTGTTTTATTTCGAACGAATCAAACGAACCACCCATCGATCCTGGGGAGGAGACCCTCACCATTCGCACCAGGGCGACACTGGCTCAACTCCGATCCGAGAAAAGCAGTCACCGAAACAACTACTTAGCCCGCATAAAACCAGAGGTTGTTGACGAATGCCCCAAATGTGGCCTCAGCCCACATAACACCAAGCACTTCTTCGAGTGCCCCCTGAACCCAACTGATCTCATACCCCTAGATTTGTGGTCCCAACCAGTAGAGGTAGCTTCCTTCCTCGACCTGGACAGGGAATAGTTCTCTACATCTAACAAATTATTGACCCTCTTCTTTCTCTTCCTCTCTTTACATACGTACGAAACTTCTCAGCCGTTACAACAACAACTACTCGCTGCGCCACAACCGACCATGTAAGAATCTACAATTCTCAACAATTAATGAAATATGTCAATGCTAATCCGATGGAAATTTGCGAAAGTTTCCGGATCCTCGTTTTGCTGATAACGCAACACAAGCTGAACCACATCTCAGCCTTCTACTCGACATCGAAGCCAGTCACTTACGTCGCTTTTCCTCGTTCTATCTTCTTCTTTTATGTAAGCAAAGCAAAGTCACAATGTTCATAGGAACCAGATGATTCCAATTAATGGAAACGCTCTAGATACGCACCGTTGTCAAAGAGCTTTTTGCTCATCCAAACCATCCCTGACCTCATGGACGGTGCCTCTATGCGATTTTGAATTATAAGTACATTTATTTAAAGATATTGGAGCAATTTAATATATTAAGCGATAACCACTGGCTCCAAAAACCGTTTTGTGTACCTTGCTAAGCCGTTGAATCGCACCATTCCCATCAATCGATTTGTCTGATCCAAATCGAATCCATATAGCAATCTTCCGGCCTGTTCCGACGAATCAGCATTTCAAGACTTTGTGCCAACGTTTATCAAGATAGTTTTAAAACTGACGAAGGAGACTGCCTGCTGACATGGCTTTATCGACTCAGCTTGTTACACTGATCAAGAAATTTTATGTGGACTACGAACTCTGGCGCTTTTAACAAATTAACACTGCACGCCATTGAACAGCTGACGAAGCAAACAGTATAATTGAGGCGAGAGAGCAATACGCAGCAGTACTTCCGCCCCAATTTATGGGCGATAGTCCACCACTAAACTACTGTTCTTTGCTGTGAAATATACACACATATGTACATATAAACAAACGAAACCTCAGGCAGCGCAAAGTTTAAACTATGCAGAAAGGCTAAGGAACCAAATCTGCTTTCACCTTTCGACCAAGATCCCGTGATTCCACCAAGCATTAATAAAAAAATAAGTTGCTCAGTTAGCTACATACATAGGTTAATGTGCACATGAAGGCTAGCAGGAGGATTTCAGTTTAAGATTTACATGGGTATTTACATATTTTAGCGTTGCACTCACCCTCTGTTCCTATGTACATATGTATGTATGAATGGATCTATGTAAGTTGTAGACCACACACGACCATAAGTATTATTCCGCTTTAGTTTTCCCGCTCATTCAGCCAACGCTACCGAATCGACGGCCGCGCAACAAATCAGCGCCGCAACAAAATAATTAATCCCGGTTACAAACACGCACACGCGCACTCACACACACTAAATACATACATACATTTGTATACGAACAAGCACGCAAAGCAGAAACAACAACGTCGTCATTGTACACACATACATATGTACATACATTTGTAACTTTGGTGCACCAAACTCGACTCTAGCCAACTCACGAGACCCTTTTATAATTGAACCAAGCGAAACCTTTCGTCACGCGCATAAAATCCTTCTGGTTGGCCTAAAATCGATGTCAGCATCGTGTGTACGTTATACACATTTTGTTTGATATTTGTTTTGAAACGTTGCATAAACTCCATATAAAAGATTTACATACATACATGTATGTATGTATATAAAAACAAATCTCGTACCAGATGCTGCCACACAAATGTATGTTTGTATATTTATGTTTGCATGTAGAAATACGAAGGTTTACATTCATATACATACATACAAGTCGCATATGCATGCGTGTATGTATGTATGCATATTATGTGCCCACTATATAAATACATATGTATGTATTCAGTAGACGTATACGCACAGGAGAACGAGCATTTTGATGATGCTCCAAATGATAATTAAAGAGTCGCGCGGGTGCTGAATTGATGCGTTTGCATGTGCATATGTACACAAGTACATACACACGACGAATGTGCACTCTTTTTGTTTTTGGTTTCGGAGTCGCAAAAAGGGGTAAATTTGACTTTCAATCACAGACACGCACATACATATACACACACACTTGCATGTTTTTGAAACAAAAAAGCACTTTACGCAGATATTTTAGTTGTATACATTGTACATAATAACTTGTTCGTACATACATACATACATACTACGAATGTATACATAATACTTTGCATTGGCTACTACTTGCAACTATTAACCAATTTGTTGCATTTGTCACAGGTCACTATGTTCACAGTTCTCTGCTGCACTACGTCGGTTGGGTACATTTCAACAATATACAGAAATTAACAATGCACACGATACATCGTTACATACATACAATTCAAAAAACGAGAACTGGAATTGTACATAATCAACCACAAACGCATCTAAACGCGATTGAGTCTCGAGACAAGTAAACAAGCGCGGCGACGCAGTCCAAGTCCACCCTCAACGGCAAATTGTAAATAACTGAAACTCGTTCGGCATTGAAGTCTTTCGTGGTGGCCAAAGCCAAACGCAGGTCCAAAATGTTGCTGGCTGTGTCTGTGGTGTTCCAGCAACCACCAACTAAATCAGCAACTTTCTTCCTGTCGATTGTTGCGCAACATGTTGCTGATAGCCAAGTTTGTGTATTGGCTTAGAGCAGCGGTAGGCAGTTTGAGTTTGGGAGCTGAGCAACAACAAAAACTGCAAAAACAACCGTTATTGTTGTTGTAACACAATGCGAAGCGAGGTTGTTGAAGTCAGAATTAATATGAATCCCTGACTTTGATGAATACGTTAGTTTATAAGTTTGAATTTGAAAGTATAACCGTTTTGATTTAGGTTTAAATTTGTTAGCTGTTAAGATCTTGAATTTGTCATTTTACAACACTGAAAATGTAAATTAAGTATTATGAGAGTAAGCCGGTTATGGTCACACAGAGAAAAAGTGACGCCGAGGACGGAAGCAAAAACACTAATTTGAAACGACTCCATGGAGAATGAGTATTAGAGAACCAATTTGCGCTGCCTCTCAATTTTGGTGGTGCTAAACGATAGTGCCTCAAAAAGATACTATAGTGCCCAAAAAGATACTTTACAGAGCTAGTAGGAAAACACAGTGGTTAGAGCGAAACGGGCATATTCCCAAATGTATCCAGAGAGCGTAAGTGAGAGCGAACAGCTGACCAAATGTATCTAGAGAGCGTAAATGAGAGCGAACAGCTGACTGAGGAAGCGAAAATTTTATCTCTAATACTCATTGCTCCATGACGACTCCAACAGTAATTAAAGTAAAATAAATGTATTAAAAATAGAAACGTTGTTTCCGCAACATTTTTCAAACTATTGTGTTTTCTCAAATTGACTGCGGCCGATCTTGGCAAGGAGATGCTGAAACCTGGATAATTGATTTGGACATTTTGCTGGCGATCGGGAGTTGAGCAAATGGAAGCTTAGACATTTTGCCGCCCATCGACAGTGGAGCAAATGGAGATTTAGACAAAGATGTTACCATTGGCGTGTAACAAATAGAACTTTGGAACTTGGACATAGATGTTACCTGTGGCGTGTAACAAATCTGGAGAATTATAGACCCTAGTGCTTGTGTGCGTGTGGCTGCAGTTTGGCGCGTATAAGTATATAAGCTGTATGTATTTGTTCGCATGCCGCCATATTACACACATACATCAACAGAAATAGAAGATGCTGGAATTTCATGAAGTGGAGTGAAAGAGACAGAAGTGGAGTGAAAGAAACAGAAACAGGAGTGGAGTGAAAGAAACAGAAAAACTGTGAAATTCATTATTGGACTAGGTTATAGCTGATGCATAGATACAATACAAGAAGCGTTAAAATGAGTTCAGATGAAGAACAGGATCAACTTGAAAAAACCATGCGCGAAAAGGATAGTGATACGGATCAGCTGAATGTTTTGGTAAAATGCATTAACGACATAAAATTATTGGTACAGCAAAATATTGTTTCAACGGACCAGAACAGAAATGATATCTCCTCTATATATAAAACAGTTTGTCCTGACTGATTCACTGATTGGCAATCAACGCAAAGCGCAAACGGTAAGAGATAGAAGGCTGAAATTTGGACAGGAGTTTCCATTAGTGGTGAAAGTGCGTACTAAGACGGGGTTTTGGAATATTCCACCCGGAAAAGCGTCGGAAAAGTTTTCATGGGAAAAATTTTGTTTTTCATCCGATTGACTTGAAATTTGGTTTGTAAGCATAGTACGCGAAATAATTCGACACGTGTTTTCCCGACTTTGGAAAATCCGCCCAGTAGGAAAATGGCCGGAAAATTCTGCATGCAAAAAACTATTTTTCATCCGATTGGCTTGGAACTCGGTTTGTTAGGATAGAATACGAAATATTTTCAAATGTGGTTTTCCAATGTTTGTAAGGATAGAACACGAAATAATTTAAAATGGAATTTTCCAAAATCGGAAAATCTGCCCCCCAGGCGTGAAAATTCCCGGAAAATTCTGTAGGCAAAAAGTTATTTTTCATTCGATTGGCTTGGAACTCGGTTTGTAAGGATAGAATACGAAATAATTTCAAATGTGATTTTCCAATGTCGGAAAATCCGCCCCCCAGGCGTGAAAATTGCCGGAAAATTGTGCTTGCAAAAAACTATTTTTCATCCGATTGAGTTGAAACTCGGTTTGTAAAGATAGAATACGAAATAAAGTGAAATGGGGCGGTAACGATAACGATAACGATATTGATAACGATAACGAAACTGATGACGATAACGATAACGATAGCGATAACGGCAATAATTCACTATACTGATGGCGACAGTCGAAACCATTGGATATGTGGACACTGAAGACAACTTCAAAGAAAGCAGACCAAGCAGACTCAATGACGTCAGCAGCGGCTGGAGCAGCACAGAATAAACCCGACCAGAAGACATCACAGACGCCGGAATGCGAAACACAAGAGCAAGTATATTTCAAACTACTTGATCTGCCAGAGTATTCAGGCTCACCCGAGGATTGGCCTCTTTTCATAGCCAATTTTAATGACACGACAAAGGCCTTTCAATACAGTAACCGTCAAAATTTAATTCGACTACACAAATGCCTAACTGGAGAGGCAAGGGAAGCTGTGTCAGCAATGATGACAAATAACAAAATAACATTGTATCATACTGTGTCGTTTGTCAAAAAATTCACTTAATTGACCAATGTAAGAATTGGATGGAGGATATGGATAATACTGGAAGATTGGACTTTGCCCGATCCAATGGACTGTGTTTCTGTTGTCTAAGCAAGGGTCATCACATACAGGGATGTCTACAGAAAAAGGTTTGCATCATCAATGGATGCAATCGTGTGCATCACCAAACCTTGCACTATGATTCAACAAACAGGCAGCTCCATGGGTACCAAATTGTACTACAGGTAAATCCACAACAAAAGCTTCATAACATATCTTGAATTGTCAGGAACAAAGTAACGGATTTTTATTCAAAATAATCCCGATAAATCTGTGGACCCAATGGACGACTTGAAGCATTTGCCATTTTCGACAAAGGTAACTCAGTTACAATAATGGATGAAGATATAGCAATTAACTTGGGACTAACAAGTATGAATTAGCTATTAACATTGCAATGGTACGACAATAAGGTGACGACAGTAATGACAATGAAGGTCAACTGTGAAGTTATGAACAGTGAACAGACAGTCAAGTACACATTAAAAGGAATTCGTACTGTTAAAAATCTAAATTTACCAAAACAAACTATACCAGTATCAATTTACAGGAATGCCAAGCCAATACTTCTTATAGGACTCGATAATCTATATCTAGGACTGTCAAATATCATTATTGAGAACGGAAACAGGCACCCAGTAGCTGCAAAAAATTTCCTGACGCTGTCAATGCCATAGTGCACAATCATTATGTGGATGACTTAGTAATGTGTTTCGATTCAGAAGAAGACGCTATAGCTATATGCCAACAGATAGTATACATACACAGCCAAGGAGGGTTTGAGCTTCGCAACTTTATATCAAACTCAGAAACAGTTGAAAGTATTATGAATGTTTCACCGTGTGTCGAGAAAACAGTGAATATGGAGAGTCAAGGCACGAGCGATAAAGTTCTGGGCATGTAATGGAACACACAGAAGGATGCTTTCCAGTTCGAGACAAAGTTTCACCGGATTCCAAATGATGTCATGAAGGGTAATTGAGTACCGACGAAAAGGGAACTTCTGGGTATCGTTATGGCAGTTTTAGACCCATTCGGGTTGATTGCAGACTTTCACCTTATTGCAAACGGTATTATACAGAGAACATGGAATTGCCAAATGGATTGGGATGATCCCTTGCCACGAGATATGCATAGGACGTGGACGGATTGGTGGTCCGAATTGCAAAATATGCAATATTTCCAGCTGCCACGTTGGTATTTGTCTAAGTTAAATGACAAGAGTATTATACAGTTCCACATAGTTGTGGATGCCAGTCAGTATGCATACAGCGCTGCAGTTTATCTGCGCACAACGAACTTGGATACAGATGAATCGGATGTGGTTTTCATCATGGGCAAAACACGCCTTGCACCAATGAAATTGTTGTCAATCCCGCGCTTTGAGCTGCAGGCGACAGTTCTGGGCGTACAACTCTATAAGTTGGTTAATGAACATCATCATTTAGCGGTGGACAGCACTACGTTTTGGAGTGACTCTATGACAGTACTTCATTGGATACATTCAACAGCCCGGCGGTTTAAGCCGTTTGTGGGGCACCAAATATCCGAAATATTAGCTGCCACAGATCCGATGCAATAGAAATGGGTTTCCACAGGAGACATCTCTGCAGATTCAGCCACACGACCAGACACCATTCGAAGAATAGATCACAACAGTTTCTGGTTGTCAGGTCCTAAATTTTTAAATACGGCACAGTCAGAGTGGTCCAATCGTAGCTGCTGAACTGCGAGAAGCCGAAACGACAATTTGTAGACTGACAACAAGAAATGTATAAAGACGAAATATGCGTTTTGTCACAGGGTGGCAAAATCCAAAGGAGCAGCGATTTATATAAACTTGCACCAACATTAGATGAGGATGGTCTGCTACGTCTTACTGGACGCATTGATGAAGCCGTATACTTACCATTCGACGTCCGACGGCCTATTCTACTGCCATCAAAACATCGGGTATCACAGCTGGTCATGATGTACCTTCACGTTAAATTTCACCATCAGAACCACGCTGTAATCATCAATGAATGCCGTCAACGTTTTTGGATACCAAAGGCCAGAACATTATTGAAGAAAGTACAAAGTCAATGTAACCAGTGCATCATTGATCTTAGTCAACCGAAGACACCACTCATGGGCCAGTTACCAATGGAAAGAGTAACTCCCTATGTACGTCCCTTTACATATACTGGTGTGGATCTCTTTGGCCCGATTTCTGTGACTGTGGGAAGACGGATTGAAAAACGCTGGGCCGTCATATTTACTTGCTTGACCGTTCGAGCAACGCATGTGGAAATTGCTGAGAATTTGTCATCAGACGCGTTCATAATCTGTTTACGGAATTTTATGAACCGTAGAGGAATCCCGTTGGTCATGCGAAGCGATAATGGAAAAAATTTTATAGGGGCCAAGAAAGAATTGTAGAGCAACATGGAACTGTTTGATGTCAACAGAGTGAACGAAGAAGCAGCACGTAGTGGAATTGAGTGGATTTTTAATTGTCCTGCAAATCCTAGCGCCGGAGGTTGCTGGGAAAGACTAATTCCCATAATTAAGGGCCTTTTGAAGAAAACCTTACGTGATCTCAACCCTCGTGTGGAGACTTTGAGGTCAACTTTGATTGAAGCTGAGAACATATTGAATTCTCGTCCCCTGACAGAACTGCCTATCTCACATGAGGATGAGGAACCACTGACTCCGAACCACTTTATTATAGGATGCTCAAATAACACACAAACTCCATGCTCAGATGGTACGGATGTATGTTTACGCAAACACTGGCGTATTGCACAAGCCATGAAGGATCGTTTTTGGAAAAGATGGGTGACGGAGTACCTGCCTCAACTAGTTTGTCGCCCAAAGTGGCATGACGTCACAGAGCCGATTAAAGTAGGCGATTTGGTGATTGTTATGGACGTATCATTACCTCGAAGTATGTGGAAACGAGGTCGGGTCGTTAAAGTATATAAGGCCAAGGACAACCAAATAAGAACAGCTGACGTAAAAACTGTAGACACAACATTGCATAGACCTGTATCGAAGCTAATCGCACTAAAGTTATCAATTGATGGTGAACCCTAGAAGTCTTCACGAGGAGGGGGATGTTGAAGTCAGAATTAAATTGAATCCCTGACTTTGATAAATACGTTAGTTCATAAGTTTGAATTTGAAAGTATAACCGTTTTGATTTATGTTTAAATTTGTTAGCTGTTAAGATCTTGAATTTGTTGTAAGATCTTGATTTTGTTATTTGTATTAAAAATAGAAACGTTTCCGCAACAGAGGTAATTTCGTCGCAATTTCTATTGCGTCTTATAAATCTCGGAGCAATGGGAGCAAGAGCGTGTCCACCGCTGGCGTAGAGATTTTTACGTCCATATTCCCGAGACTGAATTTGGGCATTGCAAACCGGTTTGGAGTCGAAGTCTTCGGGACTTTTGACCAAATATTAATTTTATGAATTTTTCGGAATATTGGTATGCAGTAATTCTTAAATTTTCATGTATATATGTATATCTGTGGGATGCAACATATATGCAACTAATAAACTAATTTAACTAAAAACTAATTTATTTTAACTAATAAAGAGTTTTAAGTCAAATAGAATAATGAGGAAAATAACTTGAACGCTTAACTGATCGAATTGCATTAATATTGTTAAAGATTTTATGAATTTTAAGTAATAAAAATCAGTTTTGAAATATAGTCCACCAAAACAATGCAAAAGTCAGAGAGCAGCAGAAAGCAACAATAAGCAAACCTGCCGACTTATTCCAAATATGACAATCAAATTTTCGGAGTTTTTCTTTTCTATTCAAAGCTAAAATTTAAACGCTTAAATGAAGTATAAATAAAACAAGATTATGTGGATAAATATGCAGATAAATAAAATATGATTTAAAAAGTTAATTCCATTATACAACTATACCAGGTAAGGCGCTCTGGGAGAGTGCTCTCTTTTCGGGACTCCCAGATTCAGTGTGTTGCTGTCACTTCCAAATGCACTAGTTGAAACCGCTGAGTAGCAGTTTCAGGATGCTTTACATATAAATAAAAAGCACATTATAAAACTAAAGTGTGTGGTAACTTAAAAGAAAACACAGTCTGCACCATAGAAAAACTAACATAGAAGCCCAATCTGCTGCGTCGACAACTTTTCACTCAGATATTTGTCAGCAGTTGGCTGTCATTTTGGCTCTTTGAGTTATTTTTTGACTGAGTTTGATTGAGTTTTTTTTAAACTATGTCCGTCTCCCTCTAACCACCGTGTTTTCCTACGTCGACAGTAGTTTTGAGTAACAGATTTAGTTGTCTCTATGAAGTATCTACTTGTCACAATGGAGTTAACATCACTCAAAAAAGAGAGGCGTTTCAAAGTGGCTATGTTAGTTATTCTATGTCTGCGCCAAACGCCGATTACTTTATTACTACTCGCAAAAGGGTTGATGCTCATTGCACAAGAAGGAGAGAGAGAGAGCGAGTGTGCAAGAGCGCATTCGCTCTCCCATATACATTACATACATACAATAAATATATTTACAATTTCTTAAGACTAGAGTTGTAATAGGTTGTCTTGCGGTATTTCCGCAAGCTTGTCTTTGCAAGCGCGTGGTTCTAGTTGTATTCGTCGCATCGGTTCACGCTAGAGCTTTTTGGAAAGCTCTTTTCACGCGCTAACACGTGTTTGATTTATTGTTGTTTGTTTTTAGTCGTTCGTGAGTTATAGCGTCGCAAACATGGAGCAAAATAAAGAGAAAATACGGCATATTTTGCAGTACTACTACGATAAAGGCAAAAATGCATCTCATGCTGCCAATAAAATTTGTGCAGTTTATGGACCCGATACAGTTTCCATTCCCACCGCACAGCGATGGTTTCAACGTTTTCGTTCTGGTGCAGAGGTGATCGAAGATGCGCCACGGTCCGGAAGGCCTGTCGTTAAAAATTGCGATAAAATCGCTGAATTGATCGAAAGAGACCGGCATAGTAGCAGCCGTAGCATCGGCCAAGAGCTGGGCATGAGTCATCAAACCGTTATAAACCATTTGAAGAAGCTTGGATTCAAAAAGAAGCTCGATGTATGGGTGCCACACGACTTGACGCAAAGAAACATTTTTGCCCGTATGGATGCATGCGAATCGCTTCTGAATCGCAACAAAATCGACCCGTTTTTGAAGCGGATGGTGACTGGCGATGAAAAGTGGGTCACTAACGACAACGTGAAGCGCAAACGGTCGTGGTCGAAAAGCGGTGAAGCTGTCCAGACGGTGGCCAAGCCTGGATTGACGGCCAGGAAGGTTCTTCTGTGTGTTTGGTGGGATTGGCAGGGAATCATCCACTATGAGCTGCTCCCCTATGGCCAAACGCTCAATTCGGACCTGTACTGCCAACAACTGGACCGCTTGAATGCAGCACTCATGCAGAAGAGGCCATCTTTGATCAACAGAGGCCGAATTGTCTTCCATCAGGACAACGCCAGGCCACACACATCTTTGGTGACGCGCCAGAAGCTCCGGGAGCTCGGATGGGAGGTTCTTTTGCATCCACCGTATAGTCCGGATCTCGCACCAAGTGATTACCACCTATTCCTGTCCATGGCGAACGAGCTTGGTAGTCGGAAGTTGGCCACAAGAGAGTCCTGTGAAAATTGGCTCTCCGAGTTTTTTGCCAATAGGGAAGCGACCTTCTATAAGAGGGGCATTATGAAGTTGGCATCTCGTTGGGAACTCGTCATCGAACAAAACGGCGCATATTTGACTTAAATCGCATTATTATAACCAATTTTATGAACAATTGAAAATTCAATAAAAATACCGCAAGACTTTTTTGAAAAATTTCACATCTGGTGTTACCTTTATTGCACCTGAATCCACAAAAACTAGTGTAGGGTTTCAAATTTTTATCAAACTTTATTTTCTTAGTTGTTTCCAGATTTCTACCAAGTTTCGAGCTAATCGGACATAGTTTAGATATAGCTCCCATACAAAATCAATATTTTTTCATACTTTTTGTAGAAAAATTCAAATTTTTAAAAATATTTTTGAAAATCATTATTTTTAATTGTATAAATTAGTTTTTAAATTAGTTTTTCAGTTGTTTCCTTATTTGTACCAAGTTAAAAGGCAATCAGACATCATTTATATATAGGTCCCATACAAAGGGAGCCGACCCAAGGGTGCGCGATTTTCAAATCACTCGAAAACTGGCTCTGTGGCAGGGCGAAATCATTCGCTCGAATTTCGAGCGGAAGTGATTTCTGGGGCACTCCTGTATATTTTTCTAGAGATTTGTGGCACCAAGAATAAGGCAAAAGTTTTAATCGGCTGTATATATCGCCCAAATCGAAATGTAGAATATTCAGAATTAATATCGCTTATTTCTAGTCTGTTTGTGCAATATAATGATATTATAATTGCTGGAGACTTACATAGTGACGTCCAAACCGAAAACCATTTGAAATGTAGCATGGAAGCTCTTGACTTGCATCTTGTAAATTTTAGTACACCGACTCATTACTCGGGAAACTGCAATACTCTCTTGGATGTGTTCTTTGTGAACCAATCAAATAATGCTCTCTTATTTAATTAAATTTCTGTACCTGCCTTTTCAAAACATGACCTTATATTTCTTACTTATATTATTTCTCTTGACTATACTGACTTCCCTATTATCTACAGAGACTTCAAAAACATTGACTATGGCCTATTAAATACCGAACAACATAAATGTGACTGGGACAGTTTATTCCTTCTACCCACTGTGGACGCGTAAGTTGAGCACCTACAGTTAAACATCACCCACCTATACAACACGTTTGTACCTCTAAAAAGTAAACTTATTCGGCCAAGGGGCAACCCATGGTTCAGTGTTGAAATTGAACGAGCAATCGTATCACGTGATCAAGCGTACAACAAATGGAAGAGGTACACGACTGACTATCATTATATGTACATACTTCAAGAGATTGAGAAGCAACGTCAACAAAATGATCCTTAGAGCTAAAAGCGAATATTGGTGCAATAAACTTAACAGTGCAATTACGACTAGTCAGTCATGGAAGGAGATAAATGGGATGGGCATTGGAAAACAACGATCTCCAAGCAAATGTGATACCGACGTTAATAAAGTTACCTGCAATCCGTATTTGAACTGTGTACCTGATAGTCTCTGTGATAATAGCTTTAGTTTTGCGTGTGTAAGTCAATGTGATGTCCTTGAAGCTATGCTTAAGATCAAATCTAATGCGACAGGACTTGACGACATAAACCCCATATTTTTAAAAATTATTCTGCCCAAAATTCTTAGATATGTTACACATGTAATGAACTCTGCCTTTACTACCTCCACATTTCCTGAAGTGTGGTAAGTAGCAAACATTATTCCAGTCCCTAAACAGAAAAATGAGTACAGGCCGATCTGCCATACCTATCTTGCCATACCTATCCTAAGTATTTGAATCTCTACTATCTAGCCAAATAAATAATTACTTGACGTCACACAACTAATTAAATAGAAATCAATCAGGCTTCAGAAAAAATCGTAGCTGTAACACTGCCGTACTAAAAGTATAGGAAGACATTCGAAACAAGCTAGACGATGGGCATGCAACATATCTGACGCTGCTCGACTACAGCAAAGCATTTGACACAGTCAATCATAATATATTTTGTACAAAATTGAGCAAACTGTTTAGTTTTTCAAGGACCGCATCAAAATTAATGAGATCTTACTTAACCAACTGGCGTCAGGCTGTCGTATCCTCCCTCAGTGTATCGTCTTTCTTATCAATTACTCGTAGTGTCCCTCACGGTTCAATTTTAGGTCCATTATTGTTCTCTGTGTATGTGAATGATCTCCCCAATACCCTGACAAAATGTAATGTTCATATGTATGCTGATGATGTCCAATTGAATATTAGTCGTCCGTTATGTAAAATTAATGAATGTGTAGATGTAACTAACTCTGAACTAAAATCCATTAAATGCCTTGTAATTTATAAAAAAGCAATTGATATTAGGACTCTTGATAGCCTATATATTGATGATAAAGAGATAGAGTATGTCGAAAATGCAAATAATTTAGGAATTATATTTAACCAGAATTTGACGGGGACTGACCATATTAACAAGGCAGTTGGTAAGACATACGGCCTTCTGACACAACTATACTTGACCCAAAACTCCGACTTCATATAGCTTAAACATATGAAACACCGTCTCTATTCTATGGAGTCGAGCTATTTGGGCAAAGTGATGCCGAAAGTAAGGTTATTTAAAAAAAAAAGACGAACTGACAGCATCTCTAACCATTCCTATAAAATGTATATATATAGGGTGCTTACTGCTACTACAAGTTTTCAATAAAAAATAAATAATCACAACAATATTAATTATTTTTTAAATTAAATAAATTGTTTGATATTTTGGAGCATATTACCTTACAGATATCTAGTAGTTACTGCTGTAGCTAGCTACGCTATTTTGACAAGTAATTACAGTCGTAGCTAGTTACGCTACTAATAAACGACATGCGGTAGCTAGATACGCCATAGATTACTTTTCGCCAGCAGTTCGCTAGCGCTCGCTGCGAATATTCTGCATTACAATTTTAAAACAAATATACGCTTTCTTAATGGGAATCCGATGGCAGTTCGGCTCTGGCATACTTGTTTTATTCCTAGTAATGCAGGCTGTGGGCACCCTGTTTACAAAACGGCCGTGCATACGGCAAAGTAAAGCAGATTGTATGGGATTCCTTCACACTGATGCCAACGTAACGTAGGAGTAATCCATAATGTAACGGCAATTTGCGCCGCTAGGATCGGACAACCCCACCTAGAACAAATTTACACTAACATATTCTATTTAGTTCTCTCAAATTCTTATATTGTCTAATATTCCACTAACAACTATTTACAAATCCATTTTCAATCCTAACAAGGGTACCACTGGGACGATTACACAACAAGTAATATCTACTTCTACTCTATATATAAAACAGTTTGTCCTGATTCACTGACTGATTGGCAATCAACGCAGAACTCAAACGGTAAAAGATAGAAGGCTGAAATTTGGACAGCAGTTTCCATTTGTGGTGAAAGTGCGTACTAAGATGGGGTTTTGGAAAATTCCAACCAGAAATGTCGGAAAAGCGTCGGAAATTTTTGTATGGGAAAAATTTTGTTTTTCATCCGATTGACTTGAAATTTGGTTTGTAAGCATAGTACGCGAAATAATTCGACACGTGTTTTCCAGATTTTGGAAACTCCACCCAGGAGGAAAATGGCCGGAAAATTCTGCACGCAAAAAACTATTTTTCATCCGATTGAGGTGAAACTCTAGGAGGCGAGGAGTTGGTAAGGTGCATACACCAAGAGCATGCCCGAATATTGGAGTCTAAGTGTAATTTGCCCACTTTTTAAAAAAGGACACCCTGCAGTTTGCGCCAACTACCGTGGGATCAGTCTCCTTCCCATCGCATATAAGATTCTGTCGTGCATTATTTGTGAACGTCTAAAGCCGCTTATTAGCACACTGATCGGACCTTATCAGTGTGGCTTCAGACCTGGTAAATCCACCACAGACCAGATATTCACATTACGACAAACCCTGAAGAACACCTATGAAAGAAATATCAAAACCAACCATCTTTTTGTTGATTATAAATCAGCCTTTGACACACCGATAAGGTCAAGGTTCTTTGAAGCCCTGTCTACCTTTGGTATACCAAAAAAGTACGTTCGACTTTGCATGATGACGTTGAGAAGCACTCGAAGCTCCGTCAAAATAGGAAAGAATCTCTCCGAACCATTTGATACCAAGAGAGGTTTTAGGCAGGGTGACACCCTATCGTGTGACTTCTTTAATCTACTGATGGAGTATATACTGCGCCAGTGCCCAAATGGCAACACATCGGGCTCATTTCTTTATAAAGATCTAATGCTACTCGCATACGCCGATGATATTGACATTATCGGCAAAAACGAACGGGCGGTAAGCAGGGCGTTTTCAGAGATTGAGAAGCAGTCTAAACTGATGGGCTTAGCGGTAAACGAGGACAAGACAAAGTACCTAGTATCCACGGACAAGAAGTCTACGCGTCTTGGACAATTTGTTACTATGGGGGAGTACAACTTTGAGGTTGTAGAGGATTTTGTCTACCTCGGGACGATGATTACCGGCGACAACAACATCAGCCTGGAGATCCGAAGAAGAATTACTTTTGGAAACCGATGCTACGGGCTCAGTAGGGAGTCCAAGAGCAGAGCCTTTTCTCGACGAACAAAAATAGCGCTATACAAGTCGCTCAACATCCCAGTCCTGCAATACGGCGCAGAAGCATGGACAATGACAGCAGCTGATGAGGAGGCGATTTACGTTTTCGAGCGAAAAATCCTTCGGAGGATATATGGACCTTTAAAAGTTGGCGATGGATACCGCATTCGAATGAATCACGAACTGTATGAACTCTATAAGGACATCAGTCTAGTCAAGCGCATAAAGCAACAGCGGCTGCGCTGTAATCCGGATGGATGAAGAAGCTCCAGTAAAAAAGACGTACAAAGCGAAGGCGGCTGACTTTGGAGGACAAGGCAGGAGGGGTCGCCCACCACTAAGATGGGATGATCAAGTGCGGAAAGACATTTCCAACCTTGGTGAGAACAACTGGTGCCAGCTCGCACAATGCAGAAGCTAGTGGAGGGCATTCATTGCAAAGGCCAAGACCGTTAAGCGGTTGTGATGCAACATCAGGCCAATAAAGAAGAAGAAGTTGAAACTCGGTTTGTAAGGATAGAATACGAAATAGTTTGTTATGTGATTTTCCAATGTCGGAAAATCCGCCCCCAGACGTGAAAATTCCCGGAAAATTCCGTAGGCAAAAAACTATTTTTCATCCGATTGAGTTGAAACTCGGTTTGTAAGGATAGAATACGAAATAATTTGAAATGTGATTTTCAAATGTCGGGAAAATCCGCCCCCCAGGCATGAAAACTCCCGGAAAATTCTGTAGGCTATATATTATTTTTCATCCGATTGACTTGAAACTCGGTTTGTAAGGATAGAATACGAAATAATTTGAAATGTGATTTTCCAATGTCGGAAAATCCGAAACTCGGTTTGTAAGGTTTGTAAGGATAGAATACGAAATAAAGTGAAATGGGGATAACGATAACGATAACGATAACGATGACGGTAATAATTCACTATACTGATGGGGACGCAGCGAAGCGCTACGTATTATATGCTAGTATACAAATGGAATTAATAAATTTAAGGAATAGATTAAATAAATACTTGAAAACTACAACTCCCTACTGCCATGCCGGTTTTACTTTAGCATTTAAATAGTGATATAAAAACCAGGGGCCACCCAGAGGTAGGTGGCCAATTTCTCCTCCAAAATCGGATCCTCTGGGCGGCCGCTATGTGTGGCCAAATTTTCCCGTGGTTGCCGTGCTCTCGACGAATTTTGTCAAAAATCTTCCCTCTGGAATAACTTAAATTACTAAACTGCTAAGAAATAATCACTATTAAAGAGTACTTTTGATGTGAACGCTAATTTGTCGTCTTCACAGAGCTTCACATTGCTCTCAAAAGTGAACATTGAACGAGTTCATGAGCAGTGAGCCAGCTCGGCAAACAATACCGACAACAATCAAAAAAGAATAATGGAAAAGCCACAAATTATAATTCGCAATCGCCGTGGGGCCACGCAGTGGGATGCCGATATGATCCCTAAGCTTATTAAAACCTTCGAGGAGTCGAAATGCCTCTGGAATATGACCAGCGGCAATTATGAAAATCTTGATGCCAAGGAGTCTAGCTGGAGCAGCATTGCAGCTTGGCGTCACCAAGAAAGACTTTGTCGACAAATGGAACAGTTTGGGAAACACATTTCGAGTGAGTTTGCAATTCAATAAAAAAACAGACTACATGTATTTTAATTTTTATTGATTTCTTTCAAGACTGCATTAAAGGCAAGCAAGACGGTGAAAAGCGGCCAGAGTGGATCAGAAAAAAAACCAACCTTTCCATATTTTGTTGCTATGCCATTTCTTCACCCAGTAATGACAATTGAAAGCAAGGACAGAAATGCATCTTTGGTAATATATATTTAAATTATTCATTTATTTAAAAATCTTTTCATTTTGCCATGGAACTGCACCATGTTCAGTGGAAAAATATTTCATAAAACGCAATCGAATGTTGGTTGCAGCCTCGCAAGGACGGCCAGCATTTATCCTTGATAGCGAACAAGCTGTTGCCGACACACGCCATATTCCCGGTATAAGCTCTCCATCCACCTCATGATAAATAAGTAAATAAAATAAATTAACAAAAAAGTCTTTCAATACTTCATAAATTGCATAGCATGCTTCCGGAATTATTCCAGATATTGTTGCCTTTGACGTTCTAAATTCGTATGAGAGGGACGTCATGCTGGATCCTGATGCAAAATAGCACAGTGTCACTGCAAGTCTTTCGCCAGGTGAAATGGGCTCACTAAAATTCGGCGTCTGTTTTCTGATCAGTGGCGTCACCCAACATACAAGCTGATCGCTTGCTGATGGCTGCGTCCATGCGCACATAATTTTTAAATTTATAGGGAATACTTCGCAACTCTGTATTCAACTTGGCAAACATTCCTTCTTTTATGACACTGAAATGTGACGCTCTGTGCCCCAATGTAAACGCACCATTAAGGCTTGTATCCAGCACTGCGGAAAATTCCTGTCAGGAATTTGCTAATTATTTCTTGTGTGTGTGGAACATAACTAAAGCAGGGTGACCATGCACCTAAAAGGTGTAAGGTCACTCTGATTAATCAGCTGTTAATACTGTTAAGTATTTGAAATTAAATAAATGTAGAGAAAAAAAATTATATTTTCCGGGGAAGCATGCATCGCGAAGTAGGTGCTACTTAATGCTATACTAGAGGATGATAGGCCGATGGCTGAGCATGACACTTTGCCCGGATGGCGCAAATCATTAATGCAGCATGTTGTTATCTGCACAACTTTAAAATGCTATAATCTCAAAAGTAGTATGACTTCTCGGTTGGTCTCCAATCAAATACAATAAATACATTCACATTAATATTAAGGATTTTTTCAACTCAGAGGGCAGATAAGTACCTTGGCTTTGGTCGATGGGCGAACAGCTGTTACATACCCGTTAATCGTTCAAAGATTCAACACGATCGCTATGAGACCCGCAAAAGTTGCTCGAGTGCGACTCCTAGGATCAAGATTCCCATATACGGATACCGCGGTTGAATACCTTGGCTTGTCTCTGGACCGCCGCTTGACCAGAAAAGTCTATGTGACTCGGGCAGCAGCTACGGTTGCAGCCTCGTAGTGGTATTTCTTTGCGATCCAAAATCCTTGATCATCTTGCTTTCCTGGACCAGGGGATCCCGGTATGGGGTACGGCATGCTCATCTAACCTCAATAAACTAGAGTCTTTTAAGTGAGGTACCTGGAATGTGTGCATACAACAAATACCACGATTTGGACCCATGCCAAAATGAGCCCAATTAAATATGTATGCATCCTGACCGACTGGTGGCCCCCTCGCATAGACTTGCATCTGATCTGGCGACAAACAGGCTCAACCTACGGCATCCCATCGACCTTTGTGTCTATGGAGGGCATCTCTCAGGCCGCCTCAGCAATTTGGCATAAGTGTCCCCTTGGCTACATCCCCTACCAAACTCTGCACTCTGCTGGTTCCCCAGCATAACAAAAACAAAGATGCATTCCCCCAAATTTTCGGTCATCACGTCCAAAATAATTGTAAACAATATATTCCTGAGCTGTGTATCAGCTGTTCTCTCGATCCACATGCGCTATCGATAGGCCAACTATCGATAAGAAACTGTGGGTTTCGTTCATGTTGCTGGATACTCAAGCAACGAAAAGGTAAACTAAAAATTCCTGGCACAGTTTTTTTTATATGAAGTTTGCCAGGAATTTTTAGTTTCCGCGGTGCTGGATACCCGGCTTTACTCTGGACCACTATTCGCCCAGGACGGTGACAATTTAAATTTCGGAGCCGCTCACTCCCTGAACCTTCGGAACTGGTGTAACTCCAAAAAGCGCCCCATACACCACACAAATTTTTGCGCAAAACGCTAGTGTGTGTAAGTGAAATATGGGTGTAAGCGTCACACGAACGCATTTGTGCAAATCGAGACCAAAATCAAAAGCGTTTTGCTTTTTTGGGATTTTTGCCCTAATTTTTAGGAGTGTTTGTGTGGTGAGTGTGCATTTTGCGCAAATTGTACTCAGCTCGTAGCAAGTAGTAGGCGCGTTTGCTAGTTCCTGAAGTCCTTTGGCAATGTACTCCCCAGTTTGTTCAGTAGATGCTCATGTGTAAAAATTGGACGTTGAACATGTAATTCAATTTTTATTGATATTTTTGCACACTTGGGGCGCTTGGATAGGATGAATTTGAAGATGAGCAACCGGCCTTGGTTTTCGAGTTCCTAATAGGTGTTAACAGGGTGTTAACAAGCATGCAGGAGAAAGTCCTACTTGGTAATATGAGGCTTCGGCCTAACTGAGGCAACCCAAGCTACACGACCAACCGATGCTACTCAAGTATACACATATCAAATAAACATATTTAATAACGCGTCTCTAATACTTTTTAAATGCCTGCGATGCTGTTTAAGGAATTATTCCACATATTGTTACCTTTGACATTCTAAACTTGTATGAGAGGGATGCCCTGCTGGATCCTGGTGCAGAATAGCGCAGTGTCACTGCTAGTCTATAGCCAGGTGAAGTGGGCACATAATTTTTAAATTTCTGCGGAATACTTCGCAACTCTGTATTCATCTTGGCAAAAATGCCTTCTTCCCTTCGAGTCAAATTAATTTTGTCAACCCAGAAAGAGCGCTTTAGCTTGGGTTCATCATCATCTTCATCTTCGTCCAGCATTGCGCATATTTACCTTCATCAAAATTTTTAAGTTGAAAAAAAAAAACAAAACAAAGTTATCGCAATGTGACAGAAAATCTAGCATGGGCGATATGCTTGGCACAGTAAAAATAGTTCAAATGAGCTAATTTTGAGCTAACTCATTGGATCAGCTGTTCAATTAATTGGAGTCACAAACGTGCCACCCTCGGTCACAGAACCACTGTGACGCCAAATGAGTACTTGTGTTCACATTGAAAAGTACTCGTTCCTGCGACACACGATTTCTGTGACAAGGCATTGGCCGTGACATTGAAATGTGATGCACTGTGCCCCAATGTAAACGCAGCATAAGGTTGAATACGTAGCCATGTTATATCGATACATACGAGAACCTGGTTATCGATCCTGGGTATGCATCAGAGTTATCGGTATCGACCTCTGGTCGCTCTTATCCAAGGCGTCAGACGTAAAAGCGAAGAGAAAGAGAGTTAAAGTCGGCTCTAACCGACTTCGAAATACCCTGAGTAGCACTCATGGAAAAAAATGTTTAATAGCCTAACAGCCGGAAAGTATGCAACATTTTTAACTCTGCTATTTATCATCCGATCTTTTTTTTTAAATTTTTTTAAAATTTGAGATCGATATCTTAAAAATTGTGGGAGTTATTCAACATTTTGTATTGTGGGGGCGGGGGTGGGCGTGGCAGAAATCGGAGAAATCGGTCGGAAATGATTCCTTCTGCCTGTTACATACATTTGCACGACTTTAGTATACCCTTTTTACGCTAGTAACGGGTATAAAAAGTTGTACAAATAAATCTTAATCAACCGAGTTTACAAAAGCAACAGGGTCAAAGAAAATTTAAAATCGAAGAACAATTTCAAACGTCTCTCTTTTTTGAGTGATGTTAACTCCATTGTGACAAGAAGATACTTCATTGTGACAAAAAAATCTGTTATTCAAAATAATTGTCGACATAGGAAAACACGGTGGTTAGGGGGAGACGGACATAGTCAAAAAATAACTCAGAGAGTCTAAAAATAACTCAAAGAGCCCAAATGACAGCAAACAGCTGACAAATATCTCAATGAAAATTTGTCGATGCTGCAAATTGTGTTAAATTTTCTTTGACAGGGTTGTCCTTACAAAATTATTAATTCCGATACAATTGAGAATTAATGGCTTAAAAACAATTTATAGTTTGTTACTCAGTGCAGGCCAAAACCACCTGCAGCATTTGGTTAAGAAATGTTATGAACCGACCTTCTTTCCTGGATCCCACAATCGGTCGCCGGCTAGCTTACGGCTGTCTCAGGGATTAGTGCGACCTCGATAGCTGGACTGGTTGGCTAACAACAAAACATTTATATATTTTCAGATGCCTGTCACGGCTCACACACTAAACACAAATAATAGGCAAAAATTGCTGGAATTATTTGCCGGAACATTACCCGCCCTACCATAGGTTGACTTACAAAAATCGGACAACCCCCTTAACTCTCAGACACTGATCTTCAGATCGCCACCTCACCCCCTAGAACAAATTTACACTAACATATTCTTTTCACTCTCAAATACATATATTATCTAACGATCCACTAACAACTATAGACATATTCACGCGCGTTGAACCCCATATAAAAAAAAGTCAGTTGTTGGCTGAGGGGGGTGGTGAGGGGGGCGGCAATAAGTTGCGTCCACTTTGAACGCTGATTCTGGTATCGATATCGATAAGACATTTTGATAACAAAACCAGCTGGCACAACAATTGGCGGAATGTTAATTTGTTCAAATATTGTTGACTTATTTAAATAAAGTTTTAAATGCTGTCCAAAAAGTACAGGTAGAGATGCAATTATTTGCAAATAGTTTATTACTTGATAATGTCATTCGTTCTTGTTTCAGAAAGGAGCATGCAAAGTGTGGGCCATCCGACAGAACGCCCGCCACCTGGGAATAAAATTAGACCATCTGAATTTGGATAATCCAAATAGCCTCCCAATCGATCACTATTCTGCTGATGAAGCAAGTGTAAAAAGCGGGACGGACAAGCGGTCCAGTGGGGTTGGAAACCGAAAAGTCCCAGGCAGCAGCTCCACAGGGAAAAATTCCTTGAAAATCGCGTCTTTCAAAAGGAACCGGCTAGAAATAATATTATGGAAATCAAAACTGGAATAATAATGTAATTGTTTCTAGCTTACAAATGCCAAATATAACGTGGGTGGGACTCTTCGTACGCATCGCTCTTCACAGCACACTTGCTTATCACTTGCAAAACCTTTGTTTTTAACTGCTTAAGCTGCAATTGTTACTTTTCAATTGCAAACCAAAGTCACTAATTCATTTTGATTGATGCACAAAGGTGATCATTCCCTTTAGGGACTTATCGAAAAATCGTGCAATCGATGATAGATACTAGCACATAACATAAACTACAAAAAAAATTGGAATCCAACGTTAGTTAAAACTATTTTGAAGCCTACATCCCTTAAGGGGCAGCAACAACGCAATAACTACATACCTGTCATGCGCTTCATGCAACTCCAAAGCTTACTACGAAAAATGAAACCCGACATTGGCATTGGTGGTTTTCAAAAACAACTGACCCCAAAATCTCTAGAAATTTCTGGTACACATCGGATTATTCCATTAAGACTCTTCAGATATTACATATGATAATGTTATATTTGTTTGTCAATGTTTATTTCGAAGAATATTCAAACTTATAAGTGAATTACATACGGGCATTTCTTTTATGTCGAACGAATTTTCAATTAGTTTTTTACTTTATAATATAGATCAAAGCAATCTTTTAAATTAGTGGTAAAGTGAATATCAAGTAAAATTCGGTTACCAAACTAATGGCAAAATTGGAAGAGATTCGAACGTGACAAAAATAGAAGTGGTTTTAGGGCGCAGCTATATAAAGACAAAGTTAATCGAAATGAAATGAATAGTTCTTTGAGATGTATTTTGATTAATATTAAGATCTGATCAATTTTTTTTGTTTTAAATAAATATTTATCTCTGTCGATACGTGTCATGTCGAACGTGACTTTTTTTCAGTATAAATAATTTGTTAAATATAGTTTATAGTTTAAATACAATGACCAAAAATATATAAAAAAAGACAATTTTTTGCTCGAAAATGCAAGAAATTTAATTATTAATCGCCTGATAACATTTATATATGTTAAAACCAAAAAAATTATTATTTTGTTATCTATTTAAGAATCGCCCTTCTACAAAGATAAGAGATTGGTGAAGAAAATCTATGTATAAATATTGTAGCTGGATCCAGAGGAACTAACAGTCAAGTTTGAGCATTTTAAGTGCTTACAAAAATAATTTTTTGTTTTAAGATCCATTGTAGGAGCCCCATGGTATGTGAGCAACAGAACTATTTATAGAGATCTCAATATCAAAACAGTTGAAAATATCAACACGGAGGCCTGCTCTAGATATTGGGAAAGATTGCGATATCGCTCGAATGACTAAGCTAAGCAAATACCCCTGAAACCAGATGTGCCTGTCAAGCATAGTGGAATTAGAAAGAGATTCAAGGAAATGCTCCAAAAGCATCTGCAGAGAACTTCTCCTGATGGTCAGAATGTACAACAGCAACAGCAGGCAGAGCAAGAATCTGAAGCCAGGATGCCTCTAAATTTCAGGTAGCAAATATTATTCGATAGCAGAAGAGAGTGGCTGCGAGACAATGGCATGGACCACCACAACAGCGTCAACAACAACAGATCCTATTAGGCTCCAATGTGCAACAACAGATTCAGCTAGGATTAAATCAAGAAGGCTATAGTCAGCAACAATCTTTCCAACAAGGAATCCGCGAGCAAGATGATATCCAACAGCATCAAACTATACAAGCCTCTGTGCGAAGCCCAACAACGCGTATTGTTTTACAACGTAGCCAGGAGCAGTCAAGCCCCAATGATAATGCCATTACTGACCATATCGACACATCTAATGAAGAGTAAATGAAAAGTTCAGCCGCAGTCGGCAAAGTCCCCAATTTAAACTACACTTAAAAATAGTTCCAATAAAAATCGGTCCTTTTGGCTGTAAAGCCAAAACGAAAAACTTCATGTTCTGAATTAAACAGTTAAATTTTTTGTATTTGTAAGCCCAATTAGAAAACCTAGAAGTTAAAATCCCTACAACCAGAACTACACGATAAACAAACATGTACCACAACAAAAGCTTAACAAATGAAATTACACTTGCTCTACAATATAAGTTATTCAAATAAGCAACAGTAAATTGTAACAATTTGATAGTAGGGCTGAATAAATAAACAAATCCTCTTTAAAAAAAAAAAAAAATTGTAAGCCGACTTGGCAATCCTTAAATTATAGGAATTTGGTATTTAATAAAATACATAAAACGGCAACACTAAAAGTTGAGGACAGCTAGACACAGCGTCGAGTGAAAAACTTCAAAGAGCATAGACAGTGCATAGAGACAAAAAGATATAAGGCTGACTGCCAAAGACAAGGCTGACCGCCACAAAAGTTATATTGTTTAAGTTTTAGTTTTAAGTTGTTGTTTTAATAAAGAAATATACAAAATTGACATAAACGACGAAGAAGAACAAATTGGAATTGGTCGATTGAACCGGATAATAACAAAACATATATTTACAGGTGTGTGCTTCATGAAGCAAGAAGCATTTCCTGATGTAATGCGAGCGGAGTTCTGAAGATGCTTTAAAACGAAATCGAAGAGAGCTTCATGAACCAAACTCCACGGTGCAAACAAGCTCTCGTTTGTATTATTATCTGCGATGGAGCAAAATGACGCTATGATGATTTTTATTTTTTTAATTCCTGTATTGTTACATTAAAAAAATACTATATACATACAAGCACTTTGGAACAACATAATACAGAAAGTTAGAAACATCTTAAACCTGCGGGACGGCCGCAAGGCATTGCTTCTCAGATTTGATGCCCCGGCTACTCCCTGTTTCTTAGCCATAATGGTAGCTGCGAAATCGCACGTTGCCTCCCAGTTATCCTTCGACATCAGCATGTATGGGACGCTATGATAATTCAATTTGGGAATTTGGCAGGTATGTCTACAGCATCCTTTGATTTTATGCAAGGTAAACCACGACGTAGTCGCTTTACCTGCGAAAAAGACGGTTCTGTCATGGAGTGATCGGTATCTAAGGTGGAGTTT
>JBAMBO010000276.1:0-46086 GCA_037044535.1 Lordiphosa magnipectinata | reverse complement strand
GGCTAGATAATTGTACCTAGCTTCCCAATTTTTGGAAAATTTTGATTATTGAAGTAAAGTACAGGTTAAAACTAATCCATAAAGCCCATTTTCATCCATATCGGACTGTATTTGTCAAAGTTATCGGCAGATATTCCAAGAATTTAATTCAAAATTTTATGTTGGATGAGACGCCCGTTTACGGCTAGATAATTGTACCTAGCTTCCAAATTTTTGGAAAATTTTGATTATTGAAGTAAAGTACAGGCTAAAACTAATCCATAAAGCCCATTTTCATCCATATCGGACTGTATTTGTCAGAGTTATCGGCAGATATTCCAAGAATTTAATTCAAAATTTTATGTTGGATGATACGCCCGTTTACGGCTAGATAATTGTACCTAGCTTCCAAATTTTTGGAAAATTTTGATTATTGAAGTAAAGTACAGGTTAAAACTAATCCATAAAGCCCATTTTCATCCATATCGGACTGTATTTGTCAAAGTTATCGGCAGATATTCCAAGAATTTAATTCAAAATTTTATGTTGGATGATACGCCCGTTTACGGCTAGATAATTGTACCTAGCTTCACAATTTTTGGAAAATTTTGATTATTGAAGTAAAGTACAGGTTAAAACTAATCCATAAAGCCCATTTTCATCCATATCGGACTGTATTTGTCAAAGTTATCGGCAGATACTCCAAGAATTTAATTTAAAATTTTATGTTGGATGAGACGCCCGTTTACGGCTAGATAATTGTACTTAGCTGCCCAATTTTTGGAAAATTTTTATTATTGAAGTAAAGTACAGGTTAAAACTAATCCATAAAGCCCATTTTCATCCATATCGGACTGTATTTGTCAAAGTTATCGGCAGATATTCCAAGAATTTAATTCAAAATTTTACGATGGATGAGACGCCCGTTTACGGCTAGATAATTGTACCTAGCTTCACAATTTTTGGAAAATTTTGATTATTGAAGTAAAGTACAGGTTAAAACTAATCCATAAAGCCCATTTTCATCCATATCGGACTGTATTTGTCAAAGTTATCGGCAGATATTCCAAGAATTTAATTCAAAATTTTATGTTGGATGAGACGCCCGTTTACGGCTAGATAATTGTACCTAGCTTCCCAATTTTTGGAAAATTTTGATTATTGAAGTAAAGTACAGGTTAAAACTAATCCATGAAGCCCATTTTTATCCATATCGGACTGTATTTGTCAAAGTTATCGGCAGATATTCCAAGAATTTAATTCAAAATTTTACGATGGATGAGACGCCCGTTTACGGCTAGATAATTGTACCTAGCTTCACAATTTTTGAAAAATTTTGATTATTGAAGTAAAGTACAGGTTAAAACTAATCCATAAAGCCCATTTTCATCCATATCGGACTGTATTTGTCAAAGTTATCGGCAGATATTCCAAGAATTTAATTCAAAATTTTATGTTGGATGAGACGCCCGTTTACGGCTAGATAATTGTACCTAGCTTCAAAATTTTTGGAAAATTTTGATAATTGAAGTAAAGTACAGGCTAAAACTAATCCATAAAGCCCATTTTCATCCATATCGGACTGTATTTGTCAGAGTTATCGGCAGATATTCCAAGAATTTAATTCAAAATTTTACGATGGATGAGACGCCCGTTTACGGCTAGAAAATATTACCTAGCTTCCCAATTTTTGGAAAATTTTGATTATTGAAGTAAAGTTCAGGTTAAAACTAATCCATAAGCCCATTTTCATCCATATCGGACTGTATTTGTCAAAGTTATCGGCAGATATTCCAAGAATTTAATTCAAAATTTTACGATGGATGAGACGCCCGTTTACGGCTAGATAATTTACCTAGCTTCCCAATTTTTGGAAAATTTTGATTATTGAAGTAAAGTACAGGTTAAAACTAATCCATAAAGCCCATTTTCATCCATATCGGACTGTATTTGTCAAAGTTATCTGCAGATATTCCAAGAATTTAATTCAAAATTTTATGTTGGATGAGACGCCCGTTTACGGCTAGATAATTGTACTACTTCCCAATTTTTGGAAAATTTTGATTATTGAAGTAAAGTACAGGTTAAAACTAATCCATAAAGCCCATTTTCATCCATATCGGACTGTATTTGTCAAAGTTATCGGCAGATATTCCAAGAATTTAATTCAAAATTTTATGTTGGATGATACGCCCGTTTACGGCTAGATAATTGTACTTAGCTTCCCATTTTTGGAAAATTTTGATTATTGAAGTAAAGTACAGGTTAAAACTAATCCATAAAGCCCATTTTCATCCATATCGGACTGTATTTGTCAAAGTTATCGGCAGATATTCCAAGAATTTAATTCAAAATTTTATGTTGGATGAGACGCCCGTTTGCGGCTAGATAATTGTACCTAGCTCCCAATTTTTTGAAAAATTTTGATTATTGAAGTAAAGTACAGGTAAAACTAATCCATAAAGCCCATTTTCATCCATATCGGACTGTATTTGTCAAAGTTATCGGCAGATATTCCAAGAATTTAATTCAAAATTTTATGTTGGATGAGACGCCCGTTTACGGCTAGATAATTGTACCTAGCTTCCCAATGTTTGGAAAATTTTGATTATTGAAGTAAAGTACAGGTTAAAACTAATCCATAAAGCCCATTTTCATCCATATCGGACTGTATGTGTCAGAGTTATCGGCAGATATTCCAAGAATTTAATTCAAAATTTTATGATGGATGAGACGCCCGTTTACGGCTAGATAATTGTACCTAGCTTCCCAATTTTTGAAAATTTTGATTATTGAAGTAAAGTACAGGTTAAAACTAATCCATAAAGCCCATTTTCATCCAAATCGGACTGTATGTGTCAAAGTTATCGGCAGATATTCCAAGAATTTAATTCAAAATTTAATGATGGATGAGACGCCCGTTAACGGCTAGATAACTGTACCAAGCTTCAAAATTTTTGAAAATTTTGGATTATTGAAGTAAAGTTACAGCTACAGTCCATAAAGAGAAAATGGGCTTTGTGGACTAGTTTTAACCTGTACTTTACTTCAGATAATCAAAATTTTCAAAAATTTTGAAGCTAGGTACAATTATCTAGCCGTAAACGGGCGTCTCATCCGACATAAAATTTTGAATTAAATTCTTGGAATATCTGCCGATAACTTTGACAAATACAGTCCGATATGGATGAAAATGGGCTTTTGGACTAGTTTTAACCTGTACTTTACTTCAATAATCAAAATTTTCAAAAATTTTGAAGCTAGGTACAATTATCTAGCCGTAAACGGGCGTCTCATCCAACATAAAATTTTGAATTAAATTCTTGGAATATCTGCCGATAACTTTGACAAATACAGTCCGATATGGATGAAAATGGGCTTTATGGACTAGTTTTACTTTACTTCAATAATCAAAATTTTCAAAAATTGGGAAGCTAGGTACAATTATCTAGCCGTAAACGGGCGTCTCATCCAACATGAAATTTTGAGTTAAATTCTTGGAATATCTGCCTATAACTTTGACAAATACAGTCCGATATGGATGAAATTGGGCTTTATGGTACTTTACTTCAATAATCAAAATTTTCTAAAATTTAAAAGCTAGGAACAATTATCTAGCCGTAAACGGCCGACTCATCCAACATAAAATTTTGAATTAAATTCTTGGAATATCTGCCGATAACTTTGACAAATACTGTCCGATATGGATGAAAATGGGCTTTATGGTACTTTACTTCGATAATCAAAATTTTCAAAAATTTTAAAGCTAGGTACAATTATCTAGCCGTAAACGGGAGACTTATCCAACATAAAATTTTGAGTTAAAATTCTTGGAATATCAGCCTATAACTTTGACAAATACAGTCCGATATGGATGAAAATGGGCTTTATGGTACTTTACTTCAATAATCAACATTTTCAAAAATTTTAAAGCTAGGTACAATTATCTAGCCGTAAACAGGCGACTCATCCAACATAAAATTTTGAATTAAGTTATTGGAATATCTGCCTATAACTTTGACAAATACAGTCCGATGTGGTTGAAAATGGGCTTTAGAGCCGTACTTTACTTCAATAATCAACATTTTCAAAAATTTTAAAGCTAGGTACAATTATCTAGCCGTAAACGGGCGACTCATCCAGCATAAAATTTTGAATTAAATTCTTGCAATATCTGCCGATAACTTTGAAAAATACAGTCCGATATGGATGAAAATGGGCTTTATGGTACTTTACTTCAATAATCAAATTTTTCAAAAATTGTAAAGCTAGGTACAATTATCTAGCCGTAAACGGGAGACTTATCCAACATAAAATTTTGAGTTAAATTCTTGGAATATCTGCCTATAACTTTGACAAATACAGTCCGATATGGATGATAATGGGCTTTATGGATTAGTTTTAACCTGTACTTTACTTCAGTAATAAAAATTTTCCAAAAATTGGGAAGTAAAGTTCAATTATCTAGCCGTAAGCGGGAGTCTCATGAAACATAAAATTTTGAATTAAATTCTTGGAATATCTGCCGATAACTTTCACAAATACAGTCCGATATGGATGAAAATGGGCTTTGTGGACTAGTTTAAACCTGTACTTTACTTCAATAATCAAAATTTTTGAAAAATTTGGAAGCTAAGTATAATTATCTAGCCGAAAACGTGCGTAGCATCCAACATAAAATTTTGAGTTAAATTCTTGGAATATCTGCCTATAACTTTGACAAATACAGTCCGATATGGATGAAAATGAGCTTTATGGATTAGTTTTAACCAGTAGTTTACTTCAGTATTAAAAATTTTCCAAAAATTGGGAAGCTAAGTTCAATTATCTAGCCGTAAGCGGGAGTCTCATCAAACATAAAATTTTGAATTAAATTCTTGGAATATCTGCCGATAACTTTGACAAATACAGTCCGATATGGATGAAAATGGGCTTTATGGATTAGTTTTAACCTGTACTTTACTTCAATAATCAAAATTTTCCAAAATTGGAAGTAGGTCAATTATCTAGCCGTAAACGGGAGTCTCATCAAACATAAAATTTTGAATTAAATTCTTGGAATATCTGCCGATAACTTTGACAAATACAGTCCGATATGGATGAAAATGGGCTTTATGGATTAGTTAAAACCTGTACTTCACTTCAATAATCAAAATGTTGCAAAAATTGGGAAGCTAATTACAATAATCTAACTGTAAACGTGCGTAGCATCCAAGATAAAATTTTGAATTAAATTCTTGGAATATCTGCCGATAACTTTGACAACTACAGTCCGATATGGATGAAAATGGGCTTCATAGAGCTAGTTTTAACCTGTACTTTACTTTAATAATCAAAATTTTCCAAAAATTGGGAATTTAAGTACTATCTCTATCTATCTATCTATCTAGCCGTAAACGGAAGTCTCATCCAACATAAAGTTTCGAATTAAATTCTTGGAATATCTGCCGATAACTTTGACATATACAGTCCGATATGGATGAAAATGGGCTTCATATATTAGGTTTAACCTGTACTTTACTTCAATAATCAAAATTTTCCAAAAATTGGGAATTTAAGTACAATTATTTAGCCGTAAACGGGAGTCTCATCCATCCTAAAATTTTGAGTTAAATTCTTGGAATATCTGCCGATAACTTTGACAACTACAGTCCGATATGAATGAAAATGGGCTTTATGGATTAGTTTTAACCTGTACTTTACTTCAATTGTCAAAATTTTCCAAAAATTTTGAATTTAACTACAATTATCTAGCCGTAAACGGGAGTCTCATCCATCGTAAAATTTTGAATTAAATTCTTGGAATATCTGCCGATAACTTTGACAAATACCTGTACTTTACTTCAATAATCAAAATTTTCCTGTCCGGAGCAGAACGTTTAATTCAAAATTAATAATTTGTAAATGTAAATGCCATCGAGCCCACTGTTTGCTTTGCCAAATACAATTATGTTAAATCGATCAATTTGTACAAAAGCTCGTATATGCCCAAAAGCTCTCTCCTCGCGTTGTTTATCTGAGCGAGCTTTTCTAATGCATTTCTTTTCTTAAAATGTGCCGGCGAGAGCAAACAAACTCACTGCAGCTTCAGAGAGCAGGCAATAAACATTTAAATTGAATTCGTGCCCTTTTTATTGTTGTTAATAATTGTGTTTAAATTATTAGCGAAGGTGGACATCGGTTCCTCTAAACATTTGGTGACCCTCGAACGTGATCTGAAGTTGCAAATCGGTTCGGTTAATAATTATTTCATATCGTTGAAATAATTTTGCACAACAAGCGCATAAACACACACACACAAACATTCGTATACACACGTACGGAAACGGTTTCGCTTGCCCTTTCGTTGCACATATTGCATATATAAACAGATTAACTGCACACAAAAACCGCTGATTTAACCAAGCATCATCTGTGGCTTGGCGCGCGCATATACAGGGTGATTTTTTGTGTTGTAAAATAAATATATCTTTGCCATCCAGTGCAGTGGCGTATACGCACAAGCACATACATACCATACCATATTTACAGCAAAATAAAACCCGCATTTGACTTAACACGCGCGCAAAGAGCAGGGTAACTTATTTTGTTGGCCCACAAGTGCATTTCAGTGAAATACTTTTTTTTCTCGTCTTTGCTGTGATAACGAGAGCGTAAGTTAAAGTCGGCTCTAACCGACTTCGATATACCCGTTACTCATAAAAACAAATGTTTAATAGCCTCCCTGTGTGCCTGAGGTGGGACAGCCGAAAAGTATGCAACATTTTTTAACTCGGCTATTTATCATCAGATCTTGATGAAAATTTCAGGGCTTATAGATGTTGCGAATATTAATCCACGTTTTAAATTTGAGATCGATATCTCAAAAATTTTTGGAAAAAATAAAAATTTGGAATAAAGTTGATCTGCGTGCAGACAATAGGAGTCTACATTTCAAAATTGGTTGCTCTAGCTCTTCTAGTCTCTGAGATCTAGGTGTTCATACAGACAGACGGACAGACGGACGGACGGACAGACGGACAGACGGACATGGCTATATCGACTCGGCTGTTGATGCTGATCAAGAATATATATACTTATATGGTAGCAAATGATTCCTTCTGCCTGTTACATACATTTGCTCGACTTTAGTATACCCTTTTACTCTACGAGTAACGGGTATAAAAACTCAACATGGCTGACACCCAAGAGTTTTTCAGTGCTAAAGCGGACTTCGTTAAGCGACAATTAAACGCGCTAAATGACTTCTACGACGCGGAAGCAGTGGCAAGTTTTGCACATGCCTTCGAATCCTACTACGAACGCTTCTTTATCGAATACTTCTCAAAACAATCATCATCAAGCATCGGCTTCGCTCATATCCAATTCTCTGTCAATTCCTCAACTTAAAGCCTCGAATATCATGCCTGAAGATTCCGTGCTGCTTGCAACGGCTCTTGTCTTGATCCTACATAGCAATGGAGCCATGTTATCATGCCGTGCTGTACTCGATTCGGGTTCTCAGCTCAGTTTTCTAACTTCTCGTCTTGCAAATCAACTTCAGCTCAAAACTCGACATTCGCATATATCGATTTCTGGTATTGGGGAGTCTTCTCTAGATTCTGATGTCAGTTGATATTTTCGTGCAGTCACAGGATGCAAGCTATGGTGCTTCATTCGCAGCTGTAGTGACGCGGACTATCACTGATTATCAGCCGCAATACGATTTGAATGCTGATGGTTGGGAAATCCCTAACAACATCGTTCTTGCTGACCCTAAATTCTACAAGTCCCAACGTATAGATCTGCTTATCGCATTGGGAAAACTCGTTTAGAGGGCAGCACATTAATCCTGCAGGAAACAAAGCTCGGTTGGACAGTCTCTGGAAGTCATGCTTATTCAAAGTCGAGTAGTTCGTCGTTGGTCGCGCTCGTCAAAACTCCAACACAATCAGAAGCGGACATTTCATTAACAGAAATCGTTAAGCTCTTCTGGGAAATTGAAAATTGCTATGCCACAACATCTTCCATTTCTGAAGAGGACGAGCTTTGTGAGCATCTCTTTCAGAAAACTTTTTCTCGTCTGCAACAATGGCCAATACTCAGTGAAGCTTCCATTTAAAAGTGATCCCAACTCACTCGGAGATTCGTACAGTCGCGCTCTTCGCAGATTTAAGAGTTTAGAGGCCAAATTTGCTAAGAATCCTGCTGTGAAATCGCAATACGCAGCTTTTATTCACGAATATCTCGGGCTTAGGACACATGTCTTTGGCATCGGTTCAGGATACAGCTCCTAAGTTTTACTTGCCCCATCATTGCGTCCACAAACTTGATAGCACTACCACAGCCCTTCGTGTCGTATTCGATGGATCTGCGAAAACTACTTCAGGCTATTCATTAAATGATTTCCTGTTGGCTGGACCAACTATTCAACCCAAAATCTTCACAACCTTGCTTCGATTCCGGTTCTTTAGGATTGCATTGTGTGGGGACATCTGTCAGATGTACCGCTGCGTAAGAGTTTGCCATCCCGATGAATAGTTACAATGCATTCTCTGGCGTGATAACCCATCTGATGCGATCGTAGCCTACAAACTGGACACGGTGACGTACGGTACGAAACCAGCGGCATTTTTGGCAATTCGTGCTATGCATCAGTTGGCAATTGATGAGGAACCTTCATATCCCCTAGGATCCAAAATTGTTCGCAGAGATTTTTATGTGGACGATTTAATGACTGGTGGAGACACAGTTGAAGAAGTCGTGGAGATTAAGCGCCAAGTGAAGAATTTACTCAAACGTGGACACTTTCCCATTCGAAAATGGTGCTCGAATGAGCCAACAGCTCTTTCGGATGAGCTTGAGGTCGACAAGGAGAAGTTGTTTAAGGTTTCACGATGGAACGGATATTGCCAAGGCTTTGGGCCTGGTATGGGATCCTCGTTCTGACAACTTGCTGTTCAATTTTTCAAAAATTGCACATGACGGACCTGTCACAAAGCGCACCGTTCTATTGTCTATCCACTGTTGCCAGAACTTATGATCCGCTCGGATCAATTTCGCCTATCGTCACAAAAGCCAAAATATTTATCAAATCCTTATGGAAGGAGAAACTTAATTGGGATAAAAGACTACCGCATGAAGTATTTCTGGTCTGGCAAGATCTCGTCTCGCAGCTTTCGATTGTCAGCACTTTCAAATTTCCTCGATTTGTCATGCTTCCTCATGCCCCGATCCAAATACATGCATTTTGTGATGCAAGTATGTTGGCATATGGCGCTAGCGTATATCTTCGATCGGAGGCTCAAGAATTGGTGTCGGTGCATCTTTTATGTTCGAAGTCTAGAGTGGCGCCATTAAAGTCACTAACTATCCCGAAATTGGAATTGTCTGCTGCATTGATTTTAGCTGAATTAGTGTCGCACATCGCCCAGAACGTATCATTCCCTTGCGAATTTCATTGCTGGTCGGATTCGACAGTCGCGCTTTCATGGATTCGTGAATCACCTTCGGAGTTTGATGTTTTCGTCTCCAATCGAGTGGCACAGATTCAGGAGATGACCAAAGGAATGGTATGGCATCATGTACCAACGCTGATGAATCCGGCTGACATTCTATCTCGAGGCTGCACACCAAAGGAGCTACTTGATCACAGTCTGTGGCATCATGGACCACAGTTTCTGAAATCGGCCTGTTCAGAATGGCCAGCAAATGTAGACACCATAGCAAATCTTCCAGAACGTCGTCGTAAAGTCTTGCTAGCTCTTTCTAAACACGACATATCTGTTGACTGCAAATATCAAAATTCTTTTGCCACACTACAACGAATATTTGCTTATATCTTCAGGTTCTGGCGTCTTCACCGGAAGGATACTGCAAGGCCCAAGGGTGATCTGACAGTCGAGGATCTTCACATGGGCACATACCTTCTGCTCAAGAACATTCAACAAGTCCACTTTGCGGCTGACTACACAATGCTCTCTGAGAAGAAGGCTCTATCATCGAAAAGCAGCATACTCTCCCTGAATCCATTTATCGATGCACATGGATTGATTCGAGTTGGTGGTCGCCTTCATAACTCGCAGTTGGATTACGATGCCAGGCACCCTATTTTATTGCCGAAGGGGCACCCAGTTACCAGCGCGATCATCACTCATTATCACCAAAAATTCCTCCATGCTGGACCTCAAAGCCTGCTCGCATCAGTGCGCCAAGCATACTGGCCAATTGGTGGCCTCAAATCGGTGGCGAGCGTCATCAACAAATGCCTGAGATGTTTTCGTCTGAAACCTCGATATGCGGAGCATATTATGGGCAGACTGCCTACGGATCGTGTGAGACCAAATCCAGCCTTTCACACAACTGGAATCGACTTCTGTGGTCCTTTTTACCATAAGGCTGAGACTCGCAACAAGGCACCCATAAAATGCTATATAGCAATTTTTGTTTGCTTCAGTACCAAAGCAACGCATCTAGAAGTCGTTCAGGATCTTTCGACGGCATCGTTTATTGCTTCGCTTAGGCGGTTCATCAGCATCCGAGAAAAACCTCGCAACATCTGGACGGATAATGCAACGAACTTCGTGGGTGCCAAAAACGAGTTAGCAGAGTTGAAGGATTTATTTTTGAGCGATCCACATAGCAATGCCGTCCGTGACACCTGTCTTTCCCATGGCATTGATTGGAATTTTATACCGCCTCGTTCCCCACATTTTGGTGGACTTTGGGAGGCAGCAGTTAAGTCTGCTAAATTACACTATTTTCGCGTCGTTGGCTCTTCAATTCTAACTATAGATGAACTCCGGACTTTGGTGTACGAAATCTCGGCCGTACTTAATTCTCGCCCTCTTTATGCCATTTCAGAAAGCCCAGATGACTCGAAAATTCTCACTCCTGCTCATTTTCTCATCGGCTCAAGCTTCACCACAATCAATGAGCCAGACGTTACACATCTGAGGGAGAATCATTTGAGTCGATGGCAGCGCGTTTGCCAGATGCGGCAAATCTTTTGGAAGAAGTGGAGCACCAGCTACCTGTCGCTGCTGCAAGAGCGATCCAAGGATGGTGCAATGGTCTTGCTGAAGGATGACAACCTTCCGTCTCTATAATGGCGACTTGGTCGGGTTGAGTCAATCGTACCAGACGAGAATGGTGTTCCCAGAGTGGCCATTGTCCGTACTGGATCTGGACTGGCCAAAAGAGCAATTGCGAAGCTAGCTGTTCTGCCCATTTTAACCACATCTGTTGAAAGTGAAGCTCTTCCAACGGGGGGAGCATATCCGGAGCAGAACGTTTAATTCAAAATTAATAATTTGTAAATGTAAATGCCATCGAGCCCACTGTTTGCTTCGCCAAATACAATTATGTTAAATCGATCAATTTGTACAAAAGCTCGTATATGCCCAAAAGCTCTCTCTCGCATTGTTTATCTGAGCGAGCTTTTCTAATGCATTTCTATGCTTAAAATGTGCCGACGAGAGCAAACAAACTCACTGCAGCTTCAGAGTCCAGGCAATAAACATTTAAATTGAATTCGTGCTCTTTTTATTGTTGTTAATAATAGTGTTAAAATTATTAGCGAAGGTGGACATCGGTTCTCCTCTACACAATTTTCCAAAAAATTTTGAAGCTAAGTACCATTATCTAGCCGTAAACGTGCATCGAAAAATTTTGAATTAAATTCTTGGAATATCTGCTGATAACTTTGACAAATACAGTCCGATATGGATGAAAATGGGCTTCATGGATTAGTTTTAACCTGTACTTTACTTCAATAATCAAAATTTTCCAAAAATTGGGAAGCTAGGTCCAATTTTCTAGCTGAAAACGGGCGTATCATCCATCGTAAAATTTTGAATTAAATTCTTGGAATATCTGCCGACTACTTTGACAAATACAGTCCGATATTGATGAAAATGGGCTTTATGGATTAGTTTTAACCTGTACTTTACTTCAATAATCAACATTTTCCAAAAACTTGGGTCTAGGTACAATTATCAAGCCGTAAACGGGCGTCTCATCCATCGTAAAATTTTGAATTAAATTCTTGGAATATCTGCCAATAACTTTGACAAATACAGTCCATTAGGCTTAATGGATTAGTTTTAACCTGAACTTTACTTCAATAATCAAAAGTTTGAAGCAAGCTACAATTATCTAGCCGTAAACGGGCGTATCATCCAACATAAAATTTTGAATTTAGTTCTTGGAATATCTGCCGATAGCTTTGACAAATACAGTCCGATATGGATGAAAATGGCCTTTATGGATTAGTTTTAACCTGTACTTTACTTCAATAACCAAAATTTTCCAAAAATTTTGAAATTAAGTACATCTAGCCGTAAACGGGCGTCTCATCCATCGTAAAATTTTAAATTAAATTCTTGGAATATCTGCTGATAACATTGACAAATACAGTCCGATATGGATGAAAATGGGCTTAGGCCCAATTTCTCAAAAGTTGCGGTTAGGTACCGGCCGGTCAAATTTGCCGGCCGGAATTACCAGAGGTTAAGTTTCTTGGTTTTCTCAACGAGACTTACCGGCAGGTTCACCCGATAGCGATTAATTGCTATCGCTGCAAAAGTGTGACCTGACACTATCGACGAAACAGCTGTTTGTTTTGGCTTTTTATACTCTGTACCGAAGGTACATAGAGTATATTAAGTTTGTGCTAAAGTATGTAACAGGGAGAAGGAATCATTTCCGACCCTGTAAAGTATATATATTCTTGATCAGCATCAGCAGCCGAGTCGATATAGCCATGTCCGTCTGTCCGTCTGTCTGTCTGTCTGTCTGTCCGTCTGTCCGTCTGTCCGTCCGTCCGTATGAACGAAGAGATCTCAGAGATGGTAAGAGATAGAGGTTTGACATGTATGGGACATATGTTTCTTAAACTTGCAGGCAGATCAAGTTTATTTTCGATTTTTGCCACGCCCCCTCACGCCCCCGCAATTTGGAAAAAACGTCATATCTCCTACAGTTTAGATGATAGATGGTTCGTACTTTCTAGAGATATCTAGTACTCAAAATTATTTATCGATTTGCTGAAGGAATGATAAAGATCGGATGAACGATACTCAAGGTATGAGCAAAAAACGGTCAGTTAACACCCCCCACCCACCCCACCCATAACCTAGGCATTGCGTTCAGCAGAAGCAATCTTAATGAGAGAAAGAGAGAGAGAGAAAGAGAGAGAGAGAGACTTAGAGAGCGCACTGCGTTGTGCGTTGTGTGTTAACTGGCCGTTTGACTCGTGACCAAATGCGAGCTGCGACATTAAGGGTGCAGAGTATGTTATACTCGGGCTTGACCGACTTTCTTTCTTGTTTGAATGCTATTGTTGTCGCTGGTTATTATTTGGCAAAATAGCTAAGTAAAATTGCATGCGATGATGAATCACCGAAAAGACCAAGAGCGAAAAACTTTTCTGCGGCTGAGGAACATTCGCTAGTAGACTTTTTGAGTTAAACAAATCCATTTTTGGATGCCGAGACCTGGATGGCCTGGCAGATGGCCTGGGCTGGAGATCAGTTTGCCGCCATGCCGGAGTTCATCGCCCTTGGAAAGACTTACGGGATAAGTACGAGAATTTAAAAAAACGATCGCGAAAATAATTCGCAATTAAGAAGCGGGAGACATCTCGAAATGTGGCGGCTTTTCCAGCACCGCTGGAGTCTTGTCTATTTCCAAAAAATTCGTGGCACGACGCCAAGCTCAGCCACAGGATTGGAAAATGTGGTTGATAATGATGGTACGTTTTTATATACATATAATTATAGGTAAGCTTTAAAAATATTTAATTGATTTCTTAAATTTTATCACAAATCAATCAGTCAATGCCTGTTTGTGATGGCCAGTAATGCAATAGCACGGTTTGCCGAATGAAGTCTGACTCAACAGTAGTCGCCCGCAATGATAAGGAAGAAGAACCTTGCAGAAGAGCGCAGTGCCACCACAAGTTTGCTCTCAGACAACAATCCACGATTCCTGTTAACAATCCAAATCATAATAAATTGAATCACAACTAAAGTTAAGGTTTTACCTGTTACTTAGCGAAGATATTTGATCTCTAATTCTAGCAAGAATTATTTGACATGCTGAGTTTAACCTGAATCGTTGAACAAATTTGACATCATCCAGATCAGGAAAATAATAAATACTCTCCCTGTACTCTCTCGCATTATTGATTCCTTGCTCCGTCTTGGGTTATGTGGGTATAGCCACCACCATGTTGGCCATTGTGGTAATACCGTTCCTGGTATTGGCCGTGCGTGTGGATAATATTTTCATTATGGTGCACACGTATCAGCGGTTAGATCACTATAGGTATACCACATCGCATGAGGCAATTGGCGGTGCCATTGACCAGGTGGGTCCTTCGATTTTGCAGACGGCGGTCAGTGAGTTTGCCTGCTTTGCTTTATTCCGGCGTGGCGCTCAAAACCTTTGCCATGAATTCGGCGGCTGCTATTCTGCTGACCGGAAAGTTCCACATCGCCGCGCCTGTGTCTTCTTGTCTTACCGCCTGAATCTTCCATTTCCATTATTTTCCGAATTTGTTTATTTATAAACACTTTGTTTTGGCAATTGACAAAGTAAACAATACAAATTTTGGACACAGCCGTTTGTCGATCGTTAAAAATATCGATAATTCTATCGCAACTTGCCGGCAGGTTAAAACTTGACCCCATCATGAGGCAGCGGTTAACTTTGCCGATCGGTTCTCGCCAAAGACAGCATGAGACAGGCGAATTCGGCTAACCTGCCGGTAAGTTTGACTAACCGGAAATTGAGAAATTGGGCCTTAATGGATTATTTTTAACCTGAACTTTTCTTCAATAATCAAAATTTTCCAAAAACTTTGAATCTAGGTACAATTATCAAGGCGTAAACGGGCGTCTCATCCATCGTAAAATTTTGAATTAAATTCTTGGAATATCTGCCGATAACTTTGACAAATACAGTCCGATATGGATGAAAATGGGCTTTATGGATTTGTTTTAACCTGTACTTTACTTCTATAATCAAAATTTTTCAAAAATTTTTAAGCTAGGTACAATTATCTACGCCCGTTTAGTTATTAAATGGCCATGTTAATGATGGAGGTTTGTCAGGATTAAGGCAGGCGGGCAGAGCGGCTTACGGTACCAATTGAGTAGACGAGACGATCGTAGTTTATACTTAATTAAATGTAAAGGATAATATGTGCTTTGCTTTGCTTTGAATACATGATAACTATAATTAAACGAGAGCGTAAGTTAAAGTCGGCTCTAACCGACTTCGATATACCCGTTACTCATGCATAGAAATGTTTAATAGCCATCCTGTGTGCCTGAGGTGAGACAGCCGAAAAGTATGCAACATTTTTTAACTCGGCTATCTATCATCCGATCTTGATGAAAATTGGAGGGCTTATAGATGTTGCGAATATAAACTTAAGTTTTGAGATCGATATCTCAAAAATTGTGGGTATTCAACATTTTTTATTGTGGGGGCGGGGGTGAGCGTGGCAAAAATTTGAAATAAACTTGATCTGCGTGCAGACAAAAGGAGTCTACATTTCAAAATTGGTTGCTCTAGCTCTTCTAGTCTCTGAGATCTAGGTGTTCATACAGACAGACGGACAGACGGACATGGCTATATCGACTCGGCTGTTGATGCTGATCAAGAATATATATACTTTATATGGTCGGAAATGATTCCTTCTGCCTGTTACATACATTTGCACGACTTTAGTATACCCTTTTACTCTACGAGTAACGGGTATAATGAGTAACTTTTAAATGACGCTTGCCGTCAACCGCCAACCAACTGAAGAGAGGTTTTAATAAGGCGGTCGTATGCAGATTGAGTTCGATGCAACCTTCTTGGATCACTGAGAGAAATCGGGTGACACGGGAGTCTCATCCATCGTAAAATTTTGAATTAAATTCTTGGAATATCTGCCGATAACTTGGACAAATTCAGTCCGATATGGATAAAAATTGGCTTTATGGATTAGTTTTAACCTGTACTTTACTTCAATAATCAAAATTTCCAAAAATTGGGAATTTAAATACAATTATCTAGCCGTAAACGGGCGTCTCATCAAACATAAAATTTTGAATTAAATTCTTATTATATTATTATATTTAATTAAATTATTGGCCGATAACTTCGACAAATACAGACCGATAAGGCTTTGTGTGCAGCTAACTGGAGGCGTACTCTGCCTACGGGGTCGACTGTGCTCAGGGAAAATGGGGTGGGTGTTTTGCCACCTAGAGAGCTGCCCCGTCACATAACTAAAGATAGTAGACAGAGTTAAGGAAGGACGGGACAAAACAACCAAATACTGGTCTAAATGATCACACAGACTATGTATTGTCGAAGAACTGAGGTGGTAATGTTCTTCTTCTAATACCCTCCCAACCTGTAAAGACATAGAATCCATTGCCTTTACCCTTTTCCAATGATGCGAACAATTTACTTTAGGTGCCCATACAAAGTGAGTTTAATTCATATTAATTCATAATATTCACTTTGGTTATACAACATTTTCATATCCATTGTAGGTCTTCATTACAAATGGTTTATGATGGATAATCCTGAACTTATAGAATTTACTTGTCAATTCAAAATTATTCATCATACTAAAACAAAAGGTACACGATATTGATAAATGATTAATAAGAGAAGTAGGTAAAATCAACAAAAAACTTCAATGTAATCTGCGAATGCTTCTATGCTTAAGGCTAATTGATTACGTATTGGTATTTATATGAATATTAGGGAATATATGTAGATAAGAGTATGAATGTATGTAAGAATAGATATGGATTTAAAGGTATGTATGTATGTATGTGTATATGTCAGATAGGTATGTACGAAATCTTCAATTAATTTGCATTTCTGTTGGGACTGACGGCTATGCCGTACTTACACGAAGCTTATCCATCGATGTCAGCAGGCCTGATGACTGATGTGCTGTATGGACTTTAAAGTTAATTAGATAAATGCAGAGATAATATATTAACGTACATACCATACCATATGAAATTAGATTTAGCTTAAGAATATTATAAAAATTAATTATTAAAGAAAGAAAATAAGCTCAAACGTTTCAAACATTTAAGCTATTCGCGACGTCTCATAGATCACTTGTTTCTACTACGCAAGCGAATTTAAGTAACAAAAGGGTGATTGGGTGCCACATGTCAGTGAACCGGCCCTGGGTGGTTTCTCGAATTGATATCAGAGCGTGATAGCAGCAAAATGATTATGATCCTCAGGCATGGCTTAGAAGTAGCTGGCACGAAAAATTCACTCTAATCCAAATGTCCACGAAGATTTGAAGGATCCTAAGCATCTGTGGTAAGTAGTGAGTGAAGCGACAAAATCCGTACGTGATTGACCAATTCGCGGTACGCATACACGACACCTGTGCTTCTCAGGTCACAACTGCAGGTACTGGGAACCAATCAGACCCTGAACACTAAATCATGAGAATAATAAGTTTGTGATTCTCTGGTGCTTCTTAGCAATAATTACCTTTGGCTTGATCTCAGAATTAAATAAGTATGTATGTGTGTGTGGGTGTGTTTGACACCACGCACTTTCGGCATCCAACTGCTTAGCAACGCAACCGCATGTACAAATGCAAGGGCTTGTGTCAACAACAACAAAACGGAATCTCCCAGTCGACAGTTTATCCAGATCTAGACGAATTGCAAAGTTAATTCACTCCCGTGTGCACTTTTCACTTGTAACCTTTGATTGAGGTTATGGCAGCACGAGTACGTATATAAATGCGTAATATCATTGGCCGCAAAATGCTGAGTGACCAACTTGGCCGCAACGAAATGCTCACTCTCCAATTCTTTGGCTTATTCGATGGTTGGGTATAGACCGATATTGAGATTCACGTCGTATATCTTTACTTTCGCTAACGCACAATATTTTATGACCGTTCTCGTCAAGCACAAAATCAAAAAAGAAAGAGGCTGGCAGGAAATGCTCTGACGCTAGTTGTCAAGCCATTTGACAATTAACCAGTATTAGTTAATAAAGGGATCATGCTAACAGAATACTGGGTAACAGCTGTGATCTATGGGTTGCCAGACTGCTAGCTTTGTGGCTTGTTGGACATTGGCACAGTCTCCAACAAAAGTTTATGTTCTGCAATGCACTACGCAAACTCACACCCCTACACCACAGGTTTAATCTAAGTCTACACGACGAAGATAAAATCTGAAAAAAGTGTGAGTTACCAAATATCTTTCGCATGAAAGGATCCCAGTTCTTTGCCATTTAAATCTTCTAACAGATACAGCGAATTACCAAGCTTCCTTTTTACTCGAACCTTAATTCCAACTGGAGAAAGTTTTGCATTAATATTTGCTGCAGCGTTACTTAATACAAAGTTCCTTTTTACTACTTCCTGACCAACTTCAAATGTACGAGGTTTAGAACGAAGATCATACGTTTTCTGATTTTTCAGATAAGCCTTGTTCCTATGTCTTTGGATATCAGAACGAATCTTTGTGAACTCATCAGCTCGGGCTAGTCTAACAGAGCCTTCGTTGATTAAATTCAGATTTCTTAACAGGCGATAGTCTTTACCATGAGTTATCATGTGTTGTCCAAAGACTATGAAGTACAGAGAATCTCCAATAGACTGATGTATGTGACGACGTAAAGAACAATTTATACTGCTAAGGTATATATCCCATTCTCTCTGATCGGAACGCACATACGATCTTAGGGCAGCGTTAATCGAACGATTAACTCGTTCTGCGGCATTCGACTGGGGTGAATAAGCTGCGGTCCACATATGGTCTACACCGTGCTCAGAGAGAAACGAAGTGAATTCATGGCTTTTAAATTGAGTGCCATTATCACTCACAACTACCTCTGGCGTACCATAGCAATCGAATACTTCTTCCTTTAAGTAAGCCATGACCGTTTGTGAATTTAACTTTTTCACAGGTTTTAAAAAGGTAAATCGTGAAAAATGGTCGAGAACGATAAAGATTCCTATTGCACCTCTTTTGGTTCTGGGAAATGGACCGATAAAATCTATGAAAAGTCTTTGGAATGGTCTGTCACTCACCACTGGTCTTCCCATTGGCGGTTTAAGCCTTTGGGTTGGGTGTTTAGAAGTCATGCATAACTCGCAGTTGCGGATATACGAACGTACGTCCACAACCATACGAGGCCAATAAAATTTGCGACGTATGTGTTCTAGGCACTTTGCGATACCACAGTGAGACGAGGTTGGTTGATCGTGAGCGGCTTTAATCACACTTTCGCGCAAGTCAATAGGTACAAATAGTTTCCAATTTTCAATTTGATTTGGATCCTCAGTAGCAAGGTTGTAACGATAATAAAGGAATTCATCGACAACTTGAAAATCAGGCAAGTTCGCTTTCATATAATGTTCTTTCAAGGCAACATACTCCGACGAATTGAATGATTCTGAATTCAAGTCTATTTCGGGCAAGGTCGCGATTTCTACCGCTGCTACTTCATCAACTTCTTCGAACGATCGTGAAAGCGCATCTGCTACAATATTTTCGCTTCCGCGACGATGTTCTATACTAAAGTTGAAGCCTTGCAACTTTATTGCCCATCTGGCTAAACGCCCATGCAAATCCTGCTGATTCATTAACCAACGTAAGCTTGCATGATCGGTAACCACTTTAAATTCATGACCCTCAACATACATGTGAAATCGTTTAACAGCTAGGACTACCGCTAAGCACTCGAGCTCAGTAACAGAGTAGTTACGCTGTGCACGATTAAGCTTCTTCGACATATATGCGATTGGTTGTTCTACTCCAGACTCATCACATTGCGCCAGAACTGCGCCTACGCCATTAATAGATGCATCGCATTGCACAGTAAAAGGTTTTTCATAATCAGGGTGGATAAGAAATGGAGCAGAAGTCAGGTTCTTCTTCAATTCTTCAAACGCCTTTTGCGCGTCTTCGTTCCATTCAATAAATTTACCTCGTAACAATTCAGTTAATGGAAATGTCACTGAAGAGTATTGTGAAATAAATCTTTGATACCATCCCGTCATTCCTAAGAATCTTTTAAGTTGACGCTTGGTTTTAGGAACGGGAAATTCAGATACAGCATGTATCTTATTAGGGATAACTTGTAAGGTTCCTTCACCTACAATATATCCCAGATACTCTACTCTTTTTAAGCAAAACTGGCTCTTGTTGATATTAATCGTCAGTCCAGCTTTGTGAAGTCGGGTAGCAACCTCAGCCAAGTGCGACAAATGTTCTTCAAAACTGGAGGACATGACTAATAAGTCATCCAAGTAGACCAAATGAGACCAAATGTAGACCATGAGATTTCATGCTATATGGAATGACTTGGTCCATAAGTCTGCACATTGTCTGTGAAGCATTTGTCAAACCGAATGGCATTCTCGTAAATTGATATAAAGGCCTGTTTGGAATAGTAATAGCCGTTTTAGCTTTTGACTGCTCATCCAAACAAATCTGCCAGAAGGCATCCTTCAAATCAATTTTGGAGATACAATGGACAGGTGGAAGACGACTTAGCAAGCCTTCAATAAGTGGGGTAGGATACGCGTCTTTAACAGTTACGCCATTTACCTTTCGCGAATCCAGACAAACTCTCGCTTTGCCAGGTTTTGAAACTAAAACAGCTGGAGAAGACCAAGCAGAAGCGGGTGCTTCTTCAAGAACTCCTAATTTGATCATACGATCGATTTCTTCACACTGTTGAAGTTCTTTAGCAGGAGCAACGAATAATATCGCTGCTTAATTGGTTTTGCGTCACCTGTATCGATATTGTGCTCTATCAGAGTTGTTTTTCCCAATCCATCTCTTTCAGATGACGGAAAGAAATCGACAACAGCTTGCAAACGAATACGCTCAGCGACACTAAGATCAAACGTATCCGCATTTCGGTCTAAACTTTGATCTTCACTGTCAAGTGCGTTAATAGTAACAGGGTTTGAGATAGTGATACTGAATAGTTGCCAAAAATCCATTCCGCAAATGAGATTTTGAGTAATTGTGGGCACAATCAAAAATTCAACATTTTTATTCTCAGATTTGTACTCGATAGGAATAATGATAGTTCCTGAGACCTTTTGACTCTGACCATCGGCTGTACAGACATCACCCTTCAATTTCTTGAACTTGATGTCGTTTGTAATGATTTTCTTAGCCAGTTCGCCTCCTATAACACTTCTGTTCGCACCGCTATCGAGCAAGGCCAAATAGGTTTGACCAAACAGTACCAAGGTTATATAAGGGCGGGTATCTTTTCCGTTACGGACAATTACTGAAACTCTAATCTTCTTCAAAGAGCGTTTATTCATCCAAAAATCTTTCATTCGAACAGAAGAACGACTTTTGGGCAACAAATTGACTTTTAAGGTGAATATTTCTGCTCTACGTTGATAATATTCCTTAAGTCGAACATGATATGGCTTAAATCTGGGTTCTTTAGCTACATTTGGGCTTATAAGGGTTGAGTCAGGCTTGGGGTTTGTCAAATCAGGTGGGTTTATTGTCAAATCAGGTTTAAGAATAGTCACTTCAGGGTTCTTACTCGAGGCATTAATATTTTCTAATCCTAATTCCGAAGCTTCAACCGGATATCCACTATTTAAGTCCGGTGGACATCCTGTTGCAAGTTTTCCGTCTGTGGATTACATTTAGGGCAAGTGTGTTTATAGGAATCAAGACGACCACAGCCATAGCAGAATATGCGTCGGGCTCTTAAACATTCTTGATACCTGTGTCCTGACTCATCACAATTCCAACATTTAATTCGATTGGAAGAGTATATTGCATATACGTCAGATGAATCGGCTACCTCGACAGTTGGTGTTTCGTCATGCACTACTTCGTGAATATAACGTCTATTCTGAATCGTACGAGGTATTGGCTTTGCATTCAAACTCAAACAAAAGTGTTCGTGTTTATGACACTCGGAACGTAAAGTTGCTATATTCGGGGTTGAAACATGTAGTAGTTCCATTCTCAAATCGAGCTTAAGATTTCTCTTTATATTCGCAACTAACTCACTATCTGACATAGGTTGACGTAAAGCGTCAGCAATGCCTAGGATAGCATCAAGAAAGTCATCAAAACTTTCTCCACTTTTCTGTTTACGCGATCTGAGATTGTCTTTTATGTCTTCATCTGAACGGTGGTCTTTGTATCTCTCGCGTAGACAATCACAAAGATGAAACCAATTGGCTTGATCAGTAGTTCGTTGAAAACGCCAGTAAAATTGTAATGCAGGTCCAATAAACAACAAATTGGCGAACTGGAACAGTAAATTCCAGTTTCCATTTAAACATTGGTCAGTTAAGCTATTCACTCTGTAAATGAAGTCTTCTACATCAATATCATTCGCAGATCCAGAGAACCTAACATGCCAATTAGAGATAACACTTGAAACTTTGTCAGGTCGATCCACTGAATTATTATTTTGATTTCCAGAGGAAGCATTAATGCTTTGAGATCTATGGTTATAGTCTCGGGCATGGTTGGATCGAAGCGACACACTAGGAAGCTCCTCAGAATTTTCGTTGCGACCATCCTGTTGGTTATTTGCCATGGTAAGATTTCGCATGGCTAAACTAATTTCGTCAGTTACAGCAGTAACCAAACCAGCTCTAAATACGTCTAGAGAATTAGAAATCAACTGTTGAACACGTTGTTCAGACATCGATGGTGGTTCACGAGAATTATTAGCAGAACTATTAGCAGAATTATTAGCAGAATCCCGACCACTTCTTAAATTTGGATTAGAGTTCTGCCTTTGCGTTGCCTGATTATGGCGGGAAGTAGATCTTGTCGTGTGACGGTTTCTAGGGATAGCCCCAGTTTGACTACCACGTCGTGCACCACGGGGTGCTCTAGAAGCTTGAACATTTTGAGCCAGGGCTTGAGAAGTATCACTAATTTCTATTTGTACTAAAGTACATAGCCGTCTACAAATTGGACAAGTTTCGTTAGCTCCTAACCAAACGACAATACAAGATCGATGAAATTTATGTTTACAAGGGGTCTCTGCAAGTTCATGATCAATCAAGACAGCGTCTTTACAAATTGTGCAAAATACAGCCTCATCATTCATGCCTGAGGCTATATCATCGTGACTGTGTTGAACTGCCATTTTGATAATGCTAATGCAAGATAAAATAATCAAGAGATAATTACCAAACGGCAAGCGATAATTTGAATAAGAAAATAACGATAAATAGGTTTTTGTTCATAAGATAATTTTTTTTTTTTTTGGGACTTAACCTTTAATAAATTGTTGCATCATTAGATTTTGTATTATTTTATTTATTAATACATATGTCTGTGTTTCCATTTAGCTAAACGGAATCTAATATAAATTACTTGAATAATCACAAAACTGAAGGAGTAACTTGTCGAAATAATCCATCAAGAAAAATCTCACTTTCGTTAAGCAATTGAGGTAAAGAAAACAAAAAGCAAGAGGAACTGACCAAAGAATTCTCCAACCAGAGCAATCTCAATTACCTTCAGCTAACTTATCCAATATAGATAGAAGAAATCAATCACCTGGTAAAGGATCAACATGAAATTAAAACTAAAAATTCCGAAATGAAATGATATCTTCATCAAATAAAGGTTTAATGAGAAACTAACTATGTTAGCTTTTATATGACAATATGTCTTGATTATTGGTAAGGTTCCGCAAAAGATAGTCAGAATACCAGAAATCCTAATAATCAATCATACGCGCTGAAACTATAAAAAAAGTTGGAAGATAGTTGAATTGGAAAAGGAATTATAGAAAGGAATTTGGGAAGCGACGGGTAAAATAATGTTCTGTTCTAAGTTGTACAAACATATAACCAAAAAATTGTAAATAGACAAATCACGGACAATTTTCGGCTTTCACCTTTTCGGTTTTTAATCTTTTTCTGCCCCATGTTGGGCGCCATTAATTATGTAACGAACACGGGAATGTGTGCAGCTAACTGGAGGCGTACTCTGCCTACGGGGTCGACTGTGCTCAGGGAAAATGGGGTGGGTGCTTTGCCACCTAGAGAGCTGCCCCGTCACATAACTAAAGATAGTAGACAGAGTTAAGGAAGGACGGGACAAAACAACCAAATACTGGTCTAAATGATCACACAGACTATGTATTGTCGAAGAACTGAGGTGGTAATGTTCTTCTTCTAATACCCTCCCAACCTGTAAAGACATAGAATCCATTGCCTTTACCCTTTTCCAATGATGCGAACAATTTACTTTAGGTGCCCATACAAAGTGAGTTTAATTCATATTAATTCATAATATTCACTTTGGTTATACAACATTTTCATATCCATTGTGGGTCTTCATTACAAATGGTTTATGATGGATAATCCTGAACTTATAGAATTTACTTGTCAATTCAAAATTATTCATCATACTAAAACAAAAGGTACACGATATTGATAAATGATTAATAAGAGAAGTAGGTAAAATCAACAAAAAACTTCAATGTAATCTGCGAATGCTTCTATGCTTAAGGCTAATTGATTTCGTGTTGGTATTTATATGAATATTAGGGAATATATGTAGATAAGAGTATGTATGTATATAAGAATAGATATGGATGTAAAGGTATGTATGTATGTATGTGTATATGTCAGATAGGTATGTACGAAATCTTCAATTAATTTGCATTTCTGATGGGACTGACGGCTATGCCGTACTTACACGAAGCTTATCCATCGATGTCAGCAGGCCTGATGACTGATGTGCTGTTTGGACTTTAAAGTTAATTAGATAAATGCAGAAATAATATATTAACGTACATACCATACCATATGAAATTAAATTTAGTTCAAGAATATTATAAAAATTAATTATTAAAGAAAGAAAATAAGCTTAAACGTTTCAAACATTAAAGCTATTCGCGACGTCTCATAGATAACTTGTTTCTACTACGCAAGCGAATTTAAGTAACAAAAGGGTGATTGGGTGCCACATGTCAGTGAACCGGCCCTGGGTGGTTTCTCGAATTGATATCAGAGCGTGATAGCAGCAAAATGATTATGATCCTCAGGCATGGCTTAGAAGTAGCTGGCACGAAAAATTCACTCTAATCCAAATGTCCGCGAAGATTTGAAGGATCCTAAGCATCTGTGGTAAGTAGTGAGTGAAGCGACAAAATCCGTACGTGATTGACCAATTCGCGGTACGCATACACGACACCTGTGATTCTCAGGTCACAACTGCAGGTATTGGGAACCAATCAGACACTGAACACTAAATCATGAGAATAATAAGTTTGTGATTCTCTGGTGCTTCTTAGCAATAATTACCTTTGGCTTGATCTCAGAATTAAATAAGTATGTATGTGTGTGTGGGTGTGTTTGACACCACGCACTTTCGGCATCCAACTGCTTAGCAACGCAACCGCATGTACAAATGCAAGGGCTTGTGTCAACAACAACAAAACGGAATCTCCCAGTCGACAGTTTATCCAGATCTAGACGAATTGCAAAGTTAATTCACTCCCGTGTGCACTTTTCACTTGTTACCTTGGATTGAGGTTATGGCAGCACGTGTACGTATATAAATGCGTATTATCGTTGGCCGCAAATTGCTGAGTGACCAACTTGGCCGCAATGAAATGCTCACTCTCCAATTCTTTGGCTTATTCGATGGTTGGGTATAGACCGATATTGAGATTCACGTGGTATATCTTTACTTTCGCTAACGCACAATATTTTATGACCGTTCTCGTCAAACACAAAATCCAAAATGAAAGAGGCTGGCAGGAAATGCTCTGACGCTAGTTGTCAAGCCATTTGACAATTGACCAGTATTAGTTAATAAAGGGATCATGCTAACAGAATACTGGGTAACAGCTGTGATCTATGGGTTGCCAGACTGTTAGCTTTGTGGCTTGTTGGACATTGGCACAGTCTCCAACAAAAGTTTATGTTCTGCAATGCACTATGCGAACTCACACCCCTACAACCTGAGCTTTACTTCAATAATCAAAATTTTCCGAAAATTGGGAAGCTAGGTACAATTATCTAGCCGTAAACGGGCGTCTCCTCCATCGTAAAATTTTGAATTAAATTCTTGGAATATCTGCCGATAACTTTGACAAATTCAGTCCGATATGGATAAAAATGGGCTTTATGGATAAGTTTTAACCTGTTTTTTACCTCAATAATTAAAATTCTTATAGAATTGGGAAGCTATGTACAATTATCTAGCCGTAAACGGGCGTCTCATCAAACATAAAATTTTGAATTAAATTCTTGGAATATCTGCCGATAACTTCGACAAATAAAGTCCGAAATGGATGAAAATGGGCTTCATAAATTAGTTTTAACCTGTACTTTACTTCAATAATCAAAATTTTCCAAAAAATTGGTAAGCTGGTTACAATTATTTTGACTTAAATTCTAGGAATATCTGCCGATAACTTCGACAAATAAAGTCCGAAATGGAAAAAAATGGGCTTCATAAATTAGTTTTAACCTGTACTTTACTTCAATAATCAAAATTTTCCAAAAATTGGGAAGCTGGGTACAATTATCTAGCCGTAAACTGGCGTCTCATCCATCGTAAAATTTTGAATTAAATTCTTGGAACATCTGCCGATAACTTTGACAACTTCAGTCCGATATGGATAAAAATGGGCTTTTTGGATTAATTTTAACCTGTACTTTACTTCAATAATCAAAATTTTCCAAAAATTGGAAAGCTAAGTACAATTATCTAGCCGTAAACTGTAGTCTCATCCATCGTAAAATTTTGAATTAAATTCTTGGAATATCTGCCGATAACTTTGACAAATACAGTTCGATATGGATGAAAATAGGCTTTATGGATAAGTTTTAACCTGTACTTTACTTCAATTATCAAAATTTTCGAAAAACTTTGAAGCTAGGTACAATTATCTAGCCGTAAACGGGAGTCTCCGCCATCGTAAAATTTTGATTTAAATTCTTGGAATATCTGCCGATAACTTTAACATATACTGTCCGATATGGATGAAAATGGGCTTTATGGATTAGTTTTAACCTGTACTTTACTTCAATAATCAAAATTTTCCAAAAATTTTGAATTTAACTACAATTATCTAGCCGTAAACGGGAGTCTCATCCATCGTACAATTTTGAATTAAATTCTTGGAATATCTGCCGATAACTTTGACAAATACAGTCCGATATGGATGAAAATAGGCTTTATGGATAAGTTTTAACCTGTACTTTACTTCAATTATCCAAATTTTCGAAAAACTTTGAAGCTAGGTACAATTATCTAGCCGTAAACGGGCGTCTCATCCATCGTAAAATTTTGAATTAAATTCTTGGAATATCTGCCGATAACTTTGACAAATACAGTCCGATATGGATGAAAATAGGCTTTTTGGATTAGTTTTAACCTGTACTTTACTTCAATAATCAAAATTTTCCAAAAATTGGAAAGCTAAGTACAATTATCTAGCCGTAAACTGTAGTCTCATCCATCGTAAAATTTTGAATTAAATTCTTGGAATATCTGCCGATAACTTTGACAAATACAGTTCGATATGGATGAAAATGGGCTTTATAGATTAGTTTTAACCTTTACTTTATTTAAATAATAAAAAGTTTGAAGCTAGGTACAATTATCTAGCCGTAAACGGGCGTATCATCCAACATAAAATTTTGAATTAGATTCTTGGAATATCTGCCGATAACTTCGACGAATAAAGTCCGAAATGGATGAAAATGGGCTTTATGGATTAGTTTTAACCTAAACTTTACGTCAATAATCAAAATTTTGCAAAAATTGGGAAGCTTGGAACAATTATCTAGCCGTAATCGGGCGTCTCCTTCATCGTAAAATTTTGAATTAAACTCTTCGAATATCTGCCGCTTACTTTGACAAATACAGTCCGTTATGGATGAAAATGGGCTTAATGGATTAGTTTTAGCCTGTACTTTACTCCAATAATCAAAATTTTCCAAAAATTGAGAAGCTAGGTACAATTATCTTGCCGTAAACGGGCGTCTCCTTCATCGTAAAATTTTGAATTAAATTCTTCGAATATCTGCCGATTACTTTGACAAATACAGTCCGATATGGATGAAAATGGGCTTAATGGATTAGTTTTAGCCTGTACTTTACTTCACTTATTCAAATTTTTCAAAAATTGGAAAGCTAAGTACAATTATCTAGCCGTAAGCGGGCGTATCATCCATCATAAAATTTTGAATTAAATTCTTGGAATATCTGCCGATAACTTCGACAAATAAAGTCCGAAATGGATGAAAATGGGCTTCATAAATTAGTTTTAACCTGTACTTTACTTCAATAATCAAAATTTTCCAAAAAATTGGTAAGCTGGTTACAATTATTTTGACTTAAATTCTAGGAATATCTGCCGATAACTTCGACAAATAAAGTCCGAAATGGAAAAAAATGGGCTTCATAAATTAGTTTTAACCTGTACTTTACTTCAATAATCAAAATTTTCCAAAAATTGGGAAGCTGGGTACAATTATCTAGCCGTAAACTGGCGTCTCATCCATCGTAAAATTTTGAATTAAATTCTTGGAACATCTGCCGATAACTTTGACAACTTCAGTCCGATATGGATAAAAATGGGCTTTTTGGATTAGTTTTAACCTGTACTTTACTTCAATAATCAAAATTTTCCAAAAATTGGAAAGCTAAGTACAATTATCTAGCCGTTAACGGGCGTCTCATCCAACATATAATTTTGAATTAAATTCTTGGAATATCTGCCGATAACTTTGACAAATACAGTCCGATATGGATGAAAATGGGCTTTATGGTTTAGTTGTAACCTGTACTTTACTTCAATTATCAAAATTTTCGAAAAACTTTAAAGCTAGGTACAATTATCTAGCCGTAAACGGGAGTCTCCGCCATCGTAAAATTTTGATTTAAATTCTTGGAATATCTGCCGATAACTTTAACAAATACTGTCCGATATGGATGAAAATGGGCTTTATGGATTAGTTTTAACCTGTACTTTACTTCAATAATCAAAATTTTCCAAAAATTGGGAAGCTAGGTACAATTATCTAGCCGTAAACGGGCGTCTCATCCATCGTAAAATTTTGAATTAAATTCTTGGAATATCTGCCGATAACTTTGACAAATACAGTCCGATATGGATGAAAATAGGCTATGTGGATTAGTTTTAACCTGTACTTTACTTCAATTATCAAAATTTTCGAAAAACTTTGAAGCTAGGTACAATTATCTAGCCGTAAACGGGAGTCTCCGCCATCGTAAAATTTTGAATTAAATTCTTGGAATATCTGCCGATAACTTTGACAAATACAGTCCGATATGGATGAAAATGGGCTTTATGGATTAGTTTTAACCTGTACTTTACTTCAATAATCAAAATTTTCCAAAAATTTTTAAGCTAGGTACAATTATCTAGCCGTAAACGGGCGTCTCATCCATCGTACAATTTTGAATTAAATTCTTGGAATATCTGCCGATAACTTTGACAAATACAGTCCGATATGGATGAAAATAGGCTTTATGGATAAGTTTTAACCTGTACTTTACTTCAATTATCAAAATTTTCGAAAAACTTTGAAGCTAGGTACAATTATCTAGCCGTAAACGGGAGTCTCCGCCATCGTAAAATTTTGATTTAAATTCTTGGAATATCTGCCGATAACTTTGACAAATACAGTCCGATATGGATGAAAATGGGCTTTATGGATTAGTTTTAACCTGTACTTTACTTCAATAATCAAAATTTTCCAAAAATTTTAAAGCTAGGTACAATTATCTAGCCGTAAACGGGCGTCTCATCCATCGTACAATTTTGAATTAAATTCTTGGAATATCTGCCGATAACTTTGACAAATACAGTCCGATATGGATGAAAATAGGCTTTATGGATAAGTTTTAACCTGTACTTTACTTCAATTATCAAAATTTTCGAAAAACTTTGAAGCTAGGTACAATTATCTAGCCGTAAACGGGAGTCTCCGCCATCGTAAAATTTTGATTTAAATTCTTGGAATATCTGCCGATAACTTTAACATATACTGTCCGATATGGATGAAAATGGGCTTTATGGATTAGTTTTAACCTGTACTTTACTTCAATAATCAAAATTTTCCAAAAATTTTGAATTTAACTACAATTATCTAGCCGTAAACGGGAGTCTCATCCATCGTACAATTTTGAATTAAATTCTTGGAATATCTGCCGATAACTTTGACAAATACAGTCCGATATGGATGAAAATAGGCTTTATGGATAAGTTTTAACCTGTACTTTACTTCAATTATCCAAATTTTCGAAAAACTTTGAAGCTAGGTACAATTATCTAGCCGTAAACGGGCGTCTCATCCATCGTAAAATTTTGAATTAAATTCTTGGAATATCTGCCGATAACTTTGACAAATACAGTCCGATATGGATGAAAATAGGCTATGGCCCAATTTCTCAATGTCCGGTTAGTCAAACTTACCGGCAGGTTAGCCGAATTTGAGTGTCTCATGCTGTCTTTGGCGAGAACCGAGCGGCAAAGTTAACCGCTGCCTCATGATGGGGTCAAATTTTAACCTGCCGGCAAGTTGCGATAGAACTATCGATTTTTTTATCGATCGACAAACAGCTGTGTCCAACATTTGTATTGTTTACTTTGTCAATTGCCAAAACAAAATGTTTATAAATAAACAAATTTCTTACATCCACGCAATGGAAATGGAAGATTGAGGCGGTAAGACAAGAAGACACAGGCGCGGCGATGTGGAACTTTCTGTTCAGCAGAATAGGAGCCGCCGCATTCATGGCAAATGTCTTGACCTCCACGCCGTCACATCGCAAAGCAGGCAAACTCACTGCCCGCCGTCTGCAAAATCGAAGGACCCACCTGGTGGCTCTACGCTCTTATGCAAGTGGGTTCTTCCTTATCATTGCGAGCGACTTCTGTTAAGTCAGACTTCCTTCGGCAAACCGTGCAGTTAATCAAAATTCCCACGCTATTGCATTACTGGCCATTAGAAGTCAATTAAATAATTTTAAAGCTTACATATCATAAATAAAAACGTTCCATCATTATCAACCACATTTTCCAATCCTGTGGCTGAGCTTAGAATCATGCCACGAATTTTTTGGAAATAGACAAGACTCCAGCGGTAATGGGAATGCCGCCACAGTTCGAGAAGACTCTAGCTTCTTATTTGCGAAATATTTACGCGATCGTTTTTTTAAATTCTCGTACTAATCCCGTAGGTCTTTCCAAGGGCGATGAAGTCCGGCATGGCGGCAAACTGTATTCCAAGCCCAGACCTTCTGCTTCCAGGTCTCAGCATCCGTATTTTTGTTCTTCAAAATGCATTTGTTTGAATCAAGAAGTACACAAGCGAATGTTCCTCAGCCGCAGAAAAGTTTATCGCTCTTGGTCTTTCCGGTGTTTCACATTGATTTACTATAGCAAGCAATTTTATTTAACTATTTTGCCAAATAATTACCAGCGACAATAATAGCATTAAAATAAAGCCAAAACAAAAACAGCTGTTTCGTCGACAGTGTCAGGTCACACTTTTGCAGCGATATCAATTAATCGGTATCGGGTGAACCTGCCGGTAAGTCTCGTTGAGAAACCCAAAAGACTTAACCTCTGGTAATTCCGGCCGGCAAATTTGACCGGCCGGTACCTAACCGCAACTTTTGAGAAATTGGGCCTATGTGGATTAGTGTTAACCTGTACTTTACTTCAATTATCAAAATTTTCGAAAAACTTTGAAGCTAGGTTCAATTATCTAGTCGTTAACGAGAGTCTCCGCCATCGTAAAATTTTGATTTAAATTCTTGGAATATCTGCCGATAACTTTGACAAATACTGTCCGATATGGATGAAAATGGGCTTTATGGATTAGTTTTAACCTGTACTTTACTTCAATAATCAAAATTTTCCAAAAATTTTAAAGCTAGGTACAATTATCTAGCCGTAAACGGGCGACTCATCCATCGTAAAATTTTGAATTAAATTCTTGGAATATCTGCCGATAACTTTGACAAATACGGGCTTTATGGATTAGTTTTAACCTGTACTTTACTTCAATAATCAAAATTTTCCAAACATTGAGGAGCTAGGTACAATTATCTAGCTGTAAACGGGCGTCTCATCCATCGCAAAATTTTGAATTAAATTCTTGGAATATCTGCCGATAACTTTGACAAATACAGTCCGATATGGATGAAAATAGGCTTTATGGATAAGTTTTAACCTGTAGTTTACTTCAATTAGCAAAATTTTCGAAAAACCTTGAAGCTAGGTACAATTATCTAGCTGTAAACGGGCGTCTCATCCATCGTAAAATTTTGAATTAAATTCTTGGAATATCTGCCGATAACTTTGACAAATACAGTCCGATATGGATGAAAATAGGCTTTATGGATAAGTTTTAACCTGTACTTTACTTCAATAATCAAAATTTTCCAAAAATTTTAAAGCTAGGTACAATTATCTAGCCGTAAACGGGCCACTCATCCATCGTAAAATTTTGAATTAAATTCTTGGAATATCTGCCGATAACTTTGACAAATATGGGCTTTATGGATTAGTTTTAACCTGTACTTTACTTCAATAATCAAAATTTTCCAAAAATTGAAGAGCTAGGTACAATTATCTACCCGTTAACGGGCGTCTCATCCAACATATAATTTTGAATTAAATTCATGGAATATCTGCCGATAACTTTGACAAATACAGTCCGATATGGATGAAAATGGGCTTTATGGATTAGTTTTAACCTGTAGTTTACTTCAATAATCAAAATTTTCCTAAAATTGGGAAGCTAGGTACAATTATCTAGCCGTATGCGGGCGTCTCATCCAACATATTATATAATTTTGAATTAAATTCTTGGAATATCTGCCGATAACTTTGACAAATACAGTCCGATATGGATGAAAATGGGCTTTATGGATTAGTTGTAACCTGTACTTTACTTCAATAGTCAAAATTTTTCAAAAATTGGGAAGCTAAGTAATATTATCTAGCCGTAAACGGGCGTCTCATCTAACATTAAATTTTGAATTAAATTCTTGGAATATCTGCAGATAACTTTGACAAATACAGTCCGATATGGATGAAAATAGGCTTTATTGATAGGTTTTAACCTGTACTTTGCTTCAATTATCAAAATTTTGGAAAAACTTTGAAGCTAGGTACAATTATCTAGCCGTAAACGGGAGTCTCCGCCATCGTAAAATTTTGATTTAAATTCTTGGAATATCTGCCGATAACTTTAACAAATACTGTCCGATATGGATGAAAATGGGCTTTATGGATTAGTTTAAACCTGTACTTTACTTCAATTGTCAAAATTTTCCTAAAATTGGGAAGCTAGGTACAATTATCTAGCCGTAAACGGGAGTCTCATCCATCGTAACATTGTGAATTAAATTCTTGGAATATCTGCCGATAACTTTAACAAATACAGTCCGATATGGATGAAAATGGGCTTTATGGATTAGTTTTAACCTGTACTTTACTTCAATTGTGAAAATTTTCCTAAAATTGTAAAGCTAGGTACAATTATCTAGCCGTAAACGGGAGTCTCATCCATCGTAAAATTTTGAATTAAATTCTTGGAATATCTGCCGATAACTTTGACAAATACTGTCCGATATGGATGAAAATGGGCTTTATGGATTAGTTTTAACCTGTACTTTACTTTAATAATCCAAATTTTCCAAAAATTTTGAAGCCAGGTACAATAATCAAGCCGTAAACGGGCGTCTCCTCCATCGTACAATTTTGAATTAAATTCTTGGAATATCTGCCGATAACATTAACAAATACAGTCCGATATGGATGAAAATGGGCTTTATGGACTAGTTTTAACCTATACTTTACTTCAATAATCAAAGTTTTCCAAAATTTTTGAAGCTAGGTACAATTATCTAACCTTAAAAGGGCGTATCATCCATGGAACAATTTTGAATTAAATTCTTGGAATATCTGCCGATAACTTTAACAAATACAGTCCGATATGGATGAAAATGGGCTTTATGGATTAGTTTTAACCTGTACTTTACTTCAATTGTCAAAATTTTCCTAAAATTGGAAAGCTAGGTACAATTATCTAGCCGTAGACGGGAGTCTCATCCATCGTAAAATTTTGAATTAAATTCTTGGAATATCTGCCGATAACTTTGACAAATACTGTCCGATATGGATGAAAATGGGCTTTATGGATTAGTTTTAACCTGTACTTTACTTTAATAATCCAAATTTTGCAAAAATTTTGAAGCAAGGTACAATAATCAAGCCGTAAACGGGCGTCTCCTCCATCGTAAAATTTTGAATTAAATTCTTGGAATATCTGCCGATAACTTTAACAAATACAGTCCGATATGAATGAAAATGGGCTTTATGGATTAGTTTTAACCTGTACTTTACTTCAATTGTCAAAATTTTCCTAAAATTGGAAAGCTAGGTACAATTATCTAGCCGTAAACTGGAGTCTCATCCATCGTAAAATTTAGAATTAAATTCTTGGAATATCTGCCGATAACTTTGACAAATACTGTCCGATATGGATGAAAATGGGCTTCATGGATTAGTTTTAACCTGAACTTTACTTTAAAGATCCAAATTTTGCTAAAATTTTGAAGCCAGGTACAATAATCAAGCCGTAAACGGGCGTCTCCTCCATCGTAAAATTTTGAATTAAATTCTTGGAATATCTGCCGATAACTTTAACAAATACAGTCCGATATGGATGAAAATGGGCTTTATGGACTAGTTTTAACCTGAACTTTACTTCAATTGTCAAAATTTTCCTAAAATGGGAAAGCTAGGTACAATTATCTAGCCGTAAACGGGAGTCTCATCCATCGTAAAATTTTGAATTAAATTCTTGGAATATCTGCCGATAACTTTGACAAATACTGTCCGATATGGATGAAAATGGGCTTTATGGATTAGTTTTAACCTGTACTTTACTTTAATAATCCAAATTTTCCAAACATTTTGAAGCCAGGTACAATAATCAAGCCGTAAACGGGCGTCTCCTCCATCGTAAAATTTTGAATTAAATTCTTGGAATATCTGCCGATAACATTTACAAATACAGTCCGATATGGATGAAAATGGGCTTTATGGATTAGTCTTAACCTGTACTTTACTTCAATTGTCAAAATTTTCCTTAAATTAGGAAGCTAGGTACAATTATCTAGCCGTAAGCGGGAGTCTCATCCATCGTAAAATTTTGAATTAAATTCTTGGAATATCTGCCGATAACTTTAACAAATACTGTCCGATATGGATGGAAATGGGCTTTATGGATTAGTTTTAACCTGTACTTTACTTCAATTGTCAAAATTTTCCTAAAATTGGGAAGCTAGGTACAATTATCTAGCCGTAAGCGGGAGTCTCATCCATCGTAAAATTTTGAATTAAATTCTTGGAATATCTGCCGATAACTTTAACAAATACTGTCCGATATGGATGAAAATGGGCTTTATGGATTCGTTTTAGCCTGTAATTTACTTCAATTGTCAAAATTTTCCTAAAATTGGGAAGCTAGGTACAATTATCTAGCCGTAAACGGGAGTCTCATCCATCGTAAAATTTTGAATTAAATTCTTGGAATATCTGCCGATAACTTTAACAAATACAGTCCGATATGGATGAAAATGGGCTTTATGGATTAGTTTTAACCTGTACTTTACTTCAAATATCAAAATTTTCGAAAAACTTTGAAGCTAGGTACAATTATCTAGCCGTAAACGGGAGTCTCCGCCATCGTAAAATTTTGATTTAAATTCTTGGAATATCTGCCGATAACTTTGACAAATACAGTCCGAAATGGATGAAAATGGGCTTTATGGATTAGTTTTAGCCTGTACTTTACTTCAATAATCAAAATTTTCCAAAAATTGGGAAGATAGGTACAATTATCTTGCCGTAAGCGGGCGTTTCATCCAACATATAATTTTGAATTAAATTCTTGGAATATCTGCCGATAACTTTGACAAATACTGTCCGATATGGATGAAAATGGGCTTTATGGATTAGTTTTAACCTGTACTTTACTTTAATAATCCAAATTTTCCAAAAATTTTGAAGCCAGGTACAATAATCAAGCCGTAAACGGGCGTCTCCTCCATCGTAAAATTTTGAATTAAATTCTTGGAATATCTGCCGATAACATTAACAAATACAGTCCGATATGGATGAAAATGGGCTTTATGGATTAGTTTTAACCTGTACTTTACTTCAATTGTCAAAATTTTCCTAAAATTGGAAAGCTAGGTACAATTATCTAGCCGTAAACGGGAGTCTCATCCATCGTAAAATTTTGAATTAAATTCTTGGAATATCTGCCGATAACTTTGACAAATACTGTCCGATATGGATGAAAATGGGCTTTATGGATTAGTTTTAACCTGTACTTTACTTTAATAATCCAAATTTTCCAAACATTTTGAAGCCAGGTACAATAATCAAGCCGTAAACGGGCGTCTCCTCCATCGTAAAATTTTGAATTAAATTCTTGGAATATCTGCCGATAACATTAACAAATACAATCCGATATGGATGAAAATGGGCTTTATGGATTAGTCTTAACCTGTACTTTACTTCAATTGTCAAAATTTTCCTAAAATTGGGAAGCTAGGTACAATTATCTAGCCGTAAGCGGGAGTCTCATCCATCGTAAAATTTTGAATTAAATTCTTGGAATATCTGCCGATAACTTTGACAAATACTGTCCGATATGGATGAAAATGGGCTTTATGGATTAGCTCTAACCTGTACTTTACTTCAATTATCAAAATTTTCCCAAAATTGGGAAGCTAGGTACAATTATCTAGCCGTAAGCGGGAGTCTCATCCATCGATAATAATTTTGAATTAAATTCTTGGAATATCTGTGTAATATCATGCCAATAACTTTGACAAATACAGTCCGATATGGATGAAAATGGGCTTTATGGATTAGTTTTAACCTGTACTTTACTTCAATAATCAAAATTTTCCAAAAATTGGGAAGCTAGGTACAATTATCTAGCCGTAAACGGGAGTCTCATCCATCGTAAAATTTTGAAATTGAAACTGGTACTTTACGAAACAGTCCGTAAAATTTTGATTAAATTCTTGGAATATCTGCCGATAACTTTGACAAATACAGTCCGATATGGATGAAAATGGGCTTTATGGATTAGTTTTAGCCTGTACTTTACTTCAATAATCCAAATTTTCCAAAAATTGGGAAGCTAGGTACAATTATCTAGCCGTAAACGGGCGTCTCATCCATCGTAAAATTTTGAATTAAATTCTTGGAATATCTGCCGATAACTTTGACAAATACAGTCCGATATGGATGAAAATGGGCTTTATGGATTAGTTTTAACCTGTACTTTACTTCAATAATCCAAATTTTCCAAAAATTTGGAAGCCAGGTACAATATCAGCCGTAAGCGGGCGTCTCATCCACGTAAAATTTTGAATTAAATTCTTGGAATATCTGCCGATAACTTTGACAAATACAGTCCGATATGGATGAAAATGGGCTTTATGGATTAGTTTTAACCTGTACTTTACTTCAATTGTCAAAATTTTCCTAAAATTGGAAAGCTAGGTACAATTATCTAGCCGTAAACGGGAGTCTCATCCATCGTAAAATTTTGAATTAAATTCTTGGAATATCTGCCGATAACTTTGACAAATACAGTCCGATATGGATGAAAATGGGCTTTATGGATTAGTTTTAACCTGTACTTTACTTCAATAATCAAAATTTTCCAAAAATTTTGAAGCTAAGTACAATTATCTAGCCGTAAGCGGGCGTATCATCCAACATAAAATTTTGAATTAAATTCTTGGAATATCTGCCGATAACTTTGACAAATACAGTCCGATATGGATGAAAATGGGCTTTATGGATTAGTTTTAACCTGTACTTTACTTCAATAATCAAAATTTTCCAAAAATTGGGAAGCTAGGTACAATTATCTAGCCGTAAACGGGAGTCTCATCCATCGTAAAATTTTGAATTAAATTCTTGGAATATCTGCCGATAACTTTGACAAATACAGTCCGATATGGATGAAAATGGGCTTTATGGATTAGTTTTAACCTGTACTTTACTTCAATAATCAAAATTTTCCAAAAATTTTGAAGCTAGGTACAATTATCTAGCCGTAAACGGGCGTATCATCCAACGTAAAATTTTGAATTAAATTCTTGGAATATCTGCCGATAACTTTGACAAATACAGTCCGATATGGATGAAAATGGGCTTTATGGATTAGTTTTAACCTGTACTTTACTTCAATAATCAAAATTTTCCAAAAATTGGGAAGCTAGGTACAATTATCTAGCCGTAAACGGGAGTCTCATCCATCGTAAAATTTTGAATTAAATTCTTGGAATATCTGCCGATAACTTTGACAAATACAGTCCGATATGGATGAAAATGGGCTTTATGGATTAGTTTTAACCTGTACTTTACTTCAATAATCAAAATTTTCCAAAAATTTGGAAGCTAGGTACAATTATCTAGCCGTAAACGGGCGTCTCATCCATCGTAAAATTTTGAATTAAATTCTTGGAATATCTGCCGATAACTTTGACAAATACAGTCCGATATGGATGAAAATGGGCTTTATGGATTAGTTTTAACCTGTACTTTACTTCAATAATCAAAATTTTCCAAAAATTGGGAAGCTAGGTACAATTATCTAGCCGTAAACGGGCGTCTCATCCATCGTAAAATTTTGAATTAAATTCTTGGAATATCTGCCGATAACTTTGACAAATACAGTCCGATATGGATGAAAATGGGCTTTATGGATTAGTTTTAACCTGTACTTTACTTCAATTATCAAAATTTTCCTAAAATTGGAAAGCTAGGTACAATTATCTAGCCGTAAACGGGAGTCTCATCCATCGTAAAATTTTGAATTAAATTCTTGGAATATCTGCCGATAACTTTGACAAATACAGTCCGATATGGATGAAAATGGGCTTTATGGATTAGTTTTAACCTGTACTTTACTTCAATAATCAAAATTTTCCAAAAATTTTGAAGCTAGGTACAATTATCTAGCCGTAAACGGGCGTCTCATCCATCGTAAAATTTTGAATTAAATTCTTGGAATATCTGCCGATAACTTTGACAAATACAGTCCGATATGGATGAAAATGGGCTTTATGGATTAGTTTTAACCTGTACTTTACTTCAATAATCAAAATTTTCCAAAAATTTGGAAGCTAGGTACAATTATCTAGCCGTAAGCGGGCGTCTCATCCATCGTAAAATTTTGAATTAAATTCTTGGAATATCTGCCGATAACTTTGACAAATACAGTCCGATATGGATGAAAATGGGCTTTATGGATTAGTTTTAACCTGTACTTTACTTCAATAATCAAAATTTTCCAAAAATTGGGAAGCTAGGTACAATTATCTAGCCGTAAACGGGAGTCTCATCCATCGTAAAATTTTGAATTAAATTCTTGGAATATCTGCCGATAACTTTGACAAATACAGTCCGATATGGATGAAAATGGGCTTTATGGATTAGTTTTAACCTGTACTTTACTTCAATAATCAAAATTTTCCAAAAATTGGGAAGCTAGGTACAATTATCTAGCCGTAAACGGGCGTCTCATCCATCGTAAAATTTTGAATTAAATTCTTGGAATATCTGCCGATAACTTTGACAAATACAGTCCGATATGGATGAAAATGGGCTTTATGGATTAGTTTTAACCTGTACTTTACTTCAATAATCAAAATTTTCCAAAAATTGGGAAGCTAGGTACAATTATCTAGCCGTAAACGGGCGTCTCATCCATCGTAAAATTTTGAATTAAATTCTTGGAATATCTGCCGATAACTTTGACAAATACAGTCCGATATGGATGAAAATGGGCTTTATGGATTAGTTTTAACCTGTACTTTACTTCAATTATCAAAATTTTCCAAAAATTGGGAAGCTAGGTACAATTATCTAGCCGTAAACGGGAGTCTCATCCATCGTAAAATTTTGAATTAAATTCTTGGAATATCTGCCGATAACTTTGACAAATACAGTCCGATATGGATGAAAATGGGCTTTATGGATTAGTTTTAACCTGTACTTTACTTCAATAATCAAAATTTTCCAAAAATTGGGAAGCTAGGTACAATTATCTAGCCGTAAACGGGAGTCTCATCCATCGTAAAATTTTGAATTAAATTCTTGGAATATCTGCCGATAACTTTGACAAATACAGTCCGATATGGATGAAAATGGGCTTTATGGATTAGTTTTAACCTGTACTTTACTTCAATAATCAAAATTTTCCAAAAATTGGGAAGCTAAGTACAATTATCTAGCCGTAAGCGGGCGTATCATCCAACATATAATTTTGAATTAAATTCTTGTAATATCTGCCGATAACTTTGACAAATACAGTCCGATATGGATAAAAATGGGCTTTATGGATTAGTTTTAACCTGTACTTTACTTCAATAATCAAAATTTTCCAAAAATTGGGAAGCTAGGTACAATTATCTAGCCGTAAACGGGAGTCTCATCCATCGTAAAATTTTGAATTAAATTCTTGGAATATCTGCCGATAACTTTGACAAATACAGTCCGATATGGATGAAAATGGGCTTTATGGATTAGTTTTAACCTGTACTTTACTTCAATAATCAAAATTTTCCAAAAATTGGGAAGCTAGGTAAAATTATCTAGCCGTAAACGGGCGTCTCATCCAACATAAAATTTTGAATTAAATTCTTGGAATATCTGCCGATAACTTTGACAAATACAGTCCGATATGGATGAAAATGGGCTTTATGGATTAGTTTTAACCTGTACTTTACTTCAATAATCAAAATTTTCCAAAAATTGGGAAGCTAGGTACAATTATCTAGCCGTAAACGGGAGTCTCATCCATCGTAAAATTTTGAATTAAATTCTTGGAATATCTGCCGATAACTTTGACAAATACAGTCCGATATGGATGAAAATGGGCTTTATGGATTAGTTTTAACCTGTACTTTACTTCAATAATCAAAATTTTCCAAAAATTGGGAAGCTAGGTACAATTATCTAGCCGTAAACGGGCGTCTCATCCATCGTAAAATTTTGAATTAAATTCTTGGAATATCTGCCGATAACTTTGACAAATACAGTCCGATATGGATGAAAATGGGCTTTATGGATTAGTTTTAACCTGTACTTTACTTCAATAATCAAAATTTTCCAAAAATTGTGAAGCTAGGTACAATTATCTAGCCGTAAACGGGAGTCTCATCCATCGTAAAATTTTGAATTAAATTCTTGGAATATCTGCCGATAACTTTGACAAATACAGTCCGATATGGATGAAAATGGGCTTTATGGATTAGTTTTAACCTGTACTTTACTTCAATAATCAAAATTTTCCAAAAATTGGGAAGCTAGGTACAATTATCTAGCCGTAAACGGGCGTCTCATCCAACATAAAATTTTGAATTAAATTCTTGGAATATCTGCCGATAACTTTGACAAATACAGTCCGATATGGATGAAAATGGGCTTTATGGATTAGTTTTAACCTGTACTTTACTTCAATAATCAAAATTTTCCAAAAATTGGGAAGCTAAGTACAATTATCTAGCCGTAAACGGGCGTCTCATCCATCGTAAAATTTTGAATTAAATTCTTGGAATATCTGCCGATAACTTTGACAAATACAGTCCGATATGGATGAAAATGGGCTTTATGGATTAGTTTTAACCTGTACTTTACTTCAATAATCAAAATTTTCCAAAAATTTTGAAGCTAGGTACAATTATCTAGCCGTAAACGGGAGTCTCATCCAACATAAAATTTTGAATTAAATTCTTGGAATATCTGCCGATAACTTTGACAAATACAGTCCGATATGGATGAAAATGGGCTTTATGGATTAGTTTTAACCTGTACTTTACTTCAATAATCAAAATTTTCAAAAATTTGGAAGCTAGGTACAATTATCTAGCCGTAAACGGGAGTCTCATCCATCGTAAAATTTTGAATTAAATTCTTGGAATATCTGCCGATAACTTTGACAAATACAGTCCGATATGGATGAAAATGGGCTTTATGGATTAGTTTTAACCTGTACTTTACTTCAATAATCAAAATTTTCCAAAAATTGGGAAGCTAGGTACAATTATCTAGCCGTAAACGGGCGTCTCATCCAACATAAAATTTTGAATTAAATTCTTGGAATATCTGCCGATAACTTTGACAAATACAGTCCGATATGGATGAAAATGGGCTTTATGGATTAGTTTTAACCTGTACTTTACTTCAATAATCAAAATTTTCCAAAAATTGGGAAGCTAGGTACAATTATCTAGCCGTAAACGGGCGTCTCATCCATCGTAAAATTTTGAATTAAATTCTTGGAATATCTGCCGATAACTTTGACAAATACAGTCCGATATGGATGAAAATGGGCTTTATGGATTAGTTTTAACCTGTACTTTACTTCAATAATCAAAATTTTCCAAAAATTGGGAAGCTAGGTACAATTATCTAGCCGTAAACGGGAGTCTCATCCATCGTAAAATTTTGAATTAAATTCTTGGAATATCTGCCGATAACTTTGACAAATACAGTCCGATATGGATGAAAATGGGCTTTATGGATTAGTTTTAACCTGTACTTTACTTCAATAATCAAAATTTTCCAAAAATTGGGAAGCTAAGTACAATTATCTAGCCGTAAACGGGCGTCTCATCCAACATTAAATTTTGAATTAAATTCTTGGAATATCTGCCGATAACTTTGACAAATACAGTCCGATATGGATGAAAATGGGCTTTATGGATTAGTTTTAACCTGTACTTTACTTCAATAATCAAAATTTTCCAAAAATTTTGAAGCTAGGTACAATTATCTAGCCGTAAACGGGAGTCTCATCCATCGTAAAATTTTGAATTAAATTCTTGGAATATCTGCCGATAACTTTGACAAATACAGTCCGATATGGATGAAAATGGGCTTTATGGATTAGTTTTAACCTGTACTTTACTTCATTAATCAAAATTTTCGAAAAATTGGGAAGCTAGGTACAATTATCTAGCCGTAAACGGGAGTCTCATCCATCGTAAAATTTTGAATTAAATTCTTGGAATATCTGCCGATAACTTTGACAAATACAGTCCGATATGGATGAAAATGGGCTTTATGGATTAGTTTTAACCTGTACTTTACTTCAATAATCAAAATTTTCCAAAAATTTTGAAGCTAGGTACAATTATCTAGCCGTAAACGGGCGTCTCATCCATCGTAAAATTTTGAATTAAATTCTTGGAATATCTGCCGATAACTTTGACAAATACAGTCCGATATGGATGAAAATGGGCTTTATGGATTAGTTTTAACCTGTACTTTACTTCAATAATCAAAATTTTCCAAAAATTTTGAAGCTAGGTACAATTATCTAGCCGTAAACGGGCGTATCATCCAACATAAAATTTTGAATTAAATTCTTGGAATATCTGCCGATAACTTTGACAAATACAGTCCGATATGGATGAAAATGGGCTTTATGGATTAGTTTTAACCTGTACTTTACTTCAATAATCAAAATTTTCCAAAAATTGGGAAGCTAGGTACAATTATCTAGCCGTAAACGGGCGTCTCATCCATCGTAAAATTTTGAATTAAATTCTTGGAATATCTGCCGATAACTTTGACAAATACAGTCCGATATGGATGAAAATGGGCTTTATGGATTAGTTTTAACCTGTACTTTACTTCAATAATCAAAATTTTCCAAAAATTGGGAAGCTAGGTACAATTATCTAGCCGTAAACGGGCGTCTCATCCATCGTAAAATTTTGAATTAAATTCTTGGAATATCTGCCGATAACTTTGACAAATACAGTCCGATATGGATGAAAATGGGCTTTATGGATTAGTTTTAACCTGTACTTTACTTCAATAATCAAAATTTTCCAAAAATTGGGAAGCTAGGTACAATTATCTAGCCGTAAACGGGCGTCTCATCCATCGTAAAATTTTGAATTAAATTCTTGGAATATCTGCCGATAACTTTGACAAATACAGTCCGATATGGATGAAAATGGGCTTTATGGATTAGTTTTAACCTGTACTTTACTTCAATAATCAAAATTTTCCAAAAATTGGGAAGCTAGGTACAATTATCTAGCCGTAAACGGGCGTCTCATCCAACATAAAATTTTGAATTAAATTCTTGGAATATCTGCCGATAACTTTGACAAATACAGTCCGATATGGATGAAAATGGGCTTTATGGATTAGTTTTAACCTGTACTTTACTTCAATAATCAAAATTTTCCAAAAATTGGGAAGCTAGGTACAATTATCTAGCCGTAAACGGGCGTCTCATCCATCGTAAAATTTTGAATTAAATTCTTGGAATATCTGCCGATAACTTTGACAAATACAGTCCGATATGGATGAAAATGGGCTTTATGGATTAGTTTTAACCTGTACTTTACTTCAATAATCAAAATTTTCCAAAAATTGGGAAGCTAGGTACAATTATCTAGCCGTAAACGGGCGTCTCATCCATCGTAAAATTTTGAATTAAATTCTTGGAATATCTGCCGATAACTTTGACAAATACAGTCCGATATGGATGAAAATGGGCTTTATGGATTAGTTTTAACCTGTACTTTACTTCAATAATCAAAATTTTCCAAAAATTGGGAAGCTAGGTACAATTATCTAGCCGTAAACGGGCGTCTCATCCATCGTAAAATTTTGAATTAAATTCTTGGAATATCTGCCGATAACTTTGACAAATACAGTCCGATATGGATGAAAATGGGCTTTATGGATTAGTTTTAACCTGTACTTTACTTCAATAATCAAAATTTTCCAAAAATTTTGAAGCTAGGTACAATTATTAAGCCGTAAACGGGCGTCTCATCCAACATAAAATTTTGAATTAAATTCTTGGAATATCTGCCGATAACTTTGACAAATACAGTCCGATATGGATGAAAATGGGCTTTATGGATTAGTTTTAACCTGTACTTTACTTCAATAATCAAAATTTTCCAAAAATTGGGAAGCTAAGTACAATTATCTAGCCGTAGACGGGAGTCTCATCCAACATAAAGTTTCGAATTAAATTCTTGGAATATCTGCCGGTAACTTTGACAAATACAGTCCGATATGGATGAAAATGGGCTTTATGGATTTGTTTTAACCTGTACTCTACTTTTATAACCAAAATATTCCAAAAATTTGGAAGCTAGGTACAATTATCTAGCCGTAAACGGAAGTCTCATCCATCGTAAAATTTTGAATTAAATTCTTTGAATATCTGCCGATATATTTGACAAATACAGTCCGATATGGATGAAAATGGGCTTTATGGATTAGTTTTAACCTGTACTTTACTTCAGTAATGGAAATTTTTCAAAAATTGGGAAGTTAAGAACAATTATCTAGCCGTAAACGGGAGTCTCATCCATCGTTAAAATATTGAATTAAATTCTTGGAATATCTGCCGATATATTTGACAAATACAGTCCGATATGGATGAAAATGGGCTTTTTGGATTAGTTTTAACATGTACTTTACCTCAATAATCAACATTTTCCAAAAAATTTGAAGCTAGCTACAATTATCTAGCCGTAAATGGGCGTATTATCTAACCTAAAATTTTGAATTAAATTCTTGGAATATCTGCCGATAACTTTGACAAATACAGCCCGATATGGGTGAAAATGGGCTTTATGGATTAGTTTTAACCTGTACTTTACCTCAATAATTAACATTTTCCAAAAATTTTGATGCTAGGTACAATTATCTAGCCGTAAACGGGCGTATCATCCATCGTAAAATTTTGAATTAATTTCTTGGAATATCTGCCGATATCTTTGACAAATACAGTCCGATATGGATGAAAATGGGCTTTATGGATTAGTTTTAACCTGTACCTTACTTCAATAATCAAAATTTTTCAACAATTTTCCAAAAATTTTGAAGCTAGGTACAATTGTCTAGCCGTAAACGGGCGTATCATTCAACATAAAATTTTGAATTAAATTCTTGGAATATCTGCCGATAACTTTGACAAATACTGTCCGATATGGATGAAAATGGGCTTTATTAATTAGTTTT